>ML677343.1:24728678-25006178 GCA_007922305.1 Dermatemys mawii | reverse complement strand
GAGAGATTATGGGCTGTTTGGGGAGGAGCACAGAGCCAGGGATGTTGGGGATGGACAGGAGGGCTACGGAACCTCCCAAACCACCACTGATCTCCCTCATTCAGTCACTCATATTGTGTCCCTATGAGCTCCTAATTCCATGTCGTCCCCCACCATTAGCCCCTCACTGCCCTCTACTGGCAGATCACAGAATCAACCAACTGTGTGCACTGCCTTCACAGGCTCCAGAATGAGCAATTCTGGAGCCTGTGGAGGCAGACAGGCAGCAGACAGGCAGCCTGGAGGACCTTGTGTGTCATATCTGGCACCACTGCATTCCCCAGTGGCCAGGAGAAGAAACAGCAGAAAAAATCTTGCTTGGTTCCAGCATGGGTGCAGTAATGCATGAGTAGATGCCCATAGGTGTGACTGTCACACCCAGTCTGCGGCACTTTGCTGTTGCAATGGTATTGAACATGCAGCACAGGGAACAGAAAACAGCAGAGCTGCTGAGCTCCCCACTTGCCCTGAGCCCACGCTGGTCGAGCTGCAAACTGGCACTTACAAGTTTCATTGTAAATGCTTCATAGCATAATAGACAAGCATTAACTTCCCATCTATCTTTGATTTATCAGTGCACTACCAAGTGCAGAGGGGCCAAGCCAAAGTCTTGCAGCTAGGGAAAGCCATTATCCTCTTTAGAAATCATAAGCCAAGTCCTCAACCCCTTTGCACCAATCTGGAAGATGCTGCACACCTTGCTGAAGTGGCACACACATAGCTAGCTGTGGATTCTCTGGGTGGCATGGAGCTGACATAACAGCTCTAAGCCACCCGTGCCTTGCAGCACTCAGCATAGAGGATGTTACTAGGGGAAAAGCGACCTCCAAATGTCCAAAAATCATGAAGTGGAACCCCCACATTCATGAAACTGGCACAAAAATCACAGTTTTGTTGGGGAGGGAGGTATGGTGATATTGTGGTATTTTGGTCTGTCTTTTATTTTTTTTCAACTCACCCTGTTCACCTCTAGTGTGTGTATGTATGAGAAGTGTTGCCAATTCTCCCAGGCTGGAGCTTCTCCTGTGAGACTGACTCCAGGCCCAACCAAATACACGTTACTCGCAAAGAAATTGGAAGAGTTGGTAACACAGCACTATGGCACTCTCCTACTGCTCAAATGGCCCTTTGGGGCCATAGATGAACCCTGAGGCTGCTCTAGGTTACTCTAGCTGAACTGGTCTACAACTGGCTATAGAGTCAGGAAGTTGCAACTGTGGCATAAAAAGATCTTTCCCTTCCCTCTCTCCACTCCTGGAGAATGGACTATGGGGAAGATGGGGAGCTTTCCCTTACAGAAACTGGAGTTAGAACTGGCCCAAATACTAAGTGTTAAATACACTGGCAGACTCTCCCTCTGACAGGCCCTCCCTGTCTTGGACATAAATGTAAGTAGGGGAAGTTTCTTGGAGAATGGTGGTTTGGGGGTAATAGACCACAGGGTCGCTTGAGGGACCTCAAGACTTTTGGTTGTTATCCCAACTCCATAGATTTTGATAATCAAAATAGCAGTTTTAATAAACCACACATGCACATGGCCCCAGAACCAGATATGTGTCTGGAGAATTTCTGTGGAAATAGCAGACACATCTGGACAGGTAACAGGCGTGAGGCAAGAAAAGTGCTGTGGCAGCTGGAAAGAGATAAGAGGAAAGGTGGTGAGGGGAAATGAAGATGGGGAGCAAGTTGCCTATGTGGGACGTAGCTTGAAAGCTTTGGATCAAAGTTTAATCAAAGTATCTGGTGCAACCACTTTAATTTGAAATAAATGACTGTATTTAGCTCAAAACAAACACTTGTGGAACAATGAATGTGACTGCCGTCCTTAAAATTCCAAAAGGTCTCCATGGATTTAGAGTCCATTGGAGTTATGCAACTCTAATAGTTGTATCACAGCTGTAATCTCACACCGCTTTGAAAATTGGGAGGTAACTTCAGCAAACCTTTAGTACTGTCACCATGCACAGCATTTCTGCAAAGCACCTGCTGTTTCACAAGAGAGGCTGCACAGTTTATTGAAATCTAGGGAAATATTTCATTGGCTGCATTCTAGATGCAAAGATAAGGCCAAATCTACAGTCCTCATCTAGCCAAAATCCCACTACATTGAAAAGAATGGGTAAGAACTGGAGAACCTGAACCATGCTGCTGTACTATACAAAACATTTTTACTTTATTTTCCTTTATATATAGTTCCCTAAGATTTCTCTGTGTGTTTCACAATTGACTTTGAACTATGTGTAGCTCTTCTCATTGTGGTAGGCTACGGATAACAGACCAACAAACAAGAAAGAAAATTCACACATTAATACCCACCAGAAATGCCCCAATCCTACTTATTTGGCATGATTAAAGATCGGCACCATCACAGGCACTGGAAAGGAATCCTTACAATTCTCCTTTCTCACAAAACAAAGACTGCTCACTGAAGTGTTCAGGTACTCCGTTACATTCAACACAAGCTAATTCACTTATCCTCAACAAGTGGGCTATTGATTTTTTGCCTGTTTCCTGAGCTGCCTGGGGCTTTCTGAACTATAATAGCATCCTGCATTATTAAAAAAAAAAAAAAAAAAAAAAAAAGAATGCAGTGGAAAACGTCCCTTTGCTCATCAGTAATTAGGATGACTTCATGTTTGTTTAGTTCTGTCAGTATATTCAGCATAGACATGGTTCATGAAGCATTCACAAACCTCTTTCACCTGCCTGTACTGTAGAGTTGACACTATCAACTGACCTGCATTCCTTTCCAGGCTGAAAACATTACAGATTTTTTCCCATATTAGGATGTAAGCTCTCACTGTCTTTAGGAGTCATTTGCTAATCCTGCTCCCAGATTACATAAGAGTTTGTCTACACAGTGCAGCAATAATCACTAGTGGGGTGTGAATTCTAAAGTGCACCAATGTGTAGAGTGACCAGATAGAAAGTGTGAAAAATCAGAATAGAGAGCGGGGGGCAGAAGTGAAAGTAAACTGGTGCGCCGTACCATACCAGACCAGCTTCCCCAGGCAGCAATTAAAACCCTTTAAATTCCTGCCCGGGCCCCACTGTCGGAGTCCTGGGATAGCAGTGGCAGCCAAGCACCCCGGGACTCAGGCGGCGATTTAAAGGGCCCAGGGCTTCGCTGTGGTAGCGCCAGCTGGGAGCCCCTGGTCCTTTAAATCACCGCCGGAGCCTCACCGCCACTACCCCAGAGCTCTGGCAGCAGGGCTCAGGTGGCAATTTAAAGGGCCCGGGGTTCCATTTGCTGCTACCATTCAGGGCCCTTTAAATCTCCCCCGGCTTCTGCGGCAGGGCTCGGGCAGCAATTTAAAGGCCCGGGTGGTAGCGGCCGTCGAAGCCCCGAACCCTTTAAATCGCCTCCCGAGTCCTGCTGCCAGAGCCCCGGAATAGTGGCTGGTGGGGCTCAGGTGGTGATTTAAAGAGCCTGGAGCTCCAGCAATCACTACTGCCCTGGGCCCTTTAAATTGCCGCCGGAGCCCCACCACCACTACCCCACGGTTCCGACAGCAGGGTTCAGGAGGCTTTTTTGCGGACACACTCACGCAGCGCTTCTCTGTGTGCCTCGGGACACACGCCGAACCCCAGTTTGAGAACCCCTGCTGTAGTACTACTGCTTCAAAGCTGGACTACTGTAACTGATACAATTCATGATAACCAAAACACGTTTTCAGTCAATAGTCGAAGAAGGGGAGGGGATATAATCTGTCCACTGTAGTACAGTTCCAGCAAAGATATAGCCCATGTTCTCTTTATCAAATTGACACACACAGAAATTTCAATCTATATGCCATGGGTAAAATTGCTTCTAGAAAGAGGATATGTGACTTGATAAACTTGTGCAGGACCAAGTAAAGCAGGACTGATGACAAGAAGTATCTACTTAAATAAACAAACAAAACAAAAAAAAAGAGGAAGTCAAATTTTTTATCAGAACACTGACATGGAAGTCCAAGAATGGCACTGTTTCTATGGAGTTGACAAGTCCAAGCTATTCTTGCCAATACTGTTTTTATAAAACACAGTTCATCATATATTGTGATTAAAAAAAAAAAAAAAAAGCTGTATTTTTCCCCCCAACATGAAGTTTAAAAAAAATCACTTTCGGCCAATCCCTAGCATGCCAGCTATTAGATCAGAAAAGTGTATGCATTTAATTAAGTAGTAACAGGCTCGCTCTTTCTAGGAATGGGCTTTATAAAAAAAACGAACCTTAACTATAATGGCACGATTGGAATAGCACTATAGAAATAATTGAGCTTTTACATCATTAGTTACATTTTATCAGAGATTGAAAGGGACAACTTAATATAAAAAGTGACATAGATTAAGTTTAATATATAAAAAAGACCTTTTATTTATTTCCATGTAGCTATATTTTGTAATGTTAACTGACTGCAATTTCCACATAAGTTTACACATATTGAACTCAACCAGACAAGTGGGTTTTTAACTTGGCGAATAATCACAAGTTCAGTGAATAATTTGAAGCCAAATCTTCTATAGTTCTGCCATCCACATCTCCCACTACCATAATAGTTTTGAGTCAAAGCAGGAGGGTGTAACCACCACTCTTCATTTAAGAAAACTATAAGGAGCCATCGAGCTCTTTTATGAATCTGAAATCTGAAATAATAGCAGCCTCCACCTAAAACACAGGCACATCACCATCCAAAACAAAAGTATTTGTGGGCAGAGGGGGTTTTCCTACATAAGAACGGCCATATTGGGTCAGACCAATGGTCCATCTAGCTCAGTATCTTGTCTTCCAATAGTGGACAATGTCAGATGCTTCTGAGGGAATGAACAGAACAGGGCAATTATCAAGTGATCAATCCCATGATGTCCAGTCCCAGCATCTGGCAGTCAGAGCATGGGGTTGTGTGTCTGACTATCTGGGCTAATAGCTATTAATAGATCTATCCCTCCATGAACTTTCTTTTTTTTAAACCCAGTTATAGTTTTGGCCTTCACATCAACCCAAGGCAATGAGTTCTTGGGGATTGTCTCATTAGAGGTGCGTGAGTAGACAGAGAAAGGCAGAAGAAAAGCATCAACTGACACAGAAAAGGAGAAAAAAGCCAGACAACTTGAACAAAGCTCCAAGAGCATGACCTTGAGAAAAGCATTGCAAAGAGCTTTCTTGGGCTGAGTGCTGGCTGAAAGTGGTCTGGAATTGTGAGCAACTAAACTGTCACTGTCTGATTGCCGCTGTGTTCAGGGAAACAGGACTCTACATTCTTTCTTGACACACGGGATTGCATCCAAGATATGTGACCCCAGCATCAACTTCTCCCCGTAACATAAATAAGCTGTAGGGCCCCAAACTTTGGCTAATCCTACTATATTATTTGCCAGGACCAGGGGAATCTGTATAAATATTCACCCTCATTACAGTAAAGTAACTGGCAAATGAATCCTCCTTTTCACAAGATGGGTAATGTTCAGAGCAGTGATTTTTGTGCCAGTAAAAAAAAAGTGACTGCCCTGATCTTCAGGGCTTCTGAACCCACCCTTTCTAATGAAGCCAAAGAATCCATCATTGAAGCCACCAGTGAAATCCTGTCCCATGGAACTTAATAGCAAAACTCCCATTTACTTTCAATGGGGTCAGGACTTACACCATGCCTTAGCCTGCACATTATCCATACAAAAGTTCAGTCCTTCTTTACTGTCACTCAATGTGACTCAGAGAATGCTCTGAATTTTAACATATTTTAGCATAATCATAATGTTAACAATGTCTTTTTTCTTCTGGAGCACCTTCTATACTAGCACTGCCTTCAGAGACAGTCCTATAAATCACAGTCCTATTAATCATCAGCATGAGTTCTAATGATATAGTTATAACACTATGAAATATAGGCATGTGTATAACCAGTATGGATTTTGACAAAATGAAAATATAAGATGCTCTTCAATCCATTATAGCCCACAGATGCAGGACAAGACATTAAAAAGACATCATTTGCCAACCATTTACCATAGATATTTCTTGTAATAAATATAAGGAAAACTGTCATAATCTGAGATGCTAATCTGCTTTAACTGTCGACAAATGCTGTTTTATTAATGGCATCTACTTTATGCCTGAACAAAAGATAAAGACTGGAGAGGAAATAAGGGACTGTTGAAGAGCAAAAAATGTAGCACAAACATACAGAAAAAGTGTGCAGTTTTAAACCCAGATTACAAGAACTGCATGTGAACATTTGCAAATCTAAACTGTATGCATAATACTGTTTTATTTGGTCATCCAACTACATTTAACTTGTCATTTGCTGGTATATTTTATCTGATTGCATGTTCTGTCACAGGAACTGCATGAGTAAATTAGGCATGTGAATTGTATGCACAAGTTATGTGTGCAAATGCACATGCAATTCTGAAAATCTGAGACATAGTTTAATTGTAGTCTCTTCTCATGAGGGCAAAGTACAAGATGTAGAAAAGAGGATGTCCCTTTAAAACACCTTCAACATTTTCAAAAATCCCTGATTTTTAAAGGTATTTAGGAGTTACGGTGCTCAGAGGAGCTATACTGATTTAGGAAACCAGTTAGGCGTTGGAATGCTGAATGCAGCAATACCTTTAAATACCTTTAGAAATCTGTACCTAAGTGATTTAAGAAGCTCTGTCCCATTTTCAAAAGTGACATACCCAGATTTGTAAAGGCATTACTCTTCGCAGCAATGTTTCACTGATTTAGGAGCCTAAATCTCATTTTTAAACGTGACTTTGGCACATGAGAGCCTAAATCACACTGAAATCTATGGGAGTTCAGCACATAATTTGCTTAGGTGCTTTTGAAAATCTCATTAGACATCTACTACATTTTTGGTGCCTATCTCTGAATTTCTGGCCTCAAGCCACTTAGGCACATTTCGAAATTTTGCTCCATGTATTCCTAGAAAGAACACTGCAAACAGTGTGAAAGGAAAGGAAAGAATGTCAGACTGCTGTTTGACAATTAGGGTTTTGTGAGCACAGTGTTGTGCCCTGTCATTCAAGAAACAAATACATCATAGAAAACCCTCTTATCCTTACCTTTGTCAAAGCATTAAGAGTTTTTTGTACAAATTATGGAAATGCTGCCAAATTCATAGTGATTTTTATAAAACAGTATTGCCCTCAATGGTACACTTCAGAAATAAGATTCTAAATTTCACAACCTCAAAGATAGGGTTTTAAAAGGCTCTCTCAATGAATCTCAAATGCATAGCCAATGTCTAGCTAATTCTGTAATTTATTAAGACAGATAGTGCATTTTTAATATAGCATAGTGAAATATGCAGTGGTTTTGCTAATAAAACATTTGGCTCATATGGCAAAGCAAAGCACAGCAGTTTAAATGGAGCAATATACTCGAGAGCTGAGATCTGCGAAGTCTTATATTCCTAGTAGTAATCTCACCTTTCGCAACCCTTCCATTGAGAAAATAACTTAAATAGACTGTTAACAAAACCATTACTGTCTACCTATTTCAGTCATTTGTTCTTTCCAAAGGAAGAACTGCTGCTGCGTATTATTCTTCCAATTTACACTTTATCGGGATTTTTTTACCTTATTCTTATTGCAGTATTAATGCACCCCGATTCTTTTCATTAGACTTTATATTTATTACACAGGCTTGGCTTATAAAACCTTTGTACTGAAAAGAAGATTGCTATTTAACACTATGCCTGCACAGGGAACCTCATCTCTTCTCTAGATGTGTAGACATCAAGGTTGGGGCCTGTTTATGACCTCCAGATTGGCTGATGTGTGCGAGTAGTGTTCAGGGGACTGATGGGTTTCCAAATCAGCTGAGGGTCAGATTTGGTTCCTGACCTAGGCAGGGTATATATGCCAGTGAGGATGCAATACCACTCATTCAAATAGCAGCAAGCTTCACCTACCAATGCCTTTCCTTGCAGATGATGAGTCAGTAGGGTACATTTCACTTTGATTCTTGTGATGCTTGCTAGTGTGCAGTGATCACCACATGCAGGGGTCAGAAAGAATATTTTCCCTCAGAGTATTTTTTTTTTCTGCATTCATAATGGTTACTAAATAGGGCTACTGCTCATTGTCTGTAGGTCTGCTGTTCGCTGCTTGTTAGCTATCAGTCCTCATGGCTTGAACAAGAATGCTGTTGGACCTCTCGTGGGGTTCAGTCTTTGGCAGCATTAACTTTCAGTCACAATTTTGCTACTTTCTTTGTGGCAACTTTAGCAGGAGACCCTAGTGACATGGTTGGATTTTCTTAGCCTCTTCTTCCCCAAACCTGGGTGTATGGATTTAGGAGCTGGCCTGGCTGAAGTACAGAAAAAGAAAGCAGACGGGGGTGGGTGGGGGGGAGGTTGAATATTAAAATTTGGCTCAGATGCTAGTCACGTCTCCACAACTACAGGCATAACCATGTGAAAAAAGTTTGAGTTTCTGGAGTGGAAACTAGGGAAAAGGCTGCATGTAGGAGTTATGATAAGAGTTTCTATTCCTATCTCTTGGCACATTTTATCTTATCTCTTCAAAGAAAAACAAAAACACCCTTATTTATTGTAACATTTTGTACATTTAAGAACTTCTGTGGAATAATAAAACTAAAACTCACTGCAAGTTAACTTTGGTTCTCCTATCCTTGTTCTTTTCACTTCGCTCATTTTATTTTTTCTTCCTTCTCGTGAACACATTGTTCTTTTACTGAGTGTTTTACACAGGGCTTTGCCCCTTCCATTTTTTCCCTACATTCTGTAGTGCCTGCTCCCTCTCTTCTCTCCCTTTCTCCTCCAATACCTGCCTCTTTCTTTCCTATGTTTTCTCCTTCATTCCCCTATACTTTCACACTCTCCCTTCATCCTCTATCACTCCATTTTTCCTCACTTTCCCTTTTCCCACTCTCTCTGTACTCATCTCCCTCTCACACACATTCTCCTGCCTTCCCCGAAATCTCTCTGACATCATCTCTTCTGTACCTACCATCCAATATCAGACACACACCTCCACACATACACAAAATGTACTACCAGCTCCATCCCAAAACTCTCTCACACACTGTCTCCTCCCCATAAAAATTCACACATGCTATTCTAACTCTACTTCTAACTTCTCTCACTGCGTCCCCTATCTCTGTCCATCCCACCCAAAGTACAGCCTGTCTCTCTGCCTTTACCTCTTTGTGCTTCCCCCCTCTCTGTGTTTCCCAAGCTCTACTCTGTCTCCTCCAGATAGAGGCCACTTGAAGAGGATAACTCCACTCTAGCAATTTGTGCCTATGTCCAAGGTGAGCCAGATTTCCATGGCAGAAGGTTTGTCTAAAGGGATTTGAGGCCGGGGGGAACCAGGTTTCCCTCGTATGGATTGCATCATGATATTTACATGTTTGTGCTGATGTGGGTGTTACTTGGTCTGGGTTCAAAAATTAACATTTGTGTGTTTCCTGGGATCATCCAAAGTGGAAAAGGAAATGTATTGTTAAGCATGCTTTTAAACTTAACTTATTGGAAACACATTTCAAATGGCAATAGATGAGCTGGTTCAAAGGCCAGGGTCGCCAGACCTTATGCTTTTTGTAGCCATTTGCCCAAAGAAGGCATAAAATTGATACTAGAATTTGAAGAATCAGGCCCCTAGAGATGTCCACCACGTCCCTCAAGCTAGCGCCAGATTCCATGCTCCTAGAGTGGACATACCCTATTCTGATTATTAAACTGATATCACATTTTGTGTGAAATCCCAGGCCCACTTACATCAACAGTAAAACTCCCATTGACTTTGATGGAGCCAGGATCTGATCTTTACCAAACAGCTGAGAATAAATTGTCCTGCTTTTAGTGATATATCTGAATACCAGGCAGTGTCAGGTAGAAATGCAGGCAAATACACACAAAAATAATTGACCTCCCAAAGAGTATTTATTATTTTAATTCTTCTTCTTCTGCTTCTTCTATGAATTATGCAATACTCTCTTTTTAAAAACAAAGATGTTCTCATCCACATTCAGATAGGCAATAACTTTCCTCCTATGCCTTGATGTGTCAATATCATTGTTCATTATTATTCCAGTAGTGCCCACTACATGCAAGACACTAATTTCCAAAAATGCTTCTCAATGAAAGGGACAATGTAATACCACTGTAATTTCACAGGACTGATCGGGTCTGTAAATACACTGATTTATCTAGCTTTGGTGGATTTTTGCATAGAAAGGTCAATCTTATGGGCCTTGGAGCAGAACTACATTATATATAATCTGTGTTTTCAAAAAGGATCATGGCTGAAGCAAAATATGTGTGGGATACCAACAAGTGACTTTTTTCAGTGAGTACGAAATTGTTTATAGTTCCATGAAGCCTGACTGATGGCTTCAGATCTTTCTGAAGATGATTAGCTCATGAATCATCTTTGAGCCTGTTTCACCGAAGTCAAGATGATGTGTCTAGCTGCTGAAACAACAGATAATTAAGGTCATCAACTGGTACTTGAGGGTCAGACTGCATGGCACTTTGCATGCTTAGTTTTGTGTATTTTTTTATTATTTTATGTTGAATTTAGCCTTCTGAGAAAGCTAACTGGGGAATCAACTCTCTCACCCAGCTCTATTCATATATCAGTATTCCAATAGGCAACAACTGGTAAAAAGTGTAAATTGGTTAAAAAAAACATGGAAGCATTGCAGTGACAGACCTCGCGAATGTAGAAACTGTCAGCAATGTGACCTGTGCAGAGGTAAAGCGGACAAATGTACACTAGTGAGTTCGTTAATATTGCTAAACTGATTCAACTTGTTCCAATTTTTAACCCACCCGAGAACTGGACGACAGGAGATAGATCACTCACTAAATTGACCTGCTCTGTTCATTCCCTCTGAAGCATCTGGCACTAGCCACTGTCCGAAGACAGAATACTGTCTAGATGGACAATTGATCTGACCCAGTCTAGCCATTCCTATGTTGTTACCCTTCAGGAGGTCTATATGAATGAGACACTAAACACTATCTGTACTTACATAGTATTTTTTTAAAATCTAGTGCTTTTAAAAGAAATACATCATCTTTAACCAGTTCTTGAGTATTCTAATAAGGAAATGTTTTCTGTTTCCAAGCCAGAACTGGTCATTTCTTCCAGAGAATATGATGTTTGAAAATCAGTTCCTCCTATTATAGATTTCTCCCTCAGCTTGTAGAAAATCCATGATTCCCTAAACATTGGTCTTTGAAAGCACATTGACTAAAATCTTCATGCCTAATTCATGAAGTGTAGTCTGGAGATTAGTGGAGCTGGACATAGCCCAGGAATACTTTATCATATTCTAATAAGCAGAGGCTGAAAATTGCATTTCTAAAGCTATAGTATTAAAGGGCACGCTGAAAAACATGACCCGAACATAACTCAGTAGTTCTACACTATTTGTAAAGGCTTTGATATGATAAAGTATGCTGACGAGGGGAATAAACACAACTAGAAATTTCTGTATTTAAAAAGAGGAAAAAAACCCCAGCAAACGCTCTGTGTATTCATCAAAGAACATATGGTATATTGTAAACTCATATAACGTGATCCCCATGGAACAGCCCTTGTACTAGTATCGATTATTTGAACACAACATGCAACATCATTGCAACAACAGAAAATTAGGCATGTAAGCAAATGTAACAATAAAAAATGCTAGTAAAAATAGTCTACAAGGCTAAAGGAATCGTTGCCATAAAATTCTAAATGACATCATGCTATGTACTACACCAGGAAAATGTGTAGAGGGGACATGAATATTTCTGGCTCCTATGTTTGTTTGTTTGTTTTATTTTAACAGGAATCTGTTCACTTTACTTTTTTTTCCCATAAGCAAGTTATACAGTTGCTCTGTAGTAACAAGGACTTTAAAAAAATCCGTAGGGCCTTATTCTCCCCACTGAAGGATTGTGGGTTGGGATGTGAATCATCATCTTTCATACACAGCTCTCCTCTCTCATACAGAAGGTGGGCAGTGTCTATCTCCTCCATAGCAAAATCTTCCCTCTTCCCATGGGAGCACTTTATAGGATAAGAATCTGTGCAGGGGAAGGAGGCAGAAACTGAATGACTGAGCACTGAGTGGGGGAGGTGCCACATTGTCCACCTCTATGTCCACCTCCACTCTGTTAAAGTTTATTAAAAATAGATAATATAGCATGGGACAATATTGTATTTGCCCCACAGCTCTGGGATCTCCATGACAGCTGAAGGAGGAGAAGTCCTGGAAGCACAGCTCCAGTAGAGGTGCACTTCCAGGAGACAGACTATGGGACAGAGCTCCCACCAAGACCCTAGGATGTGAACAGCTGGGGAATGGTCCTATGGCCTACTCTGCACAAGGAGGCTCTGCCTCAATTACCATAGGACAGTGTGATCCAGACCCACTCAAGTAATTTCCACTGAAGCAAATGGGAGTTACATATATCCCATTGGTAGAAGAATAATGCCTCGGGGGGTTGTTTTAACTAAGAAATTAGCACTTGCCAACAGATATTATTACACATTCACCAGCATTATCTTCAACTATAAGAAGAAGTTCTATAAGAAGAACTATAAGATAAAAGAAGAGCACAAAACTGCTTGATTCTCAGTTGGTGCAAATTAATTCATCATTGATGTCAATGGAGATACACCAACTTGAACTAGCAAAGAGTTTATATACAAAATTAAAAACCCGTTATATTGTAACTATTTGTACTGGTGACTCCCACAGCAAAACCGTGCCAACTAAATGTCACTTATAGTGGCGGGCGAAGGGAAGGAAGGGAAGGAGGAAAGATTAAGGTTAATAGCTCATCGTTGTTCCACTAAATTTTCAACAATAATACAATCACGCTGATCATAATTATCACAGATTCAGCATCAATTCAGTTCTCATTTAATGTGTTTCCTTTGCTGTTATAGATTTTTTATATCTACATTTATCCAGTTAGGAGAATTTCAAAATACTACCGTTTATTAGTAAGGTTATTTATTAATTTTTAGAGAGCCTTTTGTAAGCAACAAGGTGGTATACCGAATTCCAAAATCCCTCTTTATAGCAATCTCTGTATTCACTACTGCAATGCAGACACATATGGAGGTAGACGCGGCAATCAGTTTAATTGCCACCAGTGCTATGCTACAGTGTTCAGGGCAGGATGTTAAGACTGTGTATTATGAGGCAACAGTGACATACAGTTGGGTTATCCTGACTCAGGATCATTGGAGCTGGATCTTTAGATAAAACAATTAAAGAATTTAAATTACATGTGTTATTGGGTAACTATGGAAACTTAATCTTATAGCCTTTGTCCTTCTGTTCTCCTTCCTCCATTTTGTATGTGCCAGGTCTGAATTTAGATTTTGAAGATTTCTCTTTATTTGTGTCTCAGAAGCACCTAGCAAACTGCTGGTCACTCAGAGAGAGAATATACAGTCTCTATGTCTGTTCAATCCATGGACTCTCTGAAAAGTATCAATCATTGCTAATCTGGCAGTGACTTTTGTGACATATCCACCGAGCCCACTAACAAATGGATTGAGACTAATCTAACTTTACATGCAGGAGGACACTGAATAACCATCAGATGGTAAGACTTTTTGTCAATAATAACTAAGGCAACACATGAAACAGTGTCCCATAATAAAGATTAAAAGGATGCATATCCCATAATGAATACCCAAGTTGCAAAGCCATTTAGTCCTGCATGAAGCTGGCCATTGCTACATCCCATAAATACTCCTAATCTTTTGATATTGTAAACCTTAACTAGTAGATATATGTGATTTTCTCAATACATCCACATAGTTTGTGGCAGACAAAGAAGCTGTGCAACAGCTGATGGAGGTGGAAGAGATATTAATGGAATGTGAAGAATCTTCTTGTTTGTAAATTAGAAGCAGGAGCTGCTTTCTCTGTTTAGCCCTGTTTTATGAAAGAAGAGAAAACAGCCTTAATTTACAGCTGCTTTTGCACTTGCTGCTAAGGCCTTTCCTCTACTGCTCCTTCTTCTGCCTTGATTACAAGGTTTGTTTCCAAATCTATTTTTGCTATTGTTGGCATTGAAGCATCTGAACCTGAATCTATAGCTGCTGCCATGATGGCTGCAAACCACCATGCAACTGTTTCTGCTGCTTCTGCCAACACAGTTGAAAATACACCTGAATTTATTACTGATACTGTTTCTGATATCTTGCTGAAATCTTTGGAAAACTTTCTAATTTATAAACTGTGCTGTTGGTGTATCATACATTCCTTTTCTCTTGGTCATCATTAATTGGTCATTGGAATTAAACAAAGAACTTAATTCCTTAAGAGTTCACCTGCACTTCTTGCAGATAGCACACTTGAAATCATAGTAATCCTTTTTCTATGATATTACAATGAGTTGGTTTGGACAAGGTGAGAGAAAAAACAGAAAATATATATGCTGTATAAGCAGAAATGTTTCCAATTATTTCTTTCTCCCCAAACTTTTCCATCTGAGACTTTTCTGCTGTCTCTGTTCCAGCTGTCAACTGAACTAATCTGGAGAAGAAGTAACAAACTCTAGACTTGTTTATATATGACTGAGTGCTGAATGAAGATGAAGAGGAAACAAAACTAACTTCACCATCCCATTTGTTAGCTTTTTCACAAAAGACTTCAATAGAACAGGCCAAAACTGACTTCTACACCCCAACCAAATTTAATTTCAACCAGGTTCATGACCAACCTTTATATACAGTTGGACTCCGGAATACCGCGCCCCACTATAGCTCAAATCCGTTTATAGCGTGGGGTGCGGCTGGCTCCCAATGGCGGCGGGCGCTGCTTTGATGCAGCGGAACCCCGCAATACCATGACCTCATGTTTATCGCGATCGATTTTTTTTGGATCCCTATCGTCGCGGTATTGCAGGGTCCGACTGTACATGAAAATGCTGAGTTGGTCCAGACAAGAGGTGCGTGTGCACACTGTGTGGCAATTGCATTGGTGCCCATGGTTTGAAACTCTGCAGTGGGCCCAGTGCCAGGTGTGTCTTCGCTGACTGGATAGCTCATTCGACAGGATTCCCAGCCCTAGTGTTTTGTGTGGCTCATAAGAAGCTTAGAAGCTAAGCAGGACCTCTTGCCCTGGCAATTCACTCTGCTCCCATAAAGCTTACAAACTAAGGAGAATCATTACACTGATAACTCTCTCTCTGCTCCTGCAGAACTGATACTGCAGTTCCATAATCACATTTCTTTATTACCGTTTAATATTAAGGAAAACTGCTTGGCCCAGGCATGAAGAGTAACTTGTACAACGTTTATCAATGGCTGAAATATTTAAATTAATGAAAGCTAAGAAACATCCACATGCACGATCACTGCAATCCACACTTATTACCTGGAATCTGATTACCTTTTGCCCTTTGGCTGTGACTATCAACTGAGATTTCAGCAAGTGACTCTCAGAAGATTTTCCGGGAAACCATGACCAAAGTTCATAATAAAAGGAGGTCCTCTCAGAGCTTAAGGCTTGGCTAAAGGGTTTTTATTTTCCATTTTAACTGTGGGCACAGAGGAAACTTGGCATGGACTGCTGTACTTAAAAGAGTGAACAGACTGAAAGGACCATGTGGATAGAATTACAAGACTTTGAATGAATGAAGCCCATCTATCGCAGGGACCGACAGCCTCTGGCAGCGTAAACAAGGTAGAAATGATAGTAAACAACATCAGAATTAGGTATCCTGAGTGTCAATGTCCTTATGCGCTCATAATCAAGGAAATCGAAATGTCTCCACTTCTTGCTTTCATTCTGTTTTTCTATTTTGCCCTGAACCCCAGCTGATTCTACTAGTAGTATCTCTAATAAAAAGTGAGTTCCAATTACAGCATGTGTCGCAGCTGGAACCGAGTGCTAAAGGCTTCCAAATTCCTGACTGTTAGTTTTCAAATCTATGTGGGAGGGGTAAAAGCAACAGGTGTCTGAGTATATTTAAAGGAGGCCAGGCACCTTTCCCCATGTTTTGTCAATTTATGGCAAGGTCGTTGTATAACCCGGCGGCCTTTATTACACAAGAGCTGCCCCCCATGGAATAGTTTGCGTCAGGGACCTGCAGAGTATGGCAAATCTATGTGCTAAAATGTTGGATTGTGACTGCTAAATGACATGCCTTACAGCTCCTGATCTGTCACTGTGACAAAACCAGCTTAAATATACCATATGAAGAAATAATATCCCCACTTCATTTACAGAGTAATCTTCCCTTGCTTTGATTTACCTTAATGTGAAGATGATAAAGCACACCCAGGAACAGCATTCAAAGCATAATTTTCAGGGTATGTTTACACTATAAAATTAAGCTGATTATCTTGAAGGCGATTTTTGGAAACAGATTGTATAAAGTCATGTGTGTGCATCCCCTGTAAGCACATTAAGTCGGCAGCGTTCATCCACAGTACCGTGGCAAGCGTCAACATTCCGAGCGGTGCACTGTGGGTAGCTGATGTAACCAACTCCAAGCCAACTGCTCCCCCTGCCCATCTTGTAGTTAGGCAAACAAGAGTAGTTTTGAGTAAGCTACGGCAGTAGCCAAGTTTGATCCCTAAGGACTGCTCTCACTTATACTGATGATGGGTTTGACACCCAGCTGGGCTGAGAATGAGGGGAGAAGAAAGGGAGCATTAAGCTACATTTTCGTCCATCATTCCAGGTTCTGTGAGAAACACACTTCAGCCAGATTCAGGGATCTGGGTCAGACTTCAAAATAACAGCTCCCTAAATAGCACTTTTATGTTAATTTATGTGGATTTTCACATATTGCCACACATGGATCATAGAATGGTATGTTGAGAGAGCGAGAATATGTAACAATTTCCCAGGAAACCCAGACTTACTTCTACCTCTAAGACGTACAGTTAGTATATCATATATGGCCATCTAGATCAGGCCTGCACAACATGCGGCCTGGGGGCCACATGCGGCCCGCACGGGCTCACTGTGCGGCTCGTGGGGGGTGAGTAGGGGTGGGGCAAGCCAAGCAGTGGGGTGGGGAGAAGTGGATGGGGGCGCTGCTTTCTGAGTTGTACAGGCCTGATCTAGATCAACAACATTTTAGGGGCTCCTAGTTCTGAATTCCCTGCATTCAGAGAGAAACTAAAAAACTCTTCTCACAGCAAAAGAGGACTTAATTGTTGAAAAGTGAAGAATGAATAATGTAGTAATTGCATAATTAAATAGGAAATAACAGCTACTTTAATACTTATTTATTGAACTCTATTTTTAGTAACATTGTATCTACATTAACTACACTACATTAGACTATTTGCTGGAAAATACTTTTTTAGAACCACCCGTATAGTCTTTCTAAGGAGAAACTGCACTTGGTTTAGACTACATGAAAGCAAATGTACAAAAATGGCTATAACTTAATAACTGTAATGGCTCCTGACAGCAAAGGATTTGCCGTTCATTAGAATACTTTGCATTTTTACTAGCAAAAGGTTGTGGCACAAGTTGTGACACAATTCAATACAGTGGAGAGCATCACATTTTGCATGAAGATAAAATCGTCCATCTCAAACTACATTAAGACAAGATATTATCCATGATAAATGCCCTTCTGCATGTGCACCATTTTCCTCTCGCTACTTTCCATACATCATAGTTTAGAAATTATACAATATATGAAAAGGGGGAAAATAGCATTTAATCTGATCAGCTTCTCTGTTTACGGAGAGAGAGAGAGAGAGTGAATGAATCTTGTAATGTTATTTTACAGCTTGCTTCCGGTATAATCAATAAGACACTCATTTTGAAAGATTCATGTAAGTTTAGAATCAATTATGAATGGAAAAGATAATGAAAAAGGTGTATGTTAGTGGTTGAAGATTTGTTTACATGAGAATTATGCTTTTTCCATCTTACAGATTTTTCCAAATGATGCAACACAATCAAATTATGCAGTAAATATCTTTTAAAAAATAATTGTCCATTCAGTTAAACCAATCATGCTACTGAAGTCTGTACATTTTTCATTCCTAAAGCTCCTGGATCATGTTCTCTGTGAGTATAGATTTGAAGGCTACTGTAATTTTTAAGATAACCTATTTGTTACACTACTTTTAGTTGGAGGTCCTCTGGCTAGAGATTTGGTTTTTACTTGTTTTACACTACCAAACATGACATTATTTCAGTATTTATTACATACACACACACATGAAATGGGCTGTGGAAGATAAACATTAAGGAAATGTAATTATTAAAGTTCAATAAATAACCACATCTTCTTTTTAACAAACTTCCTTATTCTGAGAGGGATTGGGACATGTTTCAAAGCTGCGTAAATGACAGTAAATGTCCTTACAGAAAGAGAGAAAGTCAGTTTAGGTGGTTGCTCTCAGCTCTCCAGATCTGTTTTTACAGTCAGATCCTGTTTCTTTTACAGAGAAATGAAGAAAAATACATACAATTAAGGACAGAGAAAAATAAAATCAAGCTATAGCAAAATACCGCTTCTCTCTTCAATTCTCACAGTTTAATCCATGGAAAGCAACAGGCAAACCATCATACCAGTCAGTCCTGGGCCCTGGCTTTAGGCCAAGTCTTGCCAACATTTGGCTACGTAGCTCTCATTTTTCTTTAGTCCAAATGGAATCAGATCACACCACTTCTTTGATCCTATTCTGGACTATTTTCATAGAATTATACAAACGTAGCACTGAAGGGACTTCAAGAGGTCATCTAGTTCAAACACACACACACCCCGAGGCAGGATTAGGCATACCTTTTACCCACTTTGGACAATTTAAAATGTAAATCCATAGCAGAGGTCAACACAGCACTATTGTGGGAGTCTTCTTCCTTCAGTCTCTAGAATTCTCATGATATGGAAGGTTAGATCTCCCAGAAAGAACATCAATATTCTTCAGATAAAGTGGTGAGGTAATATCTTTTATTGGACCAACCTCACCCAACTTGTCTCTCTAATATTGTCGGACCAACACAGTTACAACAACAATGCATATGTCAATATTGTTAACCCTTGAAGCTATCAGGCAGATTTTCAGAAAATGACCTCTTTGGTGACTCTGATTCCGCTCGTAAATCAGTAGCTTATCATCTATTGTAAGTAATTTAAATTTTGCTCACAATTATTTGGACTTGAAAAATTGGAGGCTCATTTGAGACCAGACTGAAAAGCTGTCCCTCTAAGATTGTCTGATCTTTCTTACTAAGAGAGTCAACTCTTTTTGTTTTTGCTACATATTTTATACATATAGGATTAGCATCTGGAGTTAATTTACCTACAATAAACAATGACAAGAGGTCATGGTGATCATGTTTTAAGGCACAAATTAAACACCAGGTGAGTTCAGAAAGCAACTCACCTACTAAGGTGGATCCAAAGGCATGGTAATGCACAACTAGAGGCATATGATGGGACTTTTCACCATCCTTTTAAGTATACATCACAAAAACGGGATGCTGATTTAGATGATCCATGGCTTCATACTAGATTGGAAACTCCACCATACCTGTGTAAAACCAGACTAACTCCACTAAAGCCATGGTGTTACACTGGATTATATCAGTGTAAATGAGATGAGATCTGGTCTAATGTATCTATTTAGGGATGAGTGAAAACTAACCTACAACTTCTAATCATGTAAGTCTCAAAAAAATAACTCACTGCAAAAGCAGGTTATTAACGAACATACACTGTCTGGCTAATAAAATTAAAGACTGGTTCAACAGCTCCCAAACTAAGGTATACGCACTTCCACCCTATGGACTTGACGGAAAATTCCACCCTCTGGAATTGATGGAAAACAATTATGGTTAAAAGATCAAATAATCATTCATTGACCTACCAATATTTCTAACCCCAGCATTCAAAAACCATAAGTCAAATCCTAAAACCATCATAACATTTTCTTAAAACCATGATATTTTATATTTAATATATTTTGTATCCCTTTCATTTGACTTCTGCTTTTGAGTCTTTCAGGCTCACACTTTCAAGCTTTTCTCCACAACCAAGAGGACTGGAAACTTTTTCTCTCTTTTTTTTAAAAAAAATGCAAGCTGAGATTCCTAAAAAATCATGACTACAGGAACTGGGGCTTAATAAAAACACACAAAATCATGAGACTCACAATATAATCACAGGCAAGCAACACTGCAGAAGGAATACCTGAACTCTGATTACAACAATCTGAAAGCATTGCTCATATTAAGACTCCACAATTCCTTGCAACCTCAGCCAATTGTCTCAGAAATGAACTCTTGTCGCATCTTGGTATCTCAGTACATCTCGCAAGGACATATATAAGTGCAGTCTGAACTGAGATATTTCTGTACCTAACCATTAGGATTTCTCCAACAATACCAATGTTCATGCATTTTTTTCTGTCCTGATTCCCTTTTATACTACTTATTTCAATTCCTTGTTGTTTTTAATGTAGCCGCTCTGACATTAACTCTTAAAACACTAGGAGGACCATAATCTCTTATATCATGGGGGGATGTGGATGACACAGAGTTCATGCTATATTGTACAGATGCATTCCCAGCAGCATTTCCATTAGGGACTATCTGGGATCTCAAAGCACCTTCCACAATGTCAAAAGAACACTTGTGTGGAGAAGACACCCTAAACCTCTGTGTTTGGTGATGAGATACTAAACCAGCTTTATTTCTGATAAGATGCTTCATGTGAGGTATTCAATTACATCTATATCACACACTGTCGAAAGAATATTTAAAGTCTGCTTTGTCCTTGACTCTTGATTCTGCATGTCAAAAGCACTTAACTCCAAAACCTTTGGATTACCAATACTGCATTAAATTCATTGACTTCTATACCCGATTATCCAGTACCAGATGCACTGACATCACATAGGGAGATATTGATGCTGTTTTAAATCTATCATAGAACCAGCACAGTCTTTATAAATTCTGATGTCTTTCTTTTGCTGAAGAGGAGGCGTAGGACGCTCCTACCCAACAGCCTTCATCCCCCAAATACATGTGTTTAAATCAACCCCAAAAAATTACTGTGTAAATTCAGAAATGTGTCGAAATAGATCTTCAAAAAAAATGACTAATAATCGCTGGTTTATGAAACCACAGGGCTGTCCACACTAATCTACAGCTCCCCTTGGTGGGTCACATGCTGAACTACATTTGAGTGGTGGGAAGAAATCAATTTCCATAGCTAGTAAAGTAATTTACACAACTAGGCTTTTGCAAAGTTTAAACACTCAGTGCAGTGATGCCCCTGAAGCCTATGGCACTATATTCACTTAGTGAATTTATCAATGTATGACAGCTTTAAAACCACACTTCAATTTGGTATTTAAAATTAGACAAACTCAGACATAAACAAAACCTGATTCCTCTCCCTCTTATCTTCTATAACGTCCTTTATCATCAGACGAAATGCTCAGTTTTCTACCTTACTCCTCTTACTCTCAAAGCTCTGCAGTGTGAAAATCATACTGTTGAGCATGGAATACCCTAAAGTCTGTTATTACCTTTCCTCAATCTGACAGAGGGATCATTGATGAGACAGGTGACCTGCTTGCTTCCATAAGAAGTGACTATGATGTGAGTCCAGCCCTTGTAGTCCCAAGGTCAGAATCTTGACTTCTCTGTGTGCTAACGTATATTTCTACCATTTTTCCAACAGGTCAGTCTTCTCTGTTTCAATATTATTGAGGAGTCTCAATCCCACTAACTTCTTTATACTGGAGAATGTTTAAAACATACCAGAGTAAAATCTCCATTAGCTATTCAAACAAGCCCATGTATATACAATAAAGAATTTTGTTTCCTAACATTCCTTTGAAATTTTCCTAAGTAATGGGGCTGGACCTTAAAATATACTCCTACCCCAACCAGCTGAACTTTAAACCAGTGGTCTCTTCCATTGGAGTACACCTCAGAATTGAGAGCTGCATCTTGCCATCACCTTGGTAGTCCTGGATAATATTTTTATCAAATTCCATCAGTGCTTCCCTCTTTTTTCTTGATGATCTTTCTGACTGGCATGCAGTATTATCAGGTCATTCACAAAGTCATGTAGGTCTCTCTCCTGATGAGGCCACTCACATTAATATTCTTCACCCTGGTGCAGTGATGCGTCTAAAATGAGTATTGCTGGAGTGTAAAGCCTATCATAGCAGTTTAGCATTTGCTCCTCTCCTGTGATATTGCTATAAGAGGGGGGTTATGATCAGCGATCATCTCAAATGCTCTGTCAAGTTATGCAAGGCCTGTACTAGGGAGGAACTTGCAGCTTATATATAGCCCCAGAGTTTCCTTCCCGCTTGGGCTGGGTACTAACTCTAGGCCATAGTTTGACAAATGTGTATACTATATGTTGCAATAGTATTTTTAAAAGAAAAATATTAAATCAAAGATCTTAAAGAGGGAAAATAAAAAACACAGCCGATCATATCACCCAGTGAGTATTTCCACCAGAAACATAATAAAACCTGAAGTATGACAACCCTTTCTGGATAAAAGAAGTGCACACAAATTAAGCCTAACTGAGACTTATTGCTTGTCAGAAATAGCATTTCCATATTACTTTTTTCCTCAATCATTTTACATTCCTGTCATTAACTAACTCCTTCAATTGACTTCAAAGGAAACAGAAAGGCAAAAAGGATGATAAGCATAAAATAAATCAAAGACTATCCAGATATTAAAAAATTGATCTAATTTTTTGCATGTCTGACACTCTTTGACCATGTATTGACCATTTGTGACCATTTTGCACAGACAAAACCAATCAATAACTCGCTCACCCAGAATATTTTCTACTCTTATAAAACAAATTATGCAGGGTAAAACAGTACGAAGATTGTATGACAGTAAACACACAGCATTGCTACCAACAAAGCAGTGTAGCCTTAGAGACATCAGAAGTAACCTGAGAGTTATTCTTGCATTGCCTGGAAATGAAATATTTAAAACAATGTTTTGATACTCAAAGGTAAACCTGACATATTTGTCAGTTTTCCTGAGAGTCTGGAATGATTAGATTTGGGGGTCAGTTACTTTAAGGTCATCTTGAGACCACAAATTTAAATTTCAAATTGAGTACAAACATGATAAGCAAAACTTTTATTTTATAAAGGACGTAAAATCAACTTATACTACTAGTTGGTATGGGCAAAATCTTTCCATTAAATTCTCTCACCCCCAGATATAGACCTACAGTTACAAGAGATAATTTTGCTGACAAATAACCTTGATAAGTAAAGGTAAGGCACACAGACAATTTACTGATATTACAAACTTCTTCAAACTGCATGCCAACATTCATCCTCTTCAAATTCAACATGGTACTAGATTTCATGATACAAAGCATCTACACTTACAGAACACTTTCCAAAATGGTAACAATAAATCTAAAAAAAAAATCAATACTATTAATTTGAGAGATGGATGCTAGAAAAGCAAAGCTGCCATCAGTGCAAAGGGTTAAACTACAAACACAGTAGAAGAGTGTAACGGTGTTTAATACTCAGAATAATACCAGTTACAGGTTTTCCTAATCCAGATTTAAGACTCATTCTACATATCTTTTCATATGAAAAAGGGTACGGCAATTGAATTTTGAATGTTAACACACATTTTCCCAGCTATAGAACGTGTTGGCTTAAAGCCCAATGAATACAATAGCCACATGTTCACAGTCCTTAATTGTCTAATTAATGTAGTGTCATTTTTGCAATTAGCTCAGATGACCATATGTAACTTTTTTACAAATAGCTGTTTGCTAACTATGACCAGAATATTAAATTTCACAAAATATTTTATTACAACAGTACAATCTGAACATTTTTTAAAAGCCCAAACATAAATCCATACTACGCTCTCACTATCACATTTATTCCCCCTAAGCTGGCTTATGCATCTTGTGTAAGACTGATTTTTGCAGACCCAATTTCAAAACTTGGGTTCCCAAAGCCATAACTTGGTATCCCTAACTCAGGCATCGAAGTCCCAATTCAGAGCATAGCAATGGGTTGTCCAAACCAGGTGTTTATTCAGTTGTGGGGTTGGGCACTCAAATTTGAAACTAGGGCTCACTGGGACTGACAAGCAGATGTAAAACCTGAGCGCCCCTTGTGCCCTACAAAACATTGCAGACCCTCATGAACTAGCCACTGTATCACAAGCCAGTCACTGAAAATCATGTCTTATTTTTATGTGGGTGGACCATAGAGGGTGGGGGGTGAGCTGTAAAGAACACCCCAGCCTTTGCAACACCCAGATAAAGACGAGAGAACTGCGCTCAAAGGGGCAATGGAATTCTTTCTTTCTGCTCCCACTGGATGGCACAGTGCCCCAAAGCAGTTGGGATGAAAGGAGGCCTCACCCCTGTTCCCCCAGCACTGACCTCAGAGAGGGACTAGCAGCCTAGCAGACTGCAGTTCACAAAAGGTGCTCCTGTAGGGGTAGGGTAACCTCAGCAGGCCTGCTACATCCCTCCAATGCAAGGCTGTGCCTAGCAGACATGATGGAGTCTGAAGGACCGACTCTGACACTCTTCTTCATATTGTATAGCACCTCCCACTTCAGAGCTTAAGCCAACTGCTGTTACAGATCAGCGTGAAACCTAATGTAGAGTAACAGATCATACCAGATCTGCTGCCACCTTCTTCTCTGAAGAATCTGATGCTGACCAGCATCAGAGATAGGCTATGGGACTCAACAGACCCCCATAGTGGGAATTCCTATGCCTTTTTTACTCCATAAATAGCATCACTGATTCAGTGCCTAATACTATGGGGTCCTGATCCATGACTGGGGCTCCTACATGTATCAGTAACACAAATTAAAAATAATAACATTCTACTCCATGTGAGTGAGGGTATCATGAGGTGACTGATCTTGAATGGGATAAAGGGAGAGCAGAGAAGGAAGATATTCTCAGAGGCCCTGATCAGGACACTAAACAACAAAGAGATAGAAATGGCCCTTGCACTGAAAAGACTGACCCCTTAGAAAACTGCTCCCTTTTACTGTATTGGTCTGCAGTAGGAAAATAATGTATTTTCTCCTATAGATTCATACTGTGATCACTAATGCACAGATTCATTTTTCAAAGAAGAAAAAGAAGATGGCAAGTTGGTGAATATGATGTCCGATATTCTTCTTTCTTATATACCTATATTTAGTCAGAGGTATGTACACACACACACACACACTTTAATTGCTCCTATTTGGCTTCACACTTCTCAAAGGTTTTTCTCTACTACAGATAAGTATCAAATGTTTTAATGTAAACTTTTTTATATCCCATGGACATGGGATGGTGTCACACTGATAGTGTAATTTACTAACATCAGAACTACTAAATTATAAAACTAATGTTGTAGAGAAATGTACTTACATTAAAGAAATTATTTCTGCATCATTTGCTATGTCCTTCATTTTGGCGATTTGCCCATTTTTCAAAAGGACAGCATTATACTTGGCCTTTGGTAACTTAATCTGAATGACTGGATCCTGAACTCTGACAACACCCATGGTTTACAGGGTGCCTTTCTGTTCTGAGTGGGCCACTAGTCTGTTCCACTTATCTGATGTATTCTTTAATAGGACTTGGTAATTAAGAGATGGGCTGAGACAGCCAGTAGAGCATAGGGGATCTATGGCTCTGACAACATAATTTCTGCCAAACTTGTAACAATTGTAATTTTCACACACATACCCTTCCTGGATGCCGAGTGGAAGGTGAAAACCCCCTCACACCAATTTGTCAGTTTTGCCATATGGGTAAAATACTTTCCATTCCCTAAAAACTAGCCATCAGCAACTCCCCCCAGCATCACAAAAAATCCAGCATACTAGTGGGAGGGTGAGGCTGAAACAGGGAGCTGTTGATGGCTACTCCACAGGGGGAGAAATATTTAGTTCTCTTCCTAGTGTGCACATCATATGGGAACTCATCATCAAGCTCCATCCCATCCTCTCCAAACATTGGCAGCAACAGAGGGTGGGATAAATCCTAGAGCCTGGACCCAGAAGAAGCATATGATCTGTCCTCCTCCGCACTGTCCATTATGAGAAAGCTGGTGGGGGAGAAGGAAGTAGAGTGAAGCAATAGTCCCCAGGCATCAGAGATGAAGGGGATGGTGGAAAGGAGAGGGAAAGTGAACATTTCTTGTACTATTCCCAAATAAGATTTGTCCCTCCCACTTGGAAGATGCTCCCAGTCCCATACAAGGCTAGCAGTGGGTGAGTATTTCTGAGGTAAAGTAGCTTGCCCAACTTTATTAGTACAATATGGTCCCAAAACATTAAGGAGAAGAATCATTTTGCCCCCATGAAATGGGCCAAGACATTTTGGACCAGACGCTGATCTCAGTCATACTGTGTAAACTATGGAATAATTCCACTGTCTTCATCAGATTTGCACAGCACAGCTGAGATCAGAAACCATCCCTCTGTACTGGGTATGTTGGAGTGATGACCTCAATAGAACAAAAGAGCATTAGAAGTGGATGACTGAATATGTACTTTGGCTGCAGTGATGAACTACTGCACACAGATGCGTATTGTGGGTAACCTCAGAATAACTGGACATTTAGTCAGATGTTAAAAATCACTAAGGCAGCCTTTCCTGCAGAAGAGTTTGTTTGAAATACAAATAGAAGGAACTGCATTTATGAGATTCTTCAAGATTAGACTGATTACTTCCTTCCTTCCTTTCAAATGCAGAGTATATTAAAGCCTTTTTTAAAAATTCATACAGTAGAATCATTCTATGCAACTGTAAGAAGAAAACTGTCAGACAACATTCCCAATTCAATATTATATTGTGCTTCAAGAAAAGATTTCCATATATTCTAGATTAAAAAAGTGTCATAAATAAATGGTAATCCATTGCCTATCCTGAAAAGCAAAAATAAATAAATAAAAAACAATTTTGTGTTTGCATTTTACTCCGCAAAGTAAAATGTAATCTCTCTTTTAATATAGCCTGTTATATACACAGAGAAGTAAAAAGGTGTAACCTTATGAAAATTGATTTTTTGTACCTTTAAAATATTTCTATATGTGTTTATCTAGGAATCATACTTCTAAGAGTACAGCAAAGTATCACATATTGATAAATACATCGATATCCCAAACAAATTATGATAATCTGGTGTCTTCTTAAGAAAAGGGGAGAAAAAGTATATTTTAAATGTTTATTAAGATAAATAGACAATGTGGGCGATGCGATATCTTTTATTGGACCAGCTTCTGTTGGTGGAAGAGATAAGCTTTTGAGCTGCACAGAGCTCTTCTTTGGGTCTAAGGTAATCAGTGTTACAGTGAAGTACAAGCTGGGGAAGGTTGTAAAGCATAAGGGGTTAATGCATTGCAGAAGACCCGCTGAAATGAAGAAGGGAATTAATACCTCTGCAGTCATAGGACAAAGGAGGATTAATAGTTACAAATTGTTGCAATGAGCCACTAAAACAGTGTCTGTTGAATCCATGATTTTTTAGAGTCTAGTAGAGTTATGAATTTAAGTTCCTAGGCTTGTCTTTCGAAGGTGTCATGCATGTTTCCTTGGAGGATGAGGATAGAGATCCTCTATGGAGTGATCATTTTGCGAAAATTGTTCACTCACGGGTGATAGGTATTTTCACATTTATCATGTTTCTGTGTGAGTTAATTCAAAAGCGTAGTGATTGTTTGATTCCACTCACATAGTTGTTGGGGCAGCTGAAGCACTGGATGAGGTATGCCACCTCTTGAGTAAGGGTATGTCTTCACTACCAACATTAAAGCATTTAAGCCACAGCAGCACTTTAATGTGGCTGTATAGTCGCAGCACTAGCGCTGGGAGAGCTCTCCCAGCTCCACAGGTGAGTAGCTATCAGTGCTGAGAGTGGCTCCCAGTGCTGGTGCCCTGTCTACACTGCCACTTTACAGCACTGAAACTTGCATCACTCGGGGATGTTGTTTCGCACCTCTGAGTGAGAAAGTTTCAGCGCTGTAAAGACAAAGCCTTAAGTATATGCAGCACGCATGGATCTGGAAAGGTGTAATATGGGGGATATTGATGACTGTAGCAGTGGAGATATGTCTGCAGGATTTGCATCTCTTATGGCAGGCTCTAGTGCTGCTTGAAATTGGTGTGCCTGGTGTGTGGGGGAGCTTACTTCTGATGATTTATTATTAGGATAAAGACAGCAATGAGGAGAAGGATGTACTTGGGAGGTTGCAGAGATGGGATCAGTAGAATTCTGCTAGTATCTTTTTAAGAATTTTATTTGTAAAACAGTTAGCTTTAGGTTCCAAAATCTCGTGTTCTTAATAGATTGTTGATATTGTACAGTCAGCACAATAACAGCTATATGGGAACAGTACCTCCAGTCAATGCCAGGACCATTTAGAGATGGCAAACTAGCTGTGCTGGCTGAGTAGACTCTGCCTCTGGGGAAAGGAGAGAATTGGACTATTCTCATGGCATACTCCAACAGGAGACCTTCTGGTCAGGATCAGTGCAACTACAGTCAGTTCACGAAGTCCTGAGGGTTCTCTGCACAGGAATTCCTAGGCCTAAGAGTTGGCCCAATATGTTTCCCCTCATAACAACATGTTGGGTGGGTACATGATATATTAAACTGCAGTATGTAAACACTTATCTACTCTGGAGCTTCATGTAAGAACAAACATACAATTAACCAAAAAGAGCATGTGGTCAATTTGCATATATAACAGCAAGGCAGTTTTAGGTGAGCTTGAACATAGATGTCAGATATTTTTCTTTAGTTTGAAAATGATAAAGGAAGCACAACAGGAACATAGAACATATGAAATGGGAACTTTCACTAATGGAATTAGTATAGTTATTTCAGGAAGTGCTAATTTTCCTGCTCACTGGAAGTTTAATAAAAAATGTTATATCTAATTGAAGACTATGATTAATCAGTGTGGTGCAGAGAACAGCAGCAGTTCCTTTTCAAACATGGCAATTTTCAAAATTTGGCAGTGTAGATGTTATGCAAATTGCTTCACAACCATACTGTGTACAACAAGAAACTGACAGAACTGCTGTCAGAAAAAATATAATTTACAAGAGAAATTCTTCAGATTCTTGAGAAGAATCATCTATAATTATCAAAGTTTCTGAACACTATCTCTGAAATGTATATAGATGGCTAATACATCACTAAACATGCTTGGTTCTTAAACAAAGCTTTCTGTAAAGTAAAAGCATAAAAATGAGAAAAATCACAGTTTACAAAATTAATAAATCCTAGGCAAATATTTCCAGTGACACTATCACATACACAATTTTGATGCTTAATCTCTGAAATTACCAATGCTCTACACGTTAAAAAAAGCTGCATTGTTGCCAGAATGTTATTTTTTTAAACAAAATAGAGGGACTTTTATCATCATTTAAAAACGCTACTCACAAACCAGACAGCTCATCAGACATATCAAGAGCATTGTTTAATAACCCCTTCTAATCTCCAGTCATAGCTTTATCTACACAAAGACCTTGCTACCTGCAATGAGCCATATAGTATAAAAACAGGGCTTGACAATCTCACTGTACAGGTGTTTGGTAGAAGAGGATATCGCTGATGTCTGACCTTGATTATTCATCTATTTACACTAACAGAAAAATAATAAGACCTCAAGTGAAAATAAGATGGCACTGATGTTATTAAGCTTATCCACATATAGCCCTTAAAACTTTAAAAATGCAAGAGGAATACAAACCTCATGATATATTTATTGAATACTGTGGCATCTCCCCAAACAGTTTGCTGCCTCTTGTTTTTAAAAAATTGGAAGGCCTCTTTTTAAACATATGATACAATGGTTAAGACACAGCATACAGTGATGATGTAAATATGACATCACTTTATTAAAGAACAAAGAATAAATTAGTATCCGAACTATGAGATCAGGTTCCACACACCTAGCAGAACAAAATGTGTTCACAAATGCAGATATTCTGGAGGACCATGAAATACAGCTATGAAGCTACAATTTCTTTGTACTATGTAACTCTTAAGAATCCAAGCAGTTTCCAAGGTCTTTAATATGTGCTGTCTGTGTTCCTCACAAGGATGTTTTCAACTGTAACTTCTGGTTAAGTGGCTTGCAGATAACCATCTGGTCACATGCATTAATATGCACTTCTGAAATCTACAAACATTTTATAATTGCGCTCTCCATTGTGCTCTAAGTGCAGATATCATGGCATGCACCAAAGTACAGTACCTAAATCAGACAAAGATTAATAATATCTTCAATCCTTTGAGTATTGAATGGGTGCTATGTATGTGACATAGCAACACATTTTTCCATTACATCCTAACATTAATAAACTTCAGGGAGACCTGGAATATCTGACAGAAAACAAGGGCAGTACGATGTTCATTTCTGTTTCATTTAACACAAGATGAGTTGATGGATCTCTCCACACTTTGCCACTCTACTGTTAATAGCTCTTTGTCTTTATTATTCACTATGGGTAAGACTGTGCAATCTTTATTCACAGTGGTGAGCATTTAGACCAGTAACCCCACAGGGGGCTACTTGAGGGGAAAGGTTCTTCTCAGCACGAATAAGGGTGGCAGAATCTGGGTCTATAAAGTATCCTTGTAGGTGATCTTAGTCAGGGGTGGCTCTAGGCACCATCGCAGCAAGTGCGTGCCTGGGGTGGCACACCTGCAGCTTGCCGGTCACTGTCAGGGCAACAGTCAGGCAGCATTCTATGGCACACCTGCAGATGGTCCGCCAGTCCTGCGGCTTCGGTGGCATTTTGGTGGCGGGTAGCTGAAGCACCTGCACAAATGCCGCCGAATCTGTGGGACCGCTGGACATCTGACTGCCGCGTTTGGGGTGGCAAAAAACATACAGCCGCCCCTGCCTCAGTGATAAGTAGACAGAATTGTAGCAGAGAAGTTTACCCTTTAGTTGGCTCAACTATTTAAAGCAGTGGTCCCCAAATTGTGGTCTTCAGAGAGCTGAATGACCAAATGCTACTGGCTCCTCTTCTTTGTTTTTATCTGCTAAATTACATTAAAAACAGCTAAAAGGTTATTAAACATGTTCTATGTTAATTTTCCAAGTAATCAAGTTCTGCAGCTGTAGTAGGAATGTAATTTGATGGCAAGGGGGAAAGAGAAGGAAGATGGGTGATGTGACTTTAAACTATAAGGAAGGTGGCCTAAAATGTTTCCACTTAGATGAGGTCCATGCTATGAAAATGTTTAGGGGTTCCTAAATAATTTTATTTTATTTTTTAAATTAGTGATTGGTCCAGTTTTGTCTTGTTTTACCATGTTTTTATATCATATTTCCTTTTAACTCAGTCTATCATACTGAAATTGGGACCAGTCGATGCAACAAATGCTATTTAAATTAAACCAGGAATTAGTACTTCATCTTATCTGTGCCTCAATTACTCCTATTTGAAAAATGTAGCTAATAATAATCTGCATATGCCTAGTGCTTTCTTCTCTGTAGATCTGAAATCATTATAAAAATGTGGGTAAGCATTATTAGCCCCATTTTATGTCTGGCCCAAGTAAGCATGGAGATTGAAACAACTTGTATCAGAGGCAAATGGCATGAGTCTGGTCTCCTCAGAAATCAGGAGAGTCTGCCATACACTTATATAGACTTTGGCAAGTCTTCATCAGTTACATCATTTGGAAACTTGATGTGGCATATATGTCCTAAGACTTAAAACAACTCAGATTCAAATGCGGAAATCTAGGTACATAGAAAAACTTTGTAATAGCAAGAACTTACAAATGGCTTACAAATGTGATATCCCTAGCCATTCCCATTATTGTCCAAGCAATGAGGAACAGATATTTCTGGTTTTTCTTCCACTGCAATGCAGCTTGTATGATGCATTCTTGCTATTATGAAGCTAACCATGCCTCCTGTGTCAGCACATGTGCTGTTAGTTGCCACCTATTTTTTTCCTCATGCTTGATGGCATGTTGTGCATTAATATCCACCACAACTTTTTAATGCACCTTGCTGCCAGTTTGTGGCCATTTTTTAATTCAGAAAAGTGTCATTGCAAACTTACGTCTGTACCTCCACCAGATTTCTTGCTTGGTTACTAATGCAAAAAGAAATTTCTGCAAATATTGATTCAGTCTTTTAAAATAATTTGTTTTGCAGCCATGTCACTTTTGTGTTCAACATTCTGCAAACTAGAAACACTCGAGTAATCAAGTTTTACTGTAAATAAAGTTGGCAGAAACTGAACATTGAAGATGCATCCATGAGTATAGACAGACAACAGAGTTTTTCAATATGTACATGCAAGTTTTGACACTGAAGGTACTGGCACACCCATGTAATGGAAAAACGGAAGCAAGATCACATGACTTTCCTGAGCAAGTGTAAATAAGCTAGAGTTTGAGAACTCTGTATGTTAGAGGTCAATCTATAAAGTACAAAATTTCAAAAGATGCACATTTATTGCATCCAATAAATGTGAATAATGAATAAATTTGAGGAGATTACTATCGGCTTGTAGATATTACAGAAGCAGGAAAATAGGGATATTATGTAAAATAAATAATTCATTATGAATTATTTGCTTAGCTCTGGATTCAGGTTAAGGATACTAATTCCAAAAAAACAAAGCTTAATAAGGCCAGTTATTCCCCTATACTGTAGAAAACAGCCATAATGCACTGCCAGAATGATTTACAAATTATATGTTCTGAATTATAAATTACAATTTATTTCCCTAGGTAATTACACTGATTACACAAGTCCTTTCAGAAATAATACTGCTACTGGCCAGCTTTTTAAGGACTCATAAGAAAACTTTACAACCAGATTAGTTAAAAATCATGTGATTCATAAGGTGAAAATGGGATGTTATGTTTAGTTTAAAATGCAATACGCAAAAGAGTATAATGGTTCAATTGATGGTGTATGACAGAAGATTGGAGGTGAAGTCCCAGCAGCCATTCTGCTTGGTTTAAGAGAAGCAGCAGCTGGAAAAATGAAACCAAAAAGTGTTTGCCCAAATAAGGAACCTTTCAGGAGCTTCAGAGAGAGAAAGAACCCAAAAGATTGACCTAATGCAGAGGCCTGAAACCTGTACAACTAACAGTGTTGAGCTGGACTATGGGGGGGTGGAAGTTTGACAAACAGCGAGGATGGTCAGCCACATCCCCAAATATCCTGTGGCTGCCTGGGATCTCCAAGACATGTACAGAATGTCCTGATAAACCTATATTAGGAGGAAGGAAATCATCCCAAACACCAGAGAAGACACACCTTCACTGATGTACTATACAGGTTCTGCATGAGGCAAACCCCATTTTCCACCTTGTAGAAGAAGCCCAGCTGACCCTAAGCATTCAGCTTATGACAACGACTGTAGATCTAGACACCAGATTTTAATTGGTCTGGTAAATCATTTTCAGTTACATCAAATTAAAATCACTTGGCCAAATCCACTTAGGGTTTACAGCAGCTCTCATCAGAATATTAAGGGTGGAACAACCTTCAAGGGTGAAATTCCTTCCAGGAGAGGTTACTGCTATATAAAACAACAGAGCCACTTTTTGCCATTTGCCACGTTTTGCCATTTGCCACTTTTTTGCCATTTGCACATGTACACACACTCAAATGTATATTAAATACACACACTTCCCTAATTGTTATCTTCTGCCTCCACAAACAAAAGGCCTATAGAATACAAACAAAATTGTTCTTGTACCATAATATCCCCAAAACAGAAAAAAACATTTCTTTCCAAGGGTCTGTTACCAACATTGTTTAAAAAACAAATAAACCCCCTAATTGTTTCATTGTCATTACTTTCTCTCAAGAACCACAATAGCAATATACTGAGGATTTAGCTGTCTGAGGTAGATTCAAGTGAGAGCTGGGGAACTGGGGTGATATGCAAGCTATAGCACAAACTGAGGAGAAAATGCGAAGAAAAAAAAAAAGGGTGAGATTAGTATTATTGGTCCTGTAGACTTGGGGTCAGTAAGATGAATGTGCAGAAGGATCTCTTAACCATGTGTGTTATAATTTCACACACTAAAAGCCAAATTCTGCTCTCCGATATGCGTATACAACTCCCACTGGAATAAATGAGAGTTGTATGCCTCTATCTAAGGGCAAAATTTGGCCCTAAGTCATTAGTTAGAACTCTCTGCTGAAACACTACAGAGAATAGGGGGCATCCAAGTCTGAAAGGATCACACTGATGCAGCACAATCAGAGATTTACTCTCACAAGAGACTATCAAATCCTCAGAAATTCTAAAACTCCATTTTAAAAGATTTCAAATCTTTACAAGACTGACACACCATCTTAGGGAGACTGTTTTCAGTTAAGATAGATTTTATAAAGAGCTACATAGAGTAAGAGTGTAATTGAATGAAAGTTTACAGGAGAAACCCCCTCCAAATCTTTTAGTACAGAACAGAACAGCATGCCAGGAATTACCTAACTCAATTTAAAAACAAAAAAACAGCACAAGAAACAACTTGAGTGTAGTTATTCTCATATGGGTGTTAACCAATATGCATATTACAGAGTAAATCTTGAGCTTTGGGAAGGAATATTTCTAGACAAAGAGAAAACAAGTGAGAATGTTTAGAAGTTAAGGGGAGAGATTGCCAAGTTCTGGACTGTCCTAACACTATTCTGCCACTCACCATTATACAACTTTGATCAAGTCATTTCAACTCTTTGTGCTCAGAGGTGATGTGAAGCTTAAATAATCAGTACCTGTCTGATCCTTGGATGAAAGGTAGTATGTATGTAAGATATAATGTTGCACAATTATTCTAAGCTTTACTAAACACATCTGCCATTTTTTTAACAGTAAGATGTTATATATATTTATAATCTCTGCTAGAACATTATTTGTGATTTGAACATACCATTCATGTAGCATTTTGACTATCTACCTCAAATAATTACAGATAACAATTTACTTCACATCTCATAGTGGTATTACAGCAGTGCTTAGCAGCAGAGCTGTAGTCAAGACCCTCCCTGAGATAAATTACGCACCTCTGTGATGGGAACAGACCATTTCATCTTAGAGATTCCCTGATTGCTTAGGGTGTCCTGACCCTAAAAAGAACTTTGCTCTTTACCATTTGCAATGCTAAAATCCTCCCGTTGCTTTGACCAGGCCTAACAGCAAACCTTGTGCTACCAGCAGCCAACTGACTTCATTTAAAATAAATAAGTAAATACAAAGAAGCACCTTGTTTATTTCTAAACTCCCTTGTATCTGTTGCATGATAGGCTGGCATTTGCTGTTAAAGCAGAAAATTACAAGGAGGGCTTAATTGACCCTCTTGTGTCTTTGAAAAATCCTGTCTGTTGTCTCTAATTGACCCTCTAGATACCTTTGTTGAACAATGAATGAATCCTCAGTAAATAATGGACGGTGATGATTAATAGCCACAGTTTGGCTGGACCTCTGGCTCATGGAGCTACTGTACAATTTTCTTCTTCTTCTTCTTCACTGTCATGGTGAATCTGTTCCTTGTATTTCATAAGCAAGACCGTTGCCAAATTACAAATATCCTACTGTAAATCTAAAAAGTTAGATTAGGATGCTACAGATATAATGCAATAGAAAAGAATTACTGACGTTACTCAAAATAGTTTCCCACAACCAATATTTTTCTCATGTGTTACTGGAAAGTACAGTGAAGTGTCATCGTATATTCATGTGTTTGATTTAGAGGAAAAAAATCAACCATAATGGGGACCACTTACAAGGTTTCAGTTATTTCCTTCATGTAGAGTGTAGCTCATAATAATAGGATGTCACATTTCCATTTCTTGACTCTTCACTGTAATAAAAAACATCACACTAATACACTTTTTGATTGGCTTGATTATAATGCTGTAGGATATATTATAAAACACATTAAGACCCTTTCAAACATCTCTGATATTTAATGTCTGTGGTTAACATTCGGAGGCTAAGAGAGTTAAAAATGCAAATTTGTAAAGTTATGACATTTGTCTGGCAAGCCAAAGAGCAAATTTTACTTGGATTTGATATTGCTATTTTCTATTCAGCAAAATATTTTGGTCCAGTAATTGAATAGTGTACTGTAAAATTTCACCTTTAGTATACTCGGTGATGCTACTATTAAAAGAATTGCAAAGCATATTAACTAAAACTGAAAATCACACTGTAAAACTAAACATCTCACATTGAGCATGTCAATATATATGAAACAAATCAAACCTGTATTGTAATATACATGACAGAAAACAGAGTTCAACCTAATACACTTTTTATATCACAACAGTGTAGCAAAGAGGAACCTTCATTTCTGTACTTAAACTCAGTGTGAAATACAGACAGTGTGTAGTATGTAAATCTACAAAGAGAAACAAATTAATTTGTCCCTCAAGTCATTTTGACTCACTTTCCTCACTGAACAAAGCCTGAATAACAGAGTTTATGTCTACACTGAGACAAAAGACCCAGGGTCTGGGTATGGCTGGACTGGATCAGCTGACTTGGGTTTGTGGGCCTAAAAACTGAAGTAAAGACATTTTGGCTCGGGCTAGAACCTAGGCTCAGAGACCCTCCCCGTTCACAGAGACTCAGACACTGTGCTCCAGCCCAAGCCTGAATGTCTACACTGCAATTTTATAGCCCTGCAAGCCCATGTTAACTGACACTGCCAGTCAAATTGCAGGTCTTTTATTGCAGCAGAGAGATACCCAGACGGCTGTGTAGGAGAGATGCATGGAATCGGGAAAGGAAGGAATCACTCCAGGTCTTCTATGGGAGATATGAAAAGAATGTAATTTTGGTTTATTTATCTCTCAAACTCTAGTGGATGCAGGCAGTTGTAAGCTGTCTTTATATATTTGCATGTATGTATTTGTAAGTTGTATTTATAAGCTTTTCTAACGTTGCTCATGACCGTAGCATCTGATCATCACTTAAAATGCTGATGAGTCCCACAACATCCATTTGAGATTGTGACGTATTATTACATAAGGGAAACTGACTTCCTCAAGAATATGGAGGAAATCTATGGCAAAGCCAAGATATTAACCCAGATCTCCTGAACTGACCCTTGGTTATGTGGAATAGATGATTTTAAATCTTTTAGCAGCTGTGTTTTCACAATGAATACTTCTGAAGTCATCACTAAAAGATGGATATATTGGAAATGTTGCCAATTTGTGATATGATTTTAATTCCAAAGATAATTCTCTACTTGCCACAGTTTCCTTTAGACTTTATAGTCTGTCCCTTCCCCCTTTTCTGCACAATTACTTATGGGCATCCCAACAATACCTACAAAATGATAGGGTCTAAATAAGCTGTTGCCACTCAGGAAAGATCTTGGAGTCATTGTCGATAGCTCTCTGAAAACACCCACTAAGTGTGCAGCAGCAGTCAAAAAAGCAAACAGCATGTTAGAAACCATCAAGAAAGGGATAGATAATAAACAGGTAAATATCGTAATGTCATTACAAATCCTTGATGTACTCACACCTTGAGTTCTGCATACAGTCCCATTTCAGAGAAGATATATTAGAACTGGAACAGGCAAAGAGAAGGCAACAAAAACAATTAGGGGTATGGAATAGCTTCCATATGAGGCGAGATTAAAAAGATTATGACTGGGGCTGTTCATAGTAGAAAAGAGACAACTAACGAGGGGATGTGATAGAGGTCTATTAAATAATAAATGACATGGAGAAAGTGAATAATGAAGTGTTATTTCCTTTCACATAATACAAGAACCAGAGGTCACCCAATGAAATTAATAGGCTGCAGGTTTAAAACAAATATAACGAAGTATTTCTTCACACAAAGCCCAGTCAATCTGTGGAACTTGTTGCCATGGGATGTTGTGAATGCCAAAAGTATACATGGTTCAAAAAAGTATTACATAAGATCATGGAGGTTCATCAATGACTATTAGCCAAGATGGTCAGGGATGCAACCCCATGCTCCAGATGTCTCTAAATCTCCAATATCCAGAAGCTGGGACTGGACCGCAGGGGATGGATCACTCAAAATTGCCCTGTTCTGTTACTTTCCCCTGAAGCATCTGGCACTGGCCACTGTCAGAGAGAGGATATTGGACTAGACCAGTGAGCAACCTGTGGCCCATCAGGATAATCTGACTGCAGGCTGAGAGACATTTTGCTGATGTTGACTGTCCACAGGCATGGCCCCCCTCAGCTCCCAGTGACCACGGTTTGCCATGCCCGGCCAATGGGAGCTGTGGGAAGTGGCAGCCAACATATCACTGCAGCCTGTCGCTTCCTGCATCTCCCATTGGCCACTAAGAGTTGAAGGGGGCCGTGCCTGAGGAAGGTCCGCATCAGCAAAATGTCTCGCAGCCCACAATCAGCTTACTCCGATGGGCCGCATGCGGCCAAGTGGCCACATGATGCCCACCATTAGGCTTGATGGACCATTGCTCTGGTCCAGTATGGCTATTCTTATGTTTCTATGTTTTTCACTTTTTTCAAATTAAGGTCCAAGGAGTTCCAGGATTGCATACTCTGTGTCAGGCCTGCACAACATGCGGCCTGGGGGCCACATGTGGCCTGCACGGGCTCACTGTGCAGCCCGCGGGGGGGGGGGGGGGGGGGACCCCACCCCCGGGGGGGGGGGCCCCCCCGGGGGGGGGGGGGCGCGGGGGGGGCTTTTCGGCCCGCAGCTGGTTTTTTTGCAGTAATATGGCCCTTGTTGCTTTCTGAGTTGTGCAAGCCTGCTCTGTATCATTGGGCTTGCACAGAGTAAAGGTCAAAAGAGAATTTGACTTAGCATGTTAAAGTGTAGATACATGGTATACAGATAGTTTTGTGTGCACATGCAATGTTTATAAATGTCGTTAATCACCCACTCTCAGCAGGTGAATTATGCTACCATCTCATGTACTGTGTGTACTTGGATTACCAATACCTACCAGTTGCTTTTTTATTACTATTAGCTGTACAAGAAAACAAGCAGAGAAGCTAATTTCCTTGCATGGCTAACAGTAAATATTGAAAGTGGATTTATGTCATCATAACCTGTACCATAAATAGAATCATGCTAGTGGATTTAAAGAACTCTCAAAGTTCTTATTCATTATGATTCAGAGGCAACAGAAGATGCAGATGCACAGGGCAAACCTTTATGGAGGCAGATGGATTCATACAAATCATAGTAGTTTACAGTGAGAAGTTGTTTGTCTAAATGGTAAAAAATCGGTAACCATTTGCACAACCAGGATTAAACAAATCCAGCTCTAATCAAAAGGTAAATTTACATATAGCTTTGCTTTCAATATAATTAGGGGGGGTTAGTGTCTTTAATTGTCATTCCTCTTGTGACTTCATATCTTCATCCACTCATACTAAACTAACTGTATGAATCACATATTTCATTTAATATCATGAAGAATCCAGTAATTTACCATTAGGCCCATTTTAGTGCATAAATATCACAAGCAGCATGATAGATGGTTATACTCTGAGCAATTTTTGTTCTCAACTTCAGCATACACTGAACATAAATATTAGAAGTCTGACTCAATTAGAAACTTTGGCTGCTAAAATATCATTTGCCAGTACTATATATTCAGAACCTTAAAACAAAGATACAAATTGTCTGTTTGTTTATTTTTACATTTAGTGTTGATAATTCTCTTAGAAGAACAAACCAGTGTAGCTATGCAAAATTTCAAACTCAGTGATGCTTCAAGGATGCCAAAACCCAGTAAGTAAAGAGTTGCCAGTTAAAAAAAGTGATCATATCATTTCTACCCACCTTTTAACTTAAGTTTGTTACTATAAGCAGAGCTAATAGCATTACCTGTAGTTCAGGTTGCCCCACACTTCCTTTTATAAGACACTGGATTCAGTTTCTCGTAACTGGTCAAACTTTAACCAGTTGGGTGCAAATTTTTGATTTTGGTAGTCTGCCACAAACTAAACTTAAAAAAAAAAATCAGCAAAATGGTTCAGCCATTTCTGAGAAAGAGATTAGGGGAAAATACATTGTTTTGCAACGTTAAATAATTTTTCTACAAGTGTTTTGTGGAGAAACTGTTGCAAGCCCATGCTTGGGAACAGGGCCTTGAAGTTTCACAGAGGGGTTGCCTTTATGTGAGGGACACATGAAAATCTGCACAATTTTGTCCAAGCTATAAGCCTTTGGAAAGTGTCACTTTACACAGGTTCACGAGAGACTTGTGGGAGTCTGGCAGCAAAATGCTCTGAAAATTTAATCTGCTCCAGCCCAAAATGGCAGGGACCAAACAGGAGTTTCCTTGCAATTGCTCCTCCCAACTTCTGCAGGTCACTGTGACACAGGGCACAGAAACTCAGAGCAGAGAGAAAGACTCTCCTGTCCCAATATTCTCATACTCTCCAGCTGATTCCCAGGGTGTTTGGTGGAGAAGGCAAATTGACTGGAGTGCAGAAAGGAGAAGAGCCAGCCCTGAGCAAAAAGGGAGAGAAGGGGAAGGGAGTAGATTGGGAAAAAGAGCCTGGTGGAAAAGATCAGGACTGGGAGTCTGGGAGGAGATTGGCACCATCTGAGCAAATATACTGAGACTGGAATGAACAGCCCATGGCGGGGGGAGACTAGTTTTGGGAGAAGGAGGTGGGGAAAAGACGGGTCTGGGACAGAGGCAAAAGGGGGCAGGCTTGTAGAGGAAGAAAATAAGGATGTGTGACCACCAGAACACACTCTCTGGAGAGCCTGGAATGGAACCCAAGATTGCAAAGTCTCAATATTCTACTGTCAGGAAATAGCTATAAAACCTACTTGCAAAGTGTGTATCTCATCCCCCTCTAATTGTTTACCCAAACAGAGAAAGACAAACTACTCCTTCATCTCAAATGGCCAAGTTCCAATCCCACTAATAATCCATGTGGGTGTCAATAAGTGGAACTTCTATCCCCCATCAGCCCCGCTAGGTTTTTAAAACACACATACTCATGACTTAAGATAAAGGAATGTTAAGGTTGCAAAGTCAAACATTCAAAAATTAGGAAATGCCACAATTAAAGTTGTCATTAAAACCTTAATTTGGCTCCCTTGTGCATATGCAAGATACAGTCTTTAATTACATGATGAGACAAACTAGAATTTCTGACTTGTGGTCCTTCATATTAGTTGAGGTGCCTCTAGCTGCACGTAAGTCATTACTTAATATACTTGGCTTTCTATAGGAAATATTCAAGACATCATACTTAGTGATTATGCTAATTTTGTTTCAACTTTATTTTCATTAGTCTGTGCACATGGTAACAGACGACAAGTTTAATGAATAAATAATCACAAGTTTGAGTATCCTCATAGTTCTGCCATTACCAAATGACTGATTTAAGAGATGGACAAAAAGTAGACACACTAAAGTACAGATACTATGATTAATGGATGATCCAAATTCCCCTGAACTGCATATCACGACTTAATGTAAAATCCTGAAGAGATTAAAGGCGGGAATTACATTACCATGAATAATATGAAAAAGTGATATTCTGTCTAAAAGCTTTTGAGTACAAGTGAGTTGAACAAATATATTAACAGAGCTTCGGCAGATTCAATCAGGTTGAATGTTACCTAGAATTTATTTTGAAATAAGCTATATGTATCCAAGATGTGAAGAACGAATCCATTTGTGACTGGCAGCAAAGCTATTAACATGTAGATTTTAATTCCATCTTCAGTTTTATAGAGGTTACATTGTCCCTCTTTTAGTAATTGAAACCTTTCTCAATTACAGATGTGGTACATCTCAATGCTACACATACAGAGCACAGTAGTGATATGGCTAAAATTTACACTCTCACTTTATTCTAACTTTAAAAAATATCTTTTTGCATTTTTATTATAGTGGCACATTATAATGATGCTGTATTTAAGGATGAGTTGTACCCCATTGATTAGTATTTCCATTATAAAAACAGATTTGGAGATCATTTAATGTTTCAACTGATTTGAATCATGTTGGTAGGAAATTTAGATTAAAATTATTCAGTCAGTATGCAAGGCTTTCCTACAAAAAAACAGTTGCACAGTAACTTACAATTAAATGGTGATGTTAATGAAGTTATAGTGTGTGACAGCTTAACGGAGTGATGCTGAAAGGCAAATGCCGAAATGAAGGCAAGATGTTTATTTTCGAACTGACAAACCTTAACTCAACCATAACATACTGTTCCATTAACATCATAGTTATTACACAAAATAATTTAGTTGAATATATATATTCATGTTCCATGAAAGACAAACCAAACTGACACAAAACAGGACATGGCAATTTTGTGTGAGAAGATGGGAAACGGGTCACAAAACTAACCAACCAGGCACTAGCTTCCTCTAAATGAAGTATAAAGGATCGTCTTACCTATAATCCCTTAATACCAAGAGCAGTGCATAAAAACAAAGATAGCCCCACTAATGGGCGAGCCAACAGGCTAGATCAATGCTTAACCAGACAAAAACCCAGTAGGACAGATTCTAGCTCCAATTCCATCCCCTTTGCACCATTACAATGGCACAAAAAGGACAGAAAACCTTGAAAAGGCCAGCAAGGGATTCCCCTTGTGTAACAGAATGCATGCATGGTATAAAGACAGCACAACACTACCCATTTCCAACCTAAAGGTTGGATTAAGAATTCCCACCACCATTCAAGCATCTTGCTTATTCCCATAGCAATCCCCTGCTTCAGTTTCAGTATTGCTATGCCAATCTCTCTCAACTTGCAACTCCTGTCCTCTATATATTGTAAATGAGAAACTCACAAGATAAATTAAATAAATAAATAGGCATGAAAAAAATATTGAGTGCTGAAACAATTAAAAAAGAGCCAGGGTAAAGGGTAGGCTTTTATGCCAAATACTGAAGATGTTTAAGTTAAAGGTTTTTGAAATGCATACATTTTAGGCAGCCTCCAAGAAAATATTGAATGTCTGTGTGCGAAAAGCCATTAATAATTGTATTTCTCTATCCCAAATTTTGTATGTGGATATCATAGAGTTAATTGTGGATGTCTGAAGTCTTCAGTGAACTGGTCAATTTAATCCTGATGTATCTGATGTGCATTTTTGTATTCAGAATACAATGAAGATCTAAAACTGTGGAACCACTATAATGTGCAGTCAGAGCAATATATAGTTTATGAATCAAGCCATTGGGGAGATGGGGAACGAGAGACAGGTGGATGCATATGGTGAGCTCGATCTCTTCTTTGAAGAAATCTGAAAGATCCTTCATAAACATTTAGTAAGATCAAGCATGGCCTCTCACCACACCTTTCCTTTTTCCTTACGTTTAGTACTCTCTCATCCTTCTCACCGGACACAGACTTCCAGCCTGATCTCTTCCTCCTACCCCTTTTTCCGCAATCTTTCCTGTCTCCAATTTTTTCTTCCCCCTTCTCCCACTTTTCTCCTCAACCTCCTTCCCTGCCCAGTAAAGAAATACTTTGACCTTCCATACCTTAAAAAACAAAATCCCCTCAACCTACCACCTAATCCCTCTTCTCCAAATTCCTCAAACATGACATCTACAGGCACTTTCTTTCAATTCCTTTCTTCCATTTCTGTCTTTGATTCTCTCCAATCTGGCTTCTATACTCCAGTGACACCACTCTCTAATTATCTAATGACTTTACCCTCGCCAAATCTCAGGACTTTGACCCAATCCTCATCCTCCTTGATTTCTCAGCAGCTTTTAATACAATTCACTGCTCCCTACGTCTTGAAATCCTGTCCTCAGGTACCTTTTAGGGTTCAGTCTTCTCATGGCTCTCCTACCTACCTCATCAATCCTTCGGTGACAGTCCTTTGGTGGGTCATTGCCCTTAACTTAGCCTTTTTCCCTTGGTTTCCTCAACTCAATTCAAAATGGTGCTGCTAAGATCATCTTCTTTACGCATCACTCTGACAACTTCAACACGCGCTTTGAGTCCTTCCAGTTCCTCCACCCATCTCTGCTTCATCTCCATATCAAACACAAGCCTCTTTTCTTAAACTTTGATACTCTTCGAAATTTATCTCACTTCCTTCTGCCTATCTGATCCAGGCAGGCAATGAACCATGACTGTCTTTCCTATGTTCTCTATTCCTACTCTTTTATTCTCAGTAACCTCTCTTCCAGGTATCCCTTACCCTATGTCTAATCCCAGTTAAAACAAACAAACAAAAAAAAGAAACAAAGCATGTAACTAACAAAGCTGTACCATATTCTTCACCATATTCATTTGTTTGTATGTCACCTCACCATTTCCTTCTCTTCATCTGTAAGCCCTCCTGGGCAGAGGTTGTCTCCAATGTTAGCTATCTGTATAGAAAGCCCCAGTCACAATGAGGCTCCAGTCAGAATTAAGAGGTTAGGTTGTTACAATAAGAAGAATATTGATACGCTATACAATTTCAAGGAAGGGTGCTAATATTTATTGAGGGACAGGAGCTGTTTGGGTAAGACTGGAGAACATCTTAAGGAAAAACTGTATCTTCACTTTCAAAGGATGGTCTCAAAATGATTAAATTAAAAGATCTTGATAGGCAGGATCTGTTGGGAACCTGTAAGTGGAAATGAATAACTTTCACTTGGAATGGATGATAATAAAAGGAATAAGATAATCAAGATCATCACAGGAATGTACTTATTTTCTGCATAGTCAGAGAGAACCATGACGAAGAGATGATAAAAATGAAAACAATAAATCTAACACTAGGAGTTTCTGAATAACTGCATATGCAATGGAAGACTGTAAATGAAAGTAATATACTGAACAGTTTGCTTGTGGATACAATAAAGGACCACTTCTTTATGTAAAAACTAAAAAAACCCACAAGGAGTTGAATAGTTTATGGAACTGGTACAGAGGCAGAGACCTTCACCTCCCAATTCTTATCCACCTATTAAATTTTGACTTTTAGACTGGAACGTCCTAACCATTACACTTATGACATGTTTGTACAGCACCTGGTACACCTCCTTGGGTGAGGCCTTCAGGTACTACCACAATATAAATGAAATATGCTAAATAATAATGTAATGATAAAATAAAAACAGCAACAGAGAATCAGCCTGATCAGCATAAGTTTGCTGCTAAGAGGGATGATATAAGAGGTCTATGTCTTTCCCCTTTCAGAGGCACTTGAACACGCTTGCTTCTAGTTCAATGCAATACGAGACATACCACATTTAGTTAGAAGGCCACTTGCTAAACAGAATCACAAAATACCCAGCGACTAATGTGTAAAAACAGAGATCCCTTTGCTAGAAGATGGACATTACGGCTTTAAGACACTGCCCACATTAGGGATCAGAGAGTGGAGCAGAAGGATTGTAGGCCTGTGGTAGTTCCTTGAAGTACTGTGTCTAGATAAGTACAATGTCTGTGGGACCTCTGGAGAAATGTACAGCAGTGACTTTTGCAACATTCTTCTACAGAATGCACTACGGCTTCCCCAAATCCCTCCACTAAACAGCACTAGTGCTGCCTTATGCCTATTGTGGGGTTACTACCTCATCTGTGAATGGAGTCTCCCTCCTTTATGTGCCAAGAATACAAAGGCCTAGATTGTTTCTTGTTCCTGTGCAAGAGAGGCAGGGGAAGTCTTTGCAATCTCTTCCCAACCTCATGTACCTGCACAGGAACAGGCACAATCTAGCCCACAGGAACAAAGTGAGCCAAAACGCACAAAGTATAATCATGCATGTAAATCATTTTAAATTGTTCATAGTGTCTCGCTACATTATTTCATCACATGCTGCCTGCTCTTTGAAGGATTAAAGAGGAACATATGAACACCCACTGTGTCCTGTTGCAAATCAAAACTAACTTCTAAGCTTGAGTTTGATTAAACTTTCCATCTAAATTAAGCTGCTCTGAAAGTAGTAAACAGCAAAAACACTGCCTTGATGTCAGTTAGCTTCATATTAGTAATATGACAGGCCTCCTATTGTTTTAGAACTGAAGAGCATGTGTCTTAATGCAAGATTTTGTGTGAGAATTAATTTCTTGATACACCAGTAATAATCTCCTGGCCTGCAGGAAATTGACAGCAGTCTAGTATGAATTAATGAGCATTACAGCAAAAATATCAACTGTTCTTGGTATTAGTAATCTGAACAGAGGAGGATGGGACTTGTCATATTGGTTTAGACCAGTGGTCTAGCTCCGTGTTTCTCCACCTTTTTGATACCACAGATTGCCTTTCTAAACCGTGTCAGGGAAATGTCAGGGACTGGCACCAATCCATGGTCTGATTGTTGAGAAATACTGGCTAAACCACTATCCTGTCTCTGACTATGGCCAGAACCAGGTACTTCAGAGGAATTATAAGGAATTTTTAATTAACTGTGTAATGTGAGTTTGTCTTATGCCTTGAAGCGTATTGATTTAAATCCTTTCTATGAATGTGTGATGTTTTTTCAGTATGTACTATTTTACTCTGGATACTCTGTTATTCTTATGATTGCCTAATCCGTTAATGAATCCTACTAAATTCTTTAATTATATCATGTGGCAATGACTCCAACTGGCTAACTGTACACTTCGTGAAAGTTTTTAATTTGCCACCTTCCAATTCCTGGCATTATGAAATTTCCCCGATTCATAATCTCTATACCATTCACTATTGAAAAAAACCTCATAACGTTCAGTCTTATACATTTCCTTTCTAAGGAAAGCAATCCGAGTCTTTTTCAATCTCTCTCCATGTGAGAATTTTTTCATGCTCCTAATTATTTTTATCAGCTTGGTATATATGGTTTTTCTTGCATTGTAAGGTTGTTCTTCTTAAGTGCTGGCAAGAATTTATGACTTTTTACAAATGACCACATGCAATATATTGCAAATACGGTTCAGAACAATGGATGAAATGGCTCCAGAGGAAGAGACAAATGATGAATATTTTCCTGTCCTCACACAATTTGATTTGCTTTGTTTCCACCTTCTTAATAGCTATTCCCACTGATTTTCTTCAGTGATTTATGGACACCAGACGTTATGGTGTTTATATTCATCAGATATTTTATAATGCAACTATATATATTTAAAAAGACTTATATTTCATTGTTTTGTGGGTGAGAATTTCAAAAATATACAGTGTTGGCTTCACTCCCCTGGAAGTTTTTCCAGACTTCAATGAACACACATCTTTTGAAAGCCTCACCCTTTATGTATAATGCTAGTTGGCAATAGGGAAAAGGGAAAAAAAATGTGTCTAAACCAGAATGTGGGGTTTTTATGACAGTAGGATGAAGAATTACGTCTCAGTGTTCTCAAAGTCAGAGTTCAAGTCACTGGTGGAGTTTAGGGAGGCAGGATCATGAAGGAGGTCAAAGAATACCTCAAGATTTTTCATCTCCTATTACCAGTCTGACAAGTCTCAACATTTTTGCAGAAATAAAGCTAAAAATTATGTGTGAGTTATTTATGGCAAACTGTTTTGTTGTACTATATGTATTCCAAAGTGGTTTTAGTACCAAAACTTCCAATTATTCACCAATGTACTTTATTAATAAAGATACTTGGTAATATTTTAATCAAGAACAACATGGTGATTTCCTGGACACCAGACGTTATGGCGTTTATATTCATCACGTATTTTTCGGGGTAAAATGTTGCCCTTAGTTTTCATTCAACTGCCTCTTTAAAATTGTATGAACAAATCAAGAATAAGGAGATTGCTGACCATACCACTCATATAATACGAAAGACTCCTTCAAAAGTACATTGGACTCTGTGTTTTCACATGAGGTGCTGGCTGGTGATCAAAGTATGTAAACAGCCGGTGTTGATATCTCACTCCTAAAGGGAGTGAAACCTAGAATGTGACCAACCTAGAATTACACTAGTAATTTTCTGCAAGCAGTAAGTCATATTTCCTATTTCCTTTCTCAATGGGATAGGGAAAGAACACATTCTTCTACAATCTTTTCACTTTTAACGTTACCCCACTTATTTGGCAACACACTGCTTTGGCTCATTCTCAAAAGCGGCTATTTAGACAGAAGGGAAAAAATAGTAGTACAGAAAAAATATGACCAAACAAATTTTTGAGTGTACCTCATAGGCACTATTACAAATGAAATGAGCAGAAATAAATACTTCCACCACTGCAGAATCATATGATATATGTTAGTTTTTTTGTTCTTGTAGTTTAAAGCATAACAAATTAAGAAAACTCTCTAAATTAGGGCTTTAAAAATCAGATGTTAGTATAAAAACAGGATTAATTTAGCCCCTTAACAATCCAATTTATGACTAGTAAATGGTTATGAAAAATTCCATCGATGTCAAATATAAGGAAACACAAAGTCTTCAGAGACACATAATGATAAACTGCAGATTGAGCAATAAGCTCAGTGAACAGAATGAACAGTTCAAGAGTTCAGAACATGTTCATTTGAAAGGTGTTCAGTTAAAGAGAAGGGCATGGTATAGACAAAGGCACAGAAAGGTCATCATTACAGTCATTTCATCTTCATTACAATGGTGCAGTCACAGCACTAGTGCACATACCAAGCCTACACTTGCATATCATTGTTTGGCGTTCAGGGGAGGAAGGGGATTTTTTTAAAAATATATGAAGGAATGTGGACAGAAATGTTCAGATGTTGCAGAGTCTGTGCTTCTGCTCTCAGTCTAGGGAAATAAATATAATGTGAAATATTCCTATTTTTAAAATGAGTAACATTAATTAAAAAAACCTCTGCAATCTATTCTCTTCAAAAACTTCACAAATGTACCAACATGAGGCACTCTTCTCTTTCCCTAAAAGTAGCTGCCTAAAGCTGCCGGTCTTTAAAGCAAAGTCAAAGTGGAGTTGATTCCACCCAGTAGACTGTTGACTTGAACTCGCATTTTTTGTGAGTCACCATCACAAATGCAAACTTCTCTCAAGAATCCTGAGAAATAAAGGGGAGAATGCATTAATGTAATAAGATTTGTCCTCTGAAATGATGCATGCTTTATCCAGCTGAGACTTCAGGTGAGAAATTTAGTAGGCTAAATACAGTAACCCAAACTGGAATTTGGCTAGAACACTCTAGTCAGTAGCCCCATTTTTTGCAAACAGGCAATGGGATCTCAAATGATCATAAGTAGTCAAGATCTGGGTTTTAGATCACATCACTTCAACAGATTCTCCTCATAACATCTTGGTGTTCCTGGGAGAGCTCCAAACCCAGTACGAACCAAGTCAGCCATCCTTAGCTTATGAGCTCTGATACAATCATAGCCTACAAGAATATGGCTGAAGGCTAGGGATAAAGACATTAGAACTTTTTTTTTCTGCACTGGTTTTTGCACAATAGTCTTCCTTAATAATTAACAACCACTGGGAGCACTAACTACCTGGGTCTCTTATTCCTAACACTCTAGAATGCAAACAGACAGAAAGAAAAGAGTAGGTTTTTACAAGCCCATTAGTGGTTTAAAAAAAAATCACAGAATTTCTTTAATATAAATTTAACAATACCTTTCTTCTCACAGCAGTTCAATATTAATTAGCACAAACATATGTGCATACATATAGATGGATAGATATTTACTATATTCACATAAGGACAGATTTTGATACACTTAATTCCTGACAAAATTCATCTTACTCAAAGAGCAGTTCCATTCAAGTCAATGAGCCTCGGCGCGGACTAAGGAGTATAAGGATATCATAACTTGGCCCCTTGCAATATGATAGATGGCATTAAGGGGCACTTCTAGAGATGCACCAAGCATCAACTGATTGCCCCCCAATGCCCCCTAATTTCAGTGACAGTTACACGTGATCAGCATCTCTCAGAATCTAGCTCCAAACTGGTGCAAAACCTAAGTGCCAATAAATCACAACTAGCATTCAAACAATATTAAAACAAAATGCAGTCTTCATTCCAAGTCCACTAGAACTTTAGAGAAAAAAAATATTTGACACTTTTCAAAAAGCTTGTGGGAGTCTTGAAATAGTGCTTTCCATGGAGAGTAGAATTCCATCTGGCAGGAAATATATAATGTATACATGGTGTACAGCGTAAATATTTGTGTAATACATCCCCCAAAGGGGGTAGAATGTATTAGAAGAGTTAGATGAAAAAGGAACACGCACCTATAATATACTTCTACTCCGTAAAACACTCAGCTGAATGGATGCCTGAGAGCCACTGATGTCATCCAGTCCAAAGCCTCAACACATACCACAACCGTTGCCCCAGGCGGTGCAAGAGTGAACCACAACTAATCAGTCCTGTGCCATAAATATTAGAAATATCATTCATTTTCAGTCAATAATGCTTGCTGATTTTCCATATATTGATAATGACAAACAGAAAAGGTAACAAACAATGGAAGAAAAAACAAAAGGTTCTATCTGTAAGCAGCACAACTATTAAACCTGTGAGCTACCTTGTCTCTCACTCTTCACTGGACCATTCACAGCTCACTGCAGAAAGTGATCACATTTATTTAAAAAATATATATACCAAACTAAGAAAAATATCTAGAATTATGAAGGCTGTGGCACACTGGAGGAAAAACAGAACAGGCCATGAAATCTGAGACTGCTTTCTCTTTCATTAGTCTCTTAGGGCTGGTCTTCACTAGGGGTGGGGATCGACTGCAGATATGCAACTTCAGCTATGTGAATCACGTAGCTGAAGTCGGCGTATCTGCAGCCGACTTACCTCCCCTCCTCACGGCGACAGCAGTTATCTTCACAAGACACGAGAAATCGATCACTGAAACATCGACCGCTACCCGCAGTAGTGAGGACGTACCCTTAGACTAATGAAATTAACTGCAGTCTCACCATAAGATCATGCAATCTGCAGCACATGCTTCTGAAAGATGTAATAAAGCAACACCTCATTACCCATTTTTATTTGAAACAGGCCCAAACTTAAACTGCAGATCCAAACATAACTTCCCTCCTTTCTGCTCTTTGAGAAAGGCTGAATTTGGCAATTGAGGGAGAAATGTCTAGCTCAGCAAAGAAGCAAGTCTAAAGGAGCTGATGGGAGAAGAAAGGATAAATAAGCCTGTTCTGCACACTGAGTAGCTTCTATCAGCGGCAAATAAACATAGCTAGATCAGTGAGGGGAAGCAGCGATAGAGCAATGCAATATAAAAGGATGGCTGAGCACTCAAGGCCTTCATTCAGACCAATTAGGAATTCACAGATCTACCTCAACCTTTTAGTAAATGCTCTTGGTCAGGGTCAGGAGAATCATTAAGATAGAAGGCTCAAATATGCCTTGTGAGGTTAAGCTATGCTTGTAAGGAAGAGGATAGCTCAGAATCTCTGCATGGAAAGCTGGAAAAGGCACTTTGTGGTATGGAAAACCAGCTGGGGTGTACCCATTGCTGCATCTGGTACAAAGGTGTAATCAGCACTCCTCCCAGCACTCCTGCCCACCATCCAGGTGGAATTGGAATGAGGCTGCTCATGCCCTTAGCAGTGTAGCTGTGCTCCCCTTGTTAGTCCAAATGCTGGGACTAGGGGTTGCTTGCATCCCTTGTAGATACACTGAGTGCAGGGGCACAGAGAGCTGGGGGGAAGAAAGGCTCCCTGTAACTTCTCATCACCCTACTGCATCCATACGGCGGGAGCTATAATTGAGCCCAGAGAAAGGAATGGAAAATTAAGGTTTTGCACTTGCATAAACGCATCATCTGTCATATCATCATAATTAGGGGAAGGGGAGATGTCATTTCGAATTCTCATTACTACAGGAATAACAGTTTCTAGTTCCTGCAAACCTATGCCACATTGCATGCATTCCAACAAAAGAACGTATATCAATACTGTAGTCTGCATTTACCTGCATTGGAGAGCAATAATTTATTTGGTACTGCTGAATATGTTTTCCTTTATGCTAAATGTTCAGATAAAACTCCTCCAAGGGCTGGGCTACACTGGGGCGGAGGGGGGGCAGGAATCAACCTAAGACATGCAACTTCATCTACGCAAATAGTGTAACTGAAGTCGAAGTACCTTAGGTCGAGTTACCTGGCCATCCCCACGGCGGCGGGTTGACCGGGCTGCTACCCCCTCGACTCCGCTTACTCCTCGTGCCGAGGTGGGCAGTGTAGCCACACCCCAACAGTGTTTAAGAGATTTAAATTTCAATACTTTAAAATAAATATAAAATAAAAACAGCATTTTATCAAAAACCTGATAGAAACCAATTTGATAAATATTCATTAGAAAGATTCAGTTGATTAGCACCCACGTTTCCTGCTTCAATCCTTGTGCTGGGAGAAGGCTTCCTGTGTTGACCTCACACATGTAATTCAGAACATGTCTGGCTACCAGATTTGAAGGAGCAGAGTGGCATGACAATTAACTCGATGTAATTGTTTTTGAAACTGGAATAAAATTTATGGTCTATTAATATTTCAAACATGTTGTGAGGAAATGAAGAATAAATCCTCTGCTCTTTTGTCCAAGTTGATATCCAAAGCTTTCTCTGTGTTAAAACCCAAAGGAATCAGATCAACTCACAAGCAAGACTGTATCACTTATCACATTAAATGAACCTGTTTCAGTTTTGAAGCTAGTTGCAAAACTAGCTCCTGCCTATTATATATTACATAGTTAATGGAAGGTTTTACTTTACCGGCACGAAAACCATTTGGGTTTAAGATGCTAATTACAGAGGCTTAAGGCTAAAGAAGTAATAATATAACAAAATAATAATAATAAATAATAGTAATAGTAGTAAATTCTGGTGAATTAGATCCTCTGATTAATTCATGAAGTTCATTTTAGCATTAATGATGGCATGAAGATACAAAGTAGCAATGTACACAGCCAAATCTACCTTTAGGAGTAAATACAACACAGGAATAACAATTCTTAGTCTTTATATAACACTTCATATACAAGACACTTTACATACATTATCTAATTAGATAGTAAATCCATTATCTTGTATTTCCTGTTCAACACTTCTATGAAATCTTATAGCTTTTTAAAAGTTTACAGTAAGTAGCTTCAGGTCTAATGTGGCTTTTATTCAGGCAAAACTACAAGGGAAGACTCATAGACTGCAGAATTTGGCCCTTAGTGTCCTCATTTGTTTTGGGGACAATACAAAACTCTGGGGCCAATAATCTACTTTTTATAAGTGGTATCTGTTCAATTTAAATGTTCAATCCTCTGTCCCAATACTGAATATGGAATGCAACACCATGAATTTAGGAGTTTCCCTGTATATTTAAAAGACAATCATTAATACATGACTCAGAGGAACAGAGCTCCAAAATTATACTGTCATTATCCTGATTTCATTGCTAAAGTTTTCCATAAGAATATTCCCTACAATATCAATAAAATTCTTTCATTCAATGTGAACAAAATTTAGACTCTAAGGGATTTTCTTGAAGATTCCCTTCATCCTTATAGAAGTTCTCTTTTCAGTTCATACAATCTATCTTACGGTTTCATAGACTCATAGAGCTTAAAGTCAGAAGGGACCATTATGATCATCTAGTCTGACCTCCTGCACAATGCAGGTCATGGAATGTCACCACCCACTCCTGTAGCGAACTCCTAACCTATGTCTGAGATAGTGAAGTCCTCAAATCATGGTTTAAAGACTTCACCCTGCTTGCTATTTTGCTCTAGTATATATGCCTCTTCTACCCCTTTTTTATTCATTCACTCAGCCCAGCAATGCTCAACTTCCTCCAAAACGGTGGTGATGTCACCGCCTTGCACCCCTACTGCTAGTGTCAGATGCATGACCTCATTCTCCTGTATAATTTTATAAAAATACAATCATAATTATACATTTCGCTGCCACCACGCCAACTGGGAGTATGCAGAGGTCTTCCAGGGGATACTCAACTCATCTAGCTATTGGTTTAGTTTTAAAACACGCTACATAAGCACTAGCGATGTCAGTACAAACTAAAATTTCATACAATGACTTGTTTATACTGCTCTATATTCTATACACTGAAATGTAAGCACAATATTTATATTCCAACTGATTTATTTTATAATTATATGGTAAAATGGGAAAGTAAGCAATTGTTCAGTAATAGTGTGTTTATGTATTTTTATGTCTGTTTTTATAAGCAAGTAGTTTAAGTGAGGTAAAACATGGGGGTAAGCAAGACAAATCAGACTCCTGATGTAAAGCATTCTAGCCATTTTCCTGTGTCTCACCAACCCTCTATCCTAGCTTGAAATACATCTCAAAACCCATCTGCCCTACTCTGCCCATGATCTGACAATCATCATTGGCCAGTTCCCCATAACAGTGATCTCTCATGAACTCTTCACATTTCTTCTAACAAACACCAAGACACATAATGTTTATCCATATATCCTAATATCCTCACATACACATTGAATAGGAGGTCCAAGAGCATATAACCTTGTGGTACTGCAAATTAAAGAGCCCTCTAGATAGATGTGCAATTGGATAATATATACCCTCTTTGAAGCCTCCATGTAGACAGGCTCACGCTAGCGGGATTTCAGCCAGCATGCCAAAAATAGGACTGTGGACATTCTGACTAATTCTGGAGCTTCCATCCTCAAGCCTAGAGGAACAGGTGGGCATGAGATCTGGAGCTTCTGCTGGAGCCAGAACACTCATTGCTATTTTTAGAGTGCTAGCATGAATCTGTCTTCCTGTGCTGGGAGACCTGCTCTCAGCTGCAGTATAGACATATCTTTAAGATGACATTTTCTATCCACATTAAGTAGGTAGCTCAGGAAAGTCTATTAAAGTGAAATAAAAATTTCAAACAGATGTGCTTTGCACATCAGCCAAGCAACGATAGAAGTGTGCCATTATGTTTCTTGACTGAATTATCCACCTAGAAGAGAACAACACACACATACACCATCATCTTTGGATCCAACATTGAATATATCTAGAGTAATTAGTAAGTGTGTGAATTTCTATTCCAAAAGATGCTTTTCCTATTCTAACTACTGATGTTATCAGGAAATAGCTGAAAGAAGCCTCTGAACAACCTGTGGATTAAGCACTCCTCAATTTTTACTGTCTACAGTACGTAGTTTTCATTGAATCATTCTAAACTTCCGTGGAAGACTTAAAGCAAGTATTTTTGTTAAAATAAACAAACACCAATGTGAGCAAGATGCACTTTTTTAACTACTGTTTTTGGCAAGCTATTGTTTAAGAAAGATGATTGCTGTTTATTTTCTGCTGATCCTGTTACTGGATTTTCACTATAGACAACATTTTCTTCTGAATTTTTTTCACTTTACTTTCCTAAGTCTCATCTAAGCTCTTGTTTTATAACCTCTACATACCCCTTTACAAAGCTAGCAGGGGCATCTCATCTGCTCAATTACTTATTAGTGTTGCTAAAGAATACCATTTCCTCTCGTGGCTGATAAAATATTAATCAGCAACAGGAACAGAATGATTTCCCAGTGTGGATGTCTTCTAATGGTAATACATGGAATCTAAGAGAGATCTGGAGGTCATGTAATAGCTTTCGAAGGAAGGGAGGGGCTCTCAGATAGAAATGACATTGTATACAGAATAGCGAGATTGTATTCAAAGAGCACTGGATAGATTAATTATTGCTGTTCTGTAGAAAAGAATCACAAATGTCATTACAGGAATGTGTGCAAACATTTACTGATGGAAACAGGATATGATTGAGAAAATCATGGGAGACGACGTTAATTTATTTTTTAAAACTTACTGCAACTAAAGAATTTTAAGCTGTAACTTGCCAATTGAGTATGTTAGGGTCATATAGGAGGCAGGTTTTCAAAAATACTACAGAAGTTTTTGGAAGTTGACACATAAGCCTGTAATTTTAATAAGTTATTCAAGTGCTGTATTGCCACATCACACTTCTATCTCATGGTATTTTCATCCCCACTTTTTGGTGTGGGAAAGATGAAAAACAGTGAGGAAACTGAAAAAGGCTGCAGCAGAACTAGAAACTGAATACTGATTTCCTGATTTTCAGCCCTGTGCTCTAACCACCACCATCCTTCCTCCCCGTATTTATGTGACCTCACAAGCACAAGTTGAAGAGCATACAGAGTACTCTAAATAATAGATAGATAATTAATCTAAAAATTCACAAGCAATAATGAACTAATCATATGTTACTAGACAGCATAGGCATAGTAAATTCTCAGCCTTTGGTCTCTGGTTCAGGAGTCAGACTGAAAATAACGATACAGAAGAACTTAGCAAAAAATATATCAGATTTTCAAAGGTGACTTTTAAAAAAAAAGTCAGACAGAACTACTGGAACAATAAGAAAGAGGTAGGTAAGGATACTGGAAGTCTGCTCTTCCTTGAGGAAACAATTTAAACGTCTGGTTTGGTTTTGGACATAGCTATTACTCTACTGGGATGTTGGGTTGTTTGTTTTTTTTTAATACATAGACTGTAAGCTCAGAAGGGACTATCCAACTGGATCATCTCATCTGACCTCCTGCATAACACAAGGCCATAGTGATTTCTGTATCGAGCCAAATTCTGGTTGAGCTAGAGAAGATGTTCACTCTTACCGTAAAGATTTCAAGTGTTGGTGAGTCCATCACATCCGTTGGTAAGCAGTTCCAATGGTTAATCACCCTCACCATTAAAACCAGGCATCTTATTTCTAGTCTGAATCTGCCCAGCTTCCAGCCATTGAATCGTCTGATGCTTAAGAGCCCTCTAGTATCAGAAATCTTCCCATATAGGCCCTTAGAGATCATGCATGATGTGCTGCATAAGCAGACAGTCTCCATCTGTCAATGAAAGCATGCTCACACATGTGTTCCTCATCGGACTCTTGACCCTCTGTTTCAGTCTTCCCTCCTGCTGCCTGACAATGCTGTTCCTTGCTTTCTAAGCTCTGTATTCCAAGAGGTTATCCATTCCCTTTGGAGCTTTGAGGTTCCACCTGCTGGTTTCCTTATTTATTTCCCCTCACGCTCTGTGGAAATTTCCTACTGCGTATGAGGCTGAGATTCCACTGGATCTTTACAACATGTCAATGGCCCCAAGAAGAGCACTGAAACATTAATATGTGGTTAGGCTACATAGCATTTCTGCTAAAGTACGAAAGCCACAAAAGGTTACAGTAGACCAGGGTTACATGGCCTTTGACCTATTTAGCAGTCACTCAGATATTCCACAAAACTGTTATATCATCCAGTTTCATGTAAGCCTTCTGATGAGACCCAAAATAGATGAGAACTTCTTTATTAAGTCTGTTTCCACCCATCAAGAACACCACTATGCATAGGTGAGCCTACCCAAGCTATGTTGAGTCACTCTAGTATGTAGAGCAGAGGTGGGCAAACTTTGGCCCACGGGCCAAATCTAGCCCACAGGACTGTCCTGCCCAGACCCTGAGCTCCTGGCCCCTGAGGTTAGCTCCCGGCCTCTCCCGTGCTGTTCTCCCTCTCCCGCAGCCTCAACTCACTGAGCTGCAGTGCAATGCTCTGGGTGGCGGGGCTGCAAGCTCTTGCCAGGCAGCGCAGTTGCAGAGCAGTGGCCTGACCTGGTGCTCTGTGCTGCACAGTTGCATGGCTGGCTCCAGCTGGGTGGCATGGCTGCCTGTCCTGATACCCTGGGCAGTGAGGCTGTAGCGCCGCCATCCACTGGTGCTCCAGGCAGTGCAGTAAAGGAGCAGGGGGGCTTGGATAGAGGGCAGGGGTGTGGATAGGAGTTAGGACAGTCAGAGGGCAGGGAACGAGGGGGTTGAATGGGGATAGGGTTCCAGGGGGGCAGTCAAGAATGAGAGGGGGAATGGGGCAGGGGTTTCAGGGGGGCCGTCAGGGGGCAAGAAGCAGGGAGGTTGGATAGGAGGCGGGAGCCGGGTCACCCCAGCTGTTTGGGGAGGCAAAGCTTCACAATTTTGAATACAATTTTTGAATACAATTTTGGAAAGTTCAAAATACAATTTTGGAATACAATTTTGAATACAATTTTGGAAACCCAAAGTGGCTCTCAGGCCAAAATGTTTGCCTGCCCCGACACAGAATGAAGACAGTGAAGCATGGGCTACAGCACAGGTAATCAATTATTTTTAGTCAAGGTCCAAATTTTTGGTCAAAGTATAGTCAATGTCCAGACCTCAGAGAAAATAACAGTAATAAAGAACAATAATAATGATAAGTAAATAAAAAGATTTTGGGGTCGGTTCAAAAGCATGTGGTGGCCTGGATTTGGCCCGTAGTCTGCCTGTTGACTACCCCTGAGCTGCAGCATGGGTAGTACAAGCCCATAACAGATCCTGGACATGTACTTGGTTTGTTAGCCTGCTAAGCTATTGATAACTGCGCTAGCTGGTCTCAAGCTAGCCTATGCAGGCTAGCCAGGCACTGCTTCAGTAGAGACCCTTGACTCACTGAAGCAATCAGCACAATTGTGCTTTGTATGGACAGAAGCTATTTTTGGATTCTCCAATTCTGAGTTTCACTGGTGAGGCTCAGGAAAGACTGCTGATTAAACTGAAATATTAGAAATTGTGCTGTTCAGTTGCAAGTGTGTGATAAGGCAACTTCATATTCATAATTCAAGATCACCAGATTCCACTATATTACAGGCAGTGATCAAACATGGTGACAGCTTGTTGGGTTTGACAGGAAATGCTGCATATGACCCACTGTGTTCGGGCAGTGAAGAACAAAGGAAAACAGTTGCTTGCACAGCTAAAACTTCAAGCCCTAGGTCACCCAACAGGGATAATTGCAGAGTTGGGAATAGAACCCCAGTCTCCTGAGTCCCAGTCAAATACCCAATCCATTTCTCTGCTATTTGAAACAGGATGTGATCATTTATGAGTTAGAGGAAAAAGAGAGTTACATCAGATTTTTAGCATAAGTGAAATAGTGTGTATATCGTAACAGAAAACATTTCAAATATATATTGTGTACATTCAGCAGACTATTTATTTACATTTATTCTTTAAAATATTTTGGTATTGAAATGGATTCCATCCCCCTCAAAATGTAAGGAATGATTTCCTTAACTGAAATCACAAAGATGCCTTTGTGCAATTTTTATGGTAATAATTTAGGATACAATCTTGCTGCATCCAGGTTACCTCCTGCAAGGATACTGAGCATTGTCAGATCCCACTGAGACCTGAGGGGCTGGATAGTACTCAGTATATCTTGCAGTTCTGGTTCCTAATGAGAAGAAAAATGTGGGTGGTGAGTTATTTTTGATAAGTAGTAATAGGATGAGAAAAAAGTAATATACCAGAAGTTGATACATTACTTGACATGTCAACTGTTGGAGAGTCGCTATATTGAATTTGTACCTACAGCAAACACAATACACAAGATTCTAATATACTGCAATGTTTGCTACATATTTTCAAGCTGATTGTATTGACTTTGTAAACAAGGATTATATGAAAAAATAAAGACTTCTGTACCATATAATATTTACAAAGTGAACAAATCAATCTTATCTGGAAATAAAAACACAATATCACCAGTGTCACAAAACAAGGAAATAAACTGACCATTTGAAATGAGATCAGTTACTTAAGTTTAAAACTCAATCACCTAAGAGACGCTCTCTCCCTTGTTTCAATGCAATTGCTGACTTATTTTAAATATTGGGAGAGTTGCCGAGAGCTTGGAATGGACAATCCTACTACTTTTTTTTTTCAAAAATAAAAATAAAGTGAATCCTCATGTCATGACCATGCAGTTTTCAATTTCCCACAGATCAGTTCAGCTGGTGGGTAAAATAAGATACAGCCCTAAACTTACAGGTCTAAAGCCCCAAAGAGATGATTTCTGGCATTATTTAGATGGAAAGCTGTGTTAAGAAAACTGCTATTTAAATTACGCTCAACAGCATTATTTCACCTGAATTTTGGTCTCCGAAACAGAAAAGTCAGTTGATATTATAGGCAGAATAAGTAGTAACCTATAGTTAAGGTTGCCAGACACTTTCAATTTTAAGACCCTGTTTTCAGTTGCTTAATGCTTTGCCAAATTTTAAACGGTTTGGGCTTATGTGTTCCAGGCCAGATATCTTGAGGCTGATTTTTTTTTTTTTTTTTTTTTTAAGGTTCAGCAAAAAATGGAACAGTCAATTCTGATATGAAGTTCAGGGAAAATATATTGTTTTGTCTATGTTAAAAATATATTCATACAATTGCTTAATTGAGAATCTCTAGCGTCTCTGTGTTTAAAAGCAAAGGTTTGAAATTTGGCTAAGGGATCACATTGGTGCCAGCGATGTATGTTCTTTATCCCCATGAAATTCTGTCTAAATTTGGCAAAGTTGTAAGCCATGAAAAAAAATGCACACGTCCAGTGGAGACTTGTTAGTGTCTGGCCACTAAATTCTGAGACAATTCCACCTATCCTGAGCATGCTCCAGCGCAGGACTGCAGAGGTTTCTCCCCAACAATTGCTGCTCCCAGCTGATGCAGGAGACTGTCCTACCAAGCACCAGGCATCAGAACTGAGAGCAGGGAGACAGACTGAAACAAACAAAGTAGATGCCCTACAGATATCAGGCTCATACCCCATACAAACCTGGATTCATTCATTGAGCACCATTCATCCTGTGACCTGAATGAGGTGCGGTACTGTGCAAAAATAGTCAGATTATGTAATTAAAGATGGTATCATTATGAAAAAAGATGGTGAAATAATGCTATGTGGGAAATCTTAATTTTGGCACTTTCTAATTTGTGAGATCTTGACTTTGCAACATCACTTTTTTTTAATGCTGTTGTATGCATGTAATTGTAGATGAGTTGGCTGCCCAGACAAGTCCTCTTGTGATCAAGGTGCCTCTCCTCGGCCCTGTCCTATATTCTCTCTTTTCCAGGCCCTTTTGCAGAGAATCCACACACATGCTTGTCCAATTGCCTCCCTTATAGGGGTCTGCGTTTATTCAGGTGGTAACTCAAAAGTAAAACACAGAGTGCCAAGGCATGGCTCTTACCTCAGAGCCTGGGTGAGTGAAAGGGTTCCTTCATCTAGTCCTTTTCCTTTATCCTGAGTTCTTTCGGGTTACCCACCTCGGGTTCGGCTTTCAGCTGTCCTGTTCAGAACTGACTCCCCTGTAGACTTCCAGAGTCAGCTGTCCCAAATGATTGCTTCAGCTCTTTTTAAGGAATTAACAGCTTTTGGTTACCTCCCTGAGCCAGGTGTCTCTAGTTCGCTCCAGTCTTCAAGTCTTCTGAAGGCAGCTCCCTCCTTCCCTCTGCTCTCTCACAATAACATAACAATGTATATTTGGATAGGGAAAGCGTGAAATGTTGTGTAAGTCCAAATAGGAATGACCAAGCCTGGAGGTCTCCATGGACCTCTTCCATAGGGAGAAGAGTAAAAGCAGCCAGGATAAGACTTCACAGTCACCTGTCGTTATCATTCACTCAAATCTGATACTCCGATTCTGAGGGTAAAATCCTATTCCCAATTAAGTCGAAGACAAAACTCCCATTGACTTTAGTGGATCTAAGATTTCACCCTCAACCTATGTCCTCAGCTACCACATGTCTGTTACTGTTGGCTATTGATATCTCCTCATCCTGCCTTTCTCCTACCAGTGGAATACTACAGCTGTCCAACTTTGTTCTCCCAGCCCATTATGCTATTACTTAACCCCTTCCCTTTCCCTTCTCATTTCCCCCTTTACTACTCTTCTCAACCCCCTCCTCCTTTTGCCCACCTCCTTCCTTTTCTCCAACAATCTTTTCCTGCTCTCACTTCAGCCCAGAGAATCCCACTACAACTCCCCCCGCCCCCCTCCACATATCCCATAAAGTTTGTTATTCAAGTTTTGTTTGTTTGAAGGATGAGCATAAGTAGGCCCGAAAAAAGCATGACAAATTACCCATTTTTCAAAAAAGAGAACAATTTCAAATTAACCCTACTAAAGAACTGTTATAGTCTTGAGGCACAATACATAAGAACATACACACACTGAAACTAGTAATTTTTTTAAAAAAGAGCTAAAAGTATTTTCATATTTCGTAAAATATAATTTACTCTTGTTATGAGACTTTGTTTAAAGTGAGCAGACGACTCCTAAAATGTAAATATATGAATAGAGGTTTATACTGAAATCACTAAGATTCTTATCAGTAATGTGCACAAGAGAACTATGAAGTATTACATATTTTCTCTAATTGCCTTCCCTACTTTTTTAAATAAGAAATTAAGTCTCATAGAATATAGATAAAGTTTTAAATCTACACGCTATCTTGAGAACATATTTTTTCTTAGTGATGCTCAGTTAAATCTTAGCACTAGCACTGTTTACAGAGTTTATAAGTTTCTACTATCTATATTGAGATTAGAAGCTGGTATCTCTAAATCTGCTCTTTCATGTGCCCAATTACTTTCAGATAACTTATTTTTCTATGTAAAATAGACCTGAGTGATGGCATCCTACACATTGCAAAGACAATAAAGTGTATATAAAAAAGGACTGTTTTAATACTAAGTGAACAATTTGTCATAAGCAGAGTGCCGTATTTAATATTCAGATCAAGGCACCTCTGTCTCATCCCAGCAAACCCTTTTGACAAAAGCCATCCAATGTCTGCCAGCAGTATCGAGTCCAGCTGAGGACAAATTTCAAGATGAACCTGAAATCAATTTGCCATCAAATTTTCATGCATCTCCCAGACTATCTGTGGCATTTTAATTACAAGCACCCTAGGCAGGGGGTACTACAGATATTGACACTTAGCTCCTACAATAAACTTTATTGGCAACCTCTGTCTGAATGTAATACTCAACTAGAATAACAAGAAATATATGAGGATATATGCAAACAGTAATATAGAATAATCAATTCATAATCTTTTGCTCCAACTGGAGGACATCTCTACTATAGAAACTTTTTTTTAGGCTTAAAATAACTGCTTTTGGAAAGAAAATTAACTTTTAAAATGAACCAGTATAAGCCCTCAAGTCTCTTTCAACATGTACAAAGTATCTCTTTTGGTTCTTTTCTGGTTTCAGTTGACGGTGTTGATATATAACATTTAAATAAATCTGAAGCAGTTCTTCTAACCATTACTGAACTTTTTAGTTTAACTGGACTCCAATTGGTGCTGAAAGAGAGAGAGACTACAGAGTCAGTGAATATCTTAACATTATATCTAGCATAATTCCTCTTTTGAAGCTTTTTTTCTGCACAGATTATAAGAAACTGTAAATTTTAGCAATTAAGGAGTTAAAATGAAAGGGAAGCCAGTGTTTTGCTGAAGTAATGCAAGATTTGGTGCTTTCTAGGTAAAGACATCCAGGGGCAACACGTATACTTATAGTGGCCTCTTATTGAGCATATGGAGGGCAAGGTTGCTTGAGAGCTAATTTTCCACACTGTGAAAAGTTTAGGAGAATGAAAGATTTGTAAAAGAGACATTTAGAGAGGTCACCATGCCAAGACAAGGCGGGTTTGGACTGCACAGTGTAGACGATATGTGGGCAGAAGAAAAGTAGGGCAAGGTCACCCAGGAGAGATGACAAATTTTGAAATAAAATTGTCAAAAGAAGCCTCAGGTTTCAATGTGAGGCTGAATATTGTGACAATACAAATGCTGAGAAGGAAGGAAAATGTAACATCAGTGTATATCATATTGCATCTTGACACTAGAAGTGAGGGAGTGTGGAAGAGGGGAAACACTGATAACAGAAGAGGATTAGATATTTAAAACTGTGGTGTGCTTGATTCAGGTGAGGTTTGCTATTTTCTATGCCACAGGATAGGAGACAACAGCCATAGATAAGCTGCTTATAGGAGATATGAAAGTGCCTGGATTATTGGTTCACACTGAAATCCTACCAGATACTATAGGTATGAGATAACAGAAGCCCTAATAAGTCGACTTGTAAGATTAGGAAGCGAGTTAAAAACAAACTACTTGTGATAATTGTTGCATGTCTCCAACAAAACACTAGAGGAGGTGTGACCTGTAAATTGGTAATGTGAACTAGGCTCCTTCTAAAAAGCACCAGCACGATCTGATCTAAACAGGATAGCTAGCATATAGCATGCAATAGCACTTTACAACTCATACCTCTCTGGTATGCTTTGCTGTACCACATAGACAAGCTCCCAGGCCTTAGAACAGATAGCAGCGTTCCCAATTTTGTGGCGCATCAGTGGCATTCATCTTAACATATGAAATCCAGAGTATAGTCTATAACCTATGAGGACTGATATCTAAATTACTGGATATAAGCACTGGTTTTCCACTGGCCAACAGAAAGTAATATCAAACACAGGCTCCACTGCACGTTTCCTTCAATATAATAATTCAAACGTGTGCCACAGTGCTGACTGAATAACTATATATTGAAAAATAAACTACAAAAGAAACTCTACAAGAATCATTGATGGTGACTTATCTTACACACAGTAGTTAAAAAGTGATGCCTCAACAGGACAATATTTAATAATGCCAATTATTCCCAACTAGAGACCCCCAAAACCACACATTTCTGGTGAAAATAGCTGCATGGTACTTTTCTTAATTGCTGTACAGAAATTCCAAGTTGCAGTAAAGGAGTCGTGGTTCAGTAGTTAGTGCAGAGGATTTTGGGCCAAGACTTCTGGAGTATAATCCTCCTTCTGTCATTGACTTGAATGCTGATTAGGGAAGTTCGCTAACCTCTCTCTGTCTCCATGTACTCACCTGTGAAATGAGTATACTACATCCATAAAAAAAGGATTTTTATGGGATTTGTTTGTTTGCAAAGCACTTGGAGAATCTCACATCAAAGGTGCCACACAAAGTATTATCATCTCTTAATCCCACTTGATGTGTAGGACCTACAGTACCTTCTAATGTTTTCTTTACTGAAATCAACAGGAGGTAGTGCTTAAAAAATGAGGGCATCACATTGCCCAAGTTTTCAAAATTTATTTCAAAGATATACTTGAACCGAATTTGTTTTATCACACACTAGTGAAACCTACAACTTCCAAGTTCAGAGGAAGCATAAAAAATATTATCTACTTCGTACTGTAGTTAGATTCAATAAGCAATATGAAAGTATGCTAATCTTCAATTGACTATGCTTAGCAAATTTGACAGCACTATGGTTTTCTAGTAAAGCAAAAAGAAACCCACATCTGCTCCCTTCTAGACAGGATTCCTCCTTAAGAGAACTCACAAATGTTCCCCAGACTTCAGATTTACAGGCACACTATAAATTTGTGAATGACAACCAAGCCACAATGCCCCCTAGTGGCTATTAAAATCCGTGACATGAAAAGGCTAATTCTTTGTATCATAGGAACTTAATTCATCTTAAAACTAAATTATTTTCAATGTCTTTATAAATAAATCATATATCGATATATCAGATAAACACACATATGGGAAGGCGTATTACCTAGAAGATGGGTGTGTACATTTGTGCATGCATATACCTGTAACGTTGCACATATCATATAGAGGTCTTTAGAAAAAAAAAAATCCAGGCAGTTAACATGAAGGCTAAACATTTGCATAATTTTAGGTTACTTGATAAAAAAATGTATAAAATCATAGTTAGCTGCTAACTCCCTCTGGAGAAGTTATGTGTGACAAACAATATTCCTTAAATTCATAATTCTGCTAGACACTAAAAATTATGGACTCAAAAAAGACACAGGATTTGTGTCTTATTACAGAAATCTGTAACCCACTAATCCCCTCTTTTCTGACTTATGAATGAAGAGGAGTTAACGGGCCACTCTACGTTGAATGGTCTCATAATATGTTTTAATTACTTATATGAAACAACCTGTTCCACCTTGCATTTAGCTGTGACACTCAGAATACCTTTCCCAGACCTGAAGAAGAGCTCTGTGTGGCTCAAAGCTTGTCTCTGTTACCAACAGAATTTGATCCACTAAAAGATATTACCTCACCAACCTTCTGACACAAACCATTTTCTTTTAATTTCATATAACAAAGGGTCAACATTTTAATTTCAGGGAAAAGATTTCATACTCTGAACGTTACGCTTTGTAGCTGATTTCTGAAAATCGAAAATGCAGAAGAAAATAAGTCAGTGTATACAGCTCTTGGGCATTTTTCAGCTAATATCACATTGGCACAAGCTGGTCAAAAGCTCCGAAACTGGACACTGAGGACGAGATCCTTCCATCAAATCTGTGATATGAATCTCAGATAGTGGCTTATATGATGCATTATCTTGGCTCTCAAAGCACAAACAGGGACTTAAAGTTTATTTAAATCAGTCTCTGGATCCATACCATGTAAATAACTTGGCTAGCAGATTTGAAAAGCAGCTCTAGTTTGGCCAACATGTACGTCTGATTATTTCAAGATTTTTCAAGATAGTTAAATCCAAAGCTGACTGTGAAGATATATAGAGGGATCTCACAAAACTTGGTGACTGAGCAACAAGCTGGCAGATGAAATTAAACAACGATAAGTGGAAAGTAATGCACACTGGAAAAAAATAATCCCAACTACATATATATATAATGATGGGTTTTAAACTAGCTGCAACCATTCAAGAAAGAGATCTTAGAGTCATTATCTTTGACAACTTCAGCTCAATGTGCAGTAGCAGTAAAAAAGACTAGCAGAATGTTGGGAACTATTAGGAAAAGGATAGAAAATAAGACAGAAAATATAATGCCACTTTACAAATGCTTTGTACGACCACACTTTGTCCAGTTCTGGTTACCCCATCTCAAAACAGATATAGCAAAACCGGAAAAGGTTCATTAAACAGCAACAAAGATGATCAAGTCTTCCATATGAGGAGACTAAAAAGATTAGGGCTGTTCAGCTTAGAAAAGAAATGAGTAAAGGAGGATATTATAGAGGTCTATGAACTCTTGAATGGTGTGGAAAAAGTGAATACAGAAATGTTATTTACCCTATCCCACAATACAAAAATCACAATGACATTAATAGATGATAGATTTAATACAACCAAGAGGAACTTCTTTTTCATACAATGCACAATTAACCCATGAACCTCATTTCCCTGAGATTTTATGAGGTCCAAAAGCGTAACTGGATTCAAAGAAGTACGAGATCAGTTCATGGAGCACAGATTCTTCAATGGTTACACGCCAAGATGATCAGGGATGCAACGCCATGCTCAGAGCTAGACCTCTGACTGCTAGAAGCCTGGAAGGGAAGACCAGGTGGCCCAGATACACTAGATCCAGGTGAATTACTCCAACTACCCTGTTCTGTAAACTGACCCTGAAGCTCTCTTACTGGCCAGTGTCAGAGACAGGATACTGGAGCTAGATGAACCATTGGTCTTGCCCAGTATAGCAGTTCTTATGTTTTTATGAATGGTTTTGTTTTAGAGCAATGTACCAGCAATTCGGATTCTAATCTCCTTAGATGATGGTCACTTTCAGTGATGATGTTATTTGATTTAGTTCTTAGACAGAATCACTCATACATGGTAGTTTGGAGTGAGCAAGAAAGTAGCACTACTGCAAATATTAGCACTAAAGAATAACATGTCATTTAAGATACTCCCTGAAGAATAAAAATTCATAAAATCACAAAATTAGTTGGGTGTTCATGACAGAGACAATTCTGCTATCTGCATATATATGCAGGGACACTTAGTTAATGTTTGTACTGTGTTCTGAAGATGTAAGGTGCCAAAGTATCATCATCATCATCATCAGTGTGTTTTGCAGATCAGCACTGAAACTTTAAATAAATCTGACTATAAACATATCGAAACATACATTAAAATTCATTTGACATTACCTTTGTAAGTTTCAGACTGATAGAACAAACAAAAAAAGGCTTCATGAGGACCGTTTGCATTGTTAATGCCACTGTATTTGAGAGACTCATTTTGCATTTGGATTGTGAAATCTATCTAGCAGTCAAACAGTGCAGCAAGATCCGTGTTGCTGGCAGATTCATTTCTACTATCCTAATTGTGTGTCATATCCACATATAATGGGAATATTTGCATGGGATTTCACTGAAAGTAAAACGTAACCCTAATATATTTAGTTTGAGCACTGGGGAACCCTGATGGCCTAAGGAAAGTCATTAGCCAGTCACTGAACAGTTTCCACATTAGGTAATATAGTACCGAGGGCACCATACTCAGACTCAGATTACCCCCTCCCTCACACCCCCATGCATTAGAACAAGTATATTTGCCCTGTAGAACACAAGGAGGAATAATTGCAGAAATGGAGGAAATTAAATGGGAAAAAATATTAATGCTATAGTAAGGTTTCACAGTTAAAATCACAACAAACCAAGAAATAAAGTTTCAACAAAAGAAATACCTATATAATGATCCACGGATGTATTATTTTCTATTCCTGTTTTCTCTATTAAATGTGTGGTTCAAGATATTCCTCTTTACACTGTAAAACGTATACTATGCAACATAGAGGACATGAAACTTGGCAGAGTTAATGTTGCTGGGAAAGCTTTAAGTTTTGCATGCCCTCACTTTTTTGAGCATTTAGCCATGCAACATCTTGCACAATGCATTAGTACTTTTTCTTTGCACTCCATACAAATTTAAATGAATTTTTCATGAAAGCCTATATACATTTTTATTGTTACCAAGAGAAGTTAATTACTGAATGAATAGCAAGCCAGAAATCTAACCGATTAGGACAAAAACCATAGTTTTTGCCTGAAGAAACTATTAAGTAGTTTCATCTCTCTCTTAGAAGACTAAAAATTTTAATTAGCATTCTATTTTGGATAAATCTAAGCTATGCCTTCATTATGTTTGTTGCATGGGAAAAGCGATGGAGATGTAGAGGATAAGGATTTATTTTTGAGTGCAGTATCTTTCTGAGTATTCCACACAATCCTGTAGTATATCTTAAACATAAGAAACCAGAAACTGCAGATTTGTTCCCTACTTCACTGTCTTCCACTCAACTATGAATTCCTCTTCATTTATTAAATAAATCAATGAGCTCTATAAAAAGCTGCATACAGATATAATCTGCTCTGTGGTCAGTTTTGGGACTTTAATTCCCCACAGGAAAGGCTGTCTTTGTCCTTTCCACTTGTTAAATTTTCAAACAAGCATCTTCGTGCTTTTTCCCATGCTGCCCCTCACACTTGGGAAGAACTTTCCATAAACCTCTGCAAATCTACTTAATTGTTCTCCCTCAAATCTCTCCTTTTGCAGTGATGCCTACAAAAAAACCAAAAAAACCCCCAAAAAACCCCACAAAACTTGACAATGGCTAGGCCAGTGAAATGCTGAGACCACTGCCAGCCTTGCTGACCCATATTTTCTACTGTTTCCTTGTACTCCTCTATCTGTCTGAATCCATCTGTTGTCTCTTGTCAAATCCTTAAATGATGAGGTCTTTGGGATAGGAAACATCTTTTTGTTCCATCTGTACAGTGCCTAGCACAGCGGACTCCTGAGCCATGACACGGGCTTCTAGGCATTATGGCAATACAGATAATAAATAATAATAAATGCCCAGATTCTATGGATCTCATTAAGTCTCAGTGCCATGGATTTCCCAGTATAACTACCACCGAATTACAAACACCGCCACATTGAAAACAATCCAGCAACTAATGAAATACCAAAATTTAATTTAACTTAATTCTCAAACGAGTTTATCTTGTAGCTCTGTCCAGTGAAAAGGGCAAGCATAGAATGTTGGATAGGATGTATCAGAAAAAAAAGTACTCCATCATTTTAATGTTTTTCCAAGAAATATTTGGAGTTGGATTCTACTTTACATTGGCCAGATCTTTACCTTCGAGGTTCTGAGCACCCTCAAATCCCACTTAGTTTTAGCCCTTGCTCGGATCAAGCCCTTTGTTATAAAGCTCCTCTCTCTATGGGAACAAAATCCACTCCCCCAGCTCAGAGGCAACCTTCTCACGTGATTTCTGCACTGTCTTTGGCAAGTACGTACTACTTACTTTGTCTGGCAAGTACATGTTCTCCTTAGATTCTAGGACCTGGAGACGTTTTGACGTTGTGCGAACAATATCCCCCTCTAGGTGAAAATTACACTGGTTGAACACATTGTTTTTGACCAGCTCTAGTAATAAGCTTTAATTCTAACCATACAGTATATATACAAATATTTAAAATAAACATTTACTCTTCACAGATATTCATGGGAATACAGTAATATAAGAAGTGTGGGCTAGTGCATAGAACACTGCAGTCAGGAGACCTGGGTTCTAGTCTTGCTTCTGCCACTTGCTGGTTGACTTTGGGCAACTCATTTCATCTCTCTGTGCCTCAGTTTCCCATCCTATATTTTGTCTAGTCTCTTTAGATAAGCTTATTATTTAGCAGAAAAGTTCCCTAATCATATTTGGAGGCTGGAGGTACTCCTACAATACAAGTGATAATAGTTAAATTTCTAAGAAGATAGGTTAAAAAACTGTCATATCTAGAGAACTCATGGAGAATTTAAGAGAAACACAATGGGTTGGATTGGGCCTCATCAAATTTAGGTCGCAATTACCCAAGGGAAAAAGAATAGGATGCATAAAGTCTTCTCTCCTCACTCAATCTACTTTTTTCTTTTGTCTCCTGTATAAGGGCCACGTGACAACTTAGAAGAGCACAAGGAATGCCCGCAGCACTCAAAAGGAGAGCGGGGATGAGGATGGGCCAAACCACCTTGCTACCTCTCATCTCACCACAAAGCATCACAGATATAGTGGGAACAGTAAACTGCATTTCCTCACATGGAACCTATGCAAGTGTGTTTCTCCAGAGGGCCAGGAACCTCAGAGAGGAAATCTGCCTCTGAGCTCTAACCCAAGAGCAGTCAGACTCCATACCACACCTACAGCTGTGCTGTCCCTAAGTGGAACAATTTAACCCTATGATGCAGCTAATAGGCAAAACTCTGAAGAGGTCACAGAAGCATTTCAATTTGTAACATCAACCTCTCAGGGACGACAATTGGGCAAACTCCTGGCCAATCCCCCTCTGGAATTCTTCCCTGGCTTTTCCTAAATGGAGATGCCATTTTTTCTATGGTTCATAGCAAGATTAAAAACACAAACTGTAGCACAAATCAGAGCCTAGAGCATCCCTTCAATCAAATGTTTTTATTGATCCAGCTTGGGTTTGGAGGAAACAACCCTTTTTTCCTCTTCAGATTTACTTAGATACCTTTGTTTTCATATCATGTTCATCAATGTGGTATCTGGCATGGTTCCTCACATGCATGTGAAGGGGAGTATCTTCCCTTGGTCTCCAAGAACTTTCTCAAGTATATGCCCAGGACCAAAAAACTTTATCATCACACCTCCCAGGGGACAGAGGTGAAGCTCGCAATGGGCTGGATGAATAGACCCATAAATTTGGGATCACAAGGTTGAAAATTTTTCCCTTTTTAATTGATCCATATAGTGCTGTATGAATATGAAGTCACACCACAGTTTAAAGGACAAGGTCTGATCACCCATGATAAATGCACACCTGCAGATAAAGTGAGAGAAGTCTGTAAATTTTTAGGCCCAGCTTAACCATCCCTAACCTTCTGAAAGTCTCTGCCAACATAGTGAAGAACAAGAAATTTGAGACTCGACAGTAAGAACAAAGTTCTGACCTAACTACCTACACCAATATTTAAATTTGTATCCTCATGAAGTGAGGATCTAGATGATTAATCCATTAAGCAACTTTAGAAACCCAAGAGACAATGTATTTCAAATGAAAGTAAAGAAAGACTTGGAAAAAGTTTTCAAAAAATACAAAGCAAAAGAACTCCACTATGCTACTAACATGTTTTGTAGTAGCACAAAAGCTGGGGGGGAGGGTTAATTAAAAAGTAAAGCTACATCCATCAATAGAATTCTTATTGTCCTCAAGGTACTGCTTCCTTCATGCATTAGCTTCTGATGTAAATAAATTCCCGCATACAGCTCCCCAGCCAATTAGGAGCCACCCTTAATTTAACATCCTCCACTACAAGGAAATTAGGACTACCCATGTAACCATTAGAGAGAGTTTTAAAATTAAAAGGGACGTATTTGCCTACACAGAGAAATTTTGCCTTATCTGGCCATTTTTTTCTTTTTCTCTTCAAGATATTTTCCAAAAATAACACAACTAAATAAATACCAGTAATACCCAAACTAAATACAAACAGATGGCAGTATATGCAAGCAATATACAAATCAGTCCATCAGTAGAGGAAAGTATCTAGCTAAGGACTGAGTTTTGTTCTTTTTGTCCCATACCCCAACAGAGTGGAGGTCAGATCAGTGCAGTTACTTTTCACAAGGAGGAAAGAAACACAGGTATGTGAAAATGTCCCTTTTCTCCAGGGAGTAGGCAGTGTCTGAAAAAGCGGCAGGAAAATGGAAATATTTCTAGGAAAATAATGTGGTGGTTAAGGAGAAACATGGCATATTCAGACTTCCAGCTAAAACATGTGTGTCCAATTTGCAATGGCTAATGAACAGCAGCATTGGACCACTTCGTGGGGGTTCTGAAAGCCATTGAACAAAACTAGAAACCCTGTATATGATGAAAATTATTTCAAGCCAGGGGGTGCTGCTGCACCCTCAATATCCCTAGTTCTAGCACCCCTGCTAGTGAATGTATGTGTGCTGGGCCCAGTTTTAGCTGTCACCATCCCTGGGATAAATAAGACTCTTAGAGGAGATTATGTCTGTTAGTAACATCATTTTGATGTACAAGAAACAGTGCAGCATGAAGAGTAATGTTCGAAGGGGTGCTGAATGAATTCCCGAGGGATGATATTGAGCCTTTTGTTAACACTTTTGATGGAGTATATAGGAAAAGTACACCTGAGTATGAAGCGGAGCATTTCTTGATGAAAGAAGGGTACTGAAGAGGGAGTCAGCATACTCCAACTTTCAGATTGCTCCCTATTCATGAGTCAAGCTGTTAGGTCCAGGATTTTTGGATGTTTTTACCATAGAGGTCCCTGAAGAGAGAAAGTCTGTATGAGACTGGGAAGAAACATGCCATTGCTTGGGTGACCAACTCCAAAAACCAAGGTCACCTGAACCTTAACAAGTCACAAGAATCACTTCACCTCTGTTCTGCTTTACCCTCTAAGTCACTTTGGAAAGCAGAGGAATTGGAGAGAAAGTGTTAAAAGACATTATCCTTCCTGAAAAAGGAAATGAGATAAAACCAGGAGCTACAAAGGACATAGAAAGATAAAATTTTGAGAGAAGGCACGATCAATGGGCTTAAAAGGTGCAGAAAGGTCATGGAGGATGAAGGTGAAGTACAGGCCCTAAAATATAGCCAGGCAGAGCTTGTTATAGACCTTAGTGAGAACATTTTTTTCTGGGGCAAGAAGTTGAAGCCAAATTGGAGGGAATATAGGCTGGAAGGCAAATATGAGTTTGAGGCAGAAGTTGTAAACCACACATGTGGTAAGTTTATGGATGAGGAGAACAAGGGAGATAGGCAATTGCTGGAGAGACAGGTTGCAACTGTGCACTCTCCTAGGAGAAAGCCAAGTTCAGTAAAAGAAGACATTTTCAAATCAGACTGTCCAGCACTACAGTTGACAGCTGCACTGAAGTGTCTGCCTTAGCATCAAAGGTTTGTTTCTCACACAGTTCTCATCCCTAGAGTCCTGTATGTGGGAAATGAAAACTGTAATGATCTATGGCATAGATCTGACACATCAAAGACTGAACAAAAAGCAAGATTCTCTCGCAAAGACAGAAGTCAGACCGCTGCAAGCCCTTTGCCACAACTTGAGATTCGAGTTGTAAACTTGGGAGACTTCACATCTGGTCTGGAAGACAGTGTGAATGGCTGATGAAAGATATTAAAACATGTATATTTAAAAACTGATGAGCTGAAAAGAGGCAGTGCATTAAAAATCTAAATCTTGGTGTCATTTCTGAAAGAGTGGAGACAGTCTACATTATTTTTTGCTCCCCTGAATGCTGAATTATGGAGATTTGATTCCTCTATGAGCTTTGTTAATTTGTTATTTGCATGGAGACATTATAGCAAAACCTTTTCTACATTAGTGCTGCAGACAGCATTCATGCCTGAGAACTACAGGGAAGAAATTTGCCATTTTCCAGAAAATAACTGCAATTCCAGCATAGGAATATGTCTTCTCTATATAGTAGCGCTCAACAGAATTGATTTTAAATAAACTCATCAGCATTGAGAAAATACAAGTGTATTTGCATTTCTGTGAGGTTTGTATTTGTTCACTACATCCCAATATCTTTTTCAGAGTCGCTGCTTTCCAGGATAGAGTCCCCCATCTTTGTTCCTAAATGTCTATGTTTGCATTTAGTCATATTAAACACACACAGTCTTTGCTTGCTCCCAGTTTACCAAATGATGCAGATAGCTCTGAATCAGTGATCTGTCCTCTTCATTATTTTGCACTTCCTCCATGGTAATAAGGTCTCATAAGCATTCATAAGGTGTTGTCTTTTTTCCCCATGCAATATTTCAAAGATACAGTGCTACAAGCCTGCCTTAAATTCATACATATTTGGAGATAAACATATCCTTGAGGCACAAACCCAAACCCAAAGACTACAATTGCTTTCAAAAGTTTTCCTATATGGCAGAAATCTTCCCCGCCCCATGATGGATTTACAGAAATTTCAGCATAAATATATTGTTAAAAGATAATAATGTAGTAAAGATAATTGAATCTTAATGGTGCTATATTCAAACAAAGCCCCTCACAATTATAGGCATAGGATATCTACATCATAAGTCAGTTTTATTACAGCACAGTTCTCTTTATTTTGTCCCGCCATAACAAAAGGAGGACAGGAGACATTTGACATGGTTTTAGTCAGGCCACAACTTTATTATTAGATGTCTGGGACTACTTGGCAGATAAAAGTGTACAATCCAGGTAACCCCATAGTCATTCCATAATTACAGGGGGGAAGCTTCTACCAGCTCCCCCTCTTTTTCCATCCAAGTCCCCACACAGCCAATCCATTCCAGGGAGCTCACCATCCTCCTTCCCCAGCATATGAGGGTTAAGGTGGGCTAATAAGAAGTGTAGGAGTGGTTCCCTGCCATACCAAATATAGGAGTCCCCATCCTTCCTCCCATTCCATTCTTTTAATGAGCACCTCCTTTTTAAGTCCTTTTCCAAGTCATTTATCTGGTTACTCTATATCTTCCCTATGGAATACCTGCACTGGACATCTGCCCCACACTTACATAAGGAGTTGCAACATACAACCTACCGCCTTTCATGCCATGCATGAACAAAGCCCTTCCTGAACCTGCTGTGAGGAAGGAAAAAAAAACCCATAAAAACAAAAAAACCCACCCAAGTAGGCCAATCTGGTGGTAAGGGAAAAATTCCTTACGAGCCCACTTAAACAAGGGGCGGCTAGTGTAATGCCACAGCAGGTCTTGACCAGTGAGAGAAGGTGTATGCACTGCCTCAGCCTGCTCTGGGTAAAAGGGGGCATCATGCACAGGGCTTCCCCTCTTAAACCCTTCCAACCATCCAGTTCCCAGGGGATGAGTCAACATCGCCATGCCCACCCCTTGTCTCCTTTGCAGCAGTTTTCCTCTCTTCCCCCTCCCTGCCACCATAAAGAACTGTTCCCTTCATTTGGCCAGCCAGACACCCTCTCTCTCCTGCTTAAAGGTTGGATGTGGTTATTGTTTTCAGTCTGCAGACATTGATATAACCTGTAATCATCTAGTCCAGTACCCTGTACTCAAGGCAGGACTAGGTAATAACTAGACCTTTTTTTTGTATTGTCACTGGTGGTTATTGTTGGTTTGTTTTTTTTATTTAAGTCCAGCTGTTGATAGTGAGCCTAACATTTCTCTATACAGCTGATGAAGTGGGTTTTAGCCCACGAAAGCTTATGCCCATATAAATTTGTTAGTCTCTAAGGTGCCACAAGTACTCCTCATTCTTTTTGTGGATACAGGCTACCACAGCTACCACACTGAAACCTAACATTTCTGTATTGTATCAAAAATGTTGACTAGAACTAAAAAATAGACGAAAAAAAAAACAGTTTGATGAAGCCATTTATGGTAAAGATAAAGAGAACTAGAGAAGGTTTCTAATAAACTAATATTGGTCTCTCTGGAGGGTTAATTATGTCCTTCTATATATTAAAGAGATTATAAATTGTTTGTTTCAACAGATGTTCTCTTAAAAGAATGGCTTATTTCAGAAATAATACATCTTTGCCAAAGCTTACCTCACTAGAATATATAAATGAGTATCCTCTAACTACAGACCCGAGTACTATAAACTCTTTATTCACAACAAGCCATCCATTATCAGCCAGTTTAATAATTATATGTAAGATATTGTGAACCACTGAAAAGATATTTACATGCTTCTCAATGGCTAGTTCAATCACGTTGTTAGTTCAACGTATGTACATCAGTCAACTACATTGTTTAGTTTACATGCTTCTCAGTGTCAGCACTAGCCACAGCAAAATCATGGTCATACGTGAGTGAAAAGTGATTTCAGTGCACCCTTGTTTAGTGCATGTGATTTGCTAATCTTTGCCAAACTGCCACGTTTCTACCCCATGCTCTTCTGGTGCTGGCTAATACTTCTCCTGGCTTCCTTGCGCTGGGGTCTCGCATTTCTAAAATGGAGTTTGTAAACCATGTGCATTTTCTTTTCAGGCATCAGAGCATAAGAAATGTTACTGGAGCTTTTACTTTGCAAGACTTAGTTTCAGATTAGAGACTTATATACAGAGTTTTATCTTGAGTAAAATAACCCCAAAAACTGACAAGTTAACTCTGCATAAAACATCAGTTATTTCCACCCTCTACTGGTTTTCAACTGTAAAATCATCATTGTCCCAGGGCATATGGAAAGTGCATAAACCTAGATGTACCTTTTGGTAACCTGGTCTGAGTTATTCATGAATATTTGCTTTAAAAAATTCCAAACTAAATAAATTTACTTTGGATCTATCTGTGCAAAAATTATTCCAGACAAGTTTACTGGCAAAAAAGTTCAGATTTCAAATTTTATGCAAATAATATAGAATGTTCCCCTAAATCAAATGTTGGACATGTAAACATGATTTGATTTTAAAAGTGGGCCTCATCCAGTCAGGAAAGAGAAATATCATGTGAGCTAAGTGTCTAATCAAAATTAACCAAAAAACAGTCAGAATTTTGGATATCAGATCTTTATGACAAATGTATCACAAGTAAGATACAGATCAAAGATTACTCCAAGAAAACATTCTTCAAATAAATCTGAATAAATTGCAAGTCAAGTATTCTATCCAAAATCAATCATTTTACTGGAAGTCAAGTTATAGTTGCAAGTGATGTTTTCTGATTAGTCAAATTCGCAGTCATTCCAAAGTCAGATATGTCCACCTAAGGTTTGAGTGAAACTCTGCAAGGACTAAGCTGTATAAAATGACCAGACCTACAGAGATTAGGACTTCCACAAAACCAGAGATTCACCCTGAAGAGTTTAAGAGTTCCTGGGTTCAAACATCCAATACCTACTGAAGTATATGTAAAGGCTGCCATTGGCTTCAATGGTCTTTGAATCAGGATCTTGTTAAGCTGAGCTTTGTGAACTCCTAAGACCACTGGGACTCCAATTCTGGTTCTCCACAGCTCCTAAACTTCATAAGAAAAGAGGTGCCATGCAGGAGTCCAGCAGGGAGCTGGCTAAACAGACTCTCTTTCATGCAGGCTTCAAAACCAGCTGCACTAACTGCCCCAACTTTGTATGCCCCCAATTCTCTGAAAAATTGAACTGAGAGCTTGAATGACTGGGGGATAGTGTGCTACAAACACTTTCTATTGCTGGGGATTACAAGTGACAATAATTCTTTATGGATTTGGTTGCTTTAATGGGAGAAAAATAAACAACCAGATAGATTGGGTAATTAGCCAAATATAATGCCAGGGTAAGATAAAAATACCTCCTTGCCAAATAGTCTATTGATTAGTTTTTATCATAGTCTAGTATTTGATAGTAAATAAATGTCTGTTGTTCCTGAGAGGGCTAGAAAGAGCTAAATTAAACACACTGTTTTTGTCAGGGTTATTTTGTGAAATTCAGGATTCTGTTTAATTAGCAGCTTTGTAAAGGGTGCATACTTTTGGTTCAGTCTGCCCCCCCTTGAACTCAATGGCAAAACTTCTACTGCTTCAATGAGATCAGGATTTCACCCTTTCTATTGGTATGTTTTTGGTTATTTCATTTCATTGTATTTAACAAGATTTTTTTTAAACTAGTACTTAAAGTCAATTTTTATTTGGCACTCATCAGAGTATAGTAGGTTGGTACTGCCTTTCTCATTTTCAAATTCACGGTTGCTTGATGGTCTTAATTTTCTCATAGTATTCAAAGATGACAGATTAATAGGTGGTTCCTTTCAACTATGTGGGCAGATCTTTAATGGATCTCATTAGTTTATATTACGATAGTGTACAGAGATGTGGAAGCAGTTTCTAGAGTACAGTCCACATCAACACTTGCGCTTTCAGATTATTAATATGATCCTGACTTTTGTGATCCAGTAGAATCTAAGTCAGTTACTATGAAGAAGAAACAAAGTACAAATAAATACAGTATAAATATTAAAGAAAATTATAGAACATATTTTGGTGTTCCAATCTTGTTGCTACAATAACATCTAGTTATATTATAGCTTCTGGCAAAACACAGTTGTCCTTAATATCACTGCAACAAAGCTTTCTGCGATTTCCCAAGGATATCTTTTAGGTCTGCTTGCTGTCTGGGACACTTAGTAATATACCAGGATTCCAGTCAACTCAGCAGAACATTCTTTGAGATCTCCTATCAAAATAAGCTGAGCTAGGAATGGGTTATAAAAAAAAAAAAAATCACATCAAATGCAAGTCAAATTTGGCACTTAACCAAAAAAACCTGAACATTTATATTAACATAGCACACATAAAAGGATTTCATTTTACACAAAACATTTTTATTTAACTTTAGTGGACTCTTCTTAGCAGCTGCTTAGGTTTCTAGGTAACCACAAAGTTTAATAAACCTGTACAATGATAATTAAACACTGTAAATAATTTATCTGCTTAATCTTCCTAACTGGCCTTTTATTCCTTTGTAGAAAAGTGACCCATGCTGACATTCTGAATAAGGTTGGCAAAATAAGTGCAGTGAGGAGTGGTAGTATAAAGTGGATTTGCTCTCAATAATGTATGAAGCCACATGCTGGGTAGAGGAATCCTCACAAAAGCGGTACCACAGCAATCTGTTCCTTTCATCTGCAGCCAGCATTTAAAGTGAAGGTGCTGCTCCGAATCAAAAGCACAATCATTCATTTGTGAGCAGATGTCCTTCACACGGCAGGCAGCACTTTTTCAAAACAGAGCTGAACAAATGCACTGCTGTGAGACAAGTTCCCCTACCCATTAAAGAAAGAACACAGTATATATTAATTTAGCAGGTTGTTGAATGTTTTAAAGTAGAATTTATGAAGCAGAAAAAGCATGTGGTGAAACAAAATGGCTTTCAAACTAAATATGAAAAAAGTTCCACTAGTTACGGTATTGTAAAGTGCAAGAGTCTGATGCATGTCAATGGATTATGCAGAAAATAAACTGAAATGGGTTAGATGTGTGCTTTGCATAATATGCTTACTAAAGGGGTTCATTAGTTCTGGAAAGTATAAGCTGGAGGTAAGGTACAGTATATATGTATATGGTGTACCCATTTGCTTGAAACACTTAAGGTCAAGTGAAATGTATTTAAAACTCTTCTAGGCAGAGGAGCTGCCCAGCTGCTTACATGGTGTGTACGTGGTCTCCCCCGCAACATACACACACTCCTTGGAGACTATTTCTTTGTTTAATCAAAGCTCAGACTTTGAGGTGTGATCCAATTCCTACTCAGGTCAATGGAAAGACTCAGGCCATGGTTACACTGGCACTTTATAGCGCTATAAAGCCCCCACGAGCGCTATAACCTACTCCCCGTCCACACTGGCAAGGCACTAATAGCGCTATAACTGCTGAGTTATAGCGCTATTATAAATCCACCTCCTCATGGGGAATAAGGGCTGTAGCGCAGCTGCTGTAGCGCTACAGCAAGAATGTGGACACCCACTGCGCTACAAGTAATCTCTGGAGGTGCCTAGAGCCATTTAAGGCAATTGACGTCTCTTCCCTTTGTTTTGAACTCGGCTGGAGGAATGCGGAAGTACCTCTTTAGAGTTTCTTTCTTAACTCGGCAGATAAGCAATGCAAATGTTTAAGGAGGGAGCCTGTGTGAAAACAAAGCCTTCTGTGAACGGAGGCTCACTAACAGGCTTTCAGAAAAACGGAAAAACCACTGTCTCTCTCCCTCCGCATACACACAACGCATCCCCCCTCACCCCCCTCGTTTAAAAAGCACGTTGCACCCAGCTGAATGCTGGGATACCTGCCCTAATGCGCTGCTCTTAATGCCGCATTAAGTGCCCCAAATGTGGCCATGCTATACCGCAGGAGCATCTGAGTGTGGACATACAATAGCGCTATACATATTACTGTATAAGGGGACCGCTATAACCAATAGCGCTATAATCTTGTAAGTGTAACCATACCCTCACATTGCCTTCAATAGGAGCTGGTTGGGCCCATTGTTAGGGAAATCCCAGTGGCTAGGATTCCGCTCTGTGCAACAACACAATCAACATATTTTGTTTCTAATAAATAATAAAATATTGTGCAAATCTGTTATGTGAAAATCAAAACCTTTACTTTTACTCATAATAGTCAGAAGCACTAAATTTAAAAGGACTCTCCCCAAGCTACATATCAACTATTATGATGGAGGCAAAGACATTTTAAAAGCATGATGTTGTCAAATCAGACACTGTTAAAGATTTAAAGCTCTAGTTAGAGGGGATGGAAGTCAGATCAATCTCTTGCAGGTACAGAGGGGAAAGAGGCAGCAGCATTTGATAAATATTAATTTATAAAACAAACATGTACCAAGTCTACAAAAACTACCTCCAGTTGCTCCTCCTGGCACGGAGGGCTGATGCTGTACACGGGTGGCAGGCAGCCTTTCTGGGCCTTCTCTAAAGACTCACCCTGTTGGATCAGAGCCAGGCAGGAGTGACAAGGAGAAGTGGTGGCAGTTGGTGAGGTCATAGGGTGAAGAGCATAGTACTGTCCTCAGGTTCTCCCACCCATTCAGCTCCCCACCAGAAATCCCCCACCCAAGTGGCTCCCCTCAACCCAGCCTGGCACCCACTCATCCAGCTCTTGTACACACAGCCTCCAATTCCTCTATGGTACCTCACCCATTACCATCAGTCAATTCAACACCCCAGCATTCTGACAGCAGGTACCCAGCAGCCCCTGGAACCCCACTGCTCTGTCAGCAGATCCCCAGCACTCTTCCAGCACTGCACCAAAACTAACAGCTTCCCCAGCCATTCTTGCCAGTTGGCTAGGTCCCCCGATAGCCTGCACAGGCATACACATCTGTGTGTCCTGTAGCAGGCAGTACCTGCAGCCCTGAGGAGCTCTGGTATTAGGTGACATCTTCCTCATAACCCAGAAAAGGGGCTTCCCTTTCCTGACACCAATCCTGCTCTGGGGACCCCGCATCCTCTGTCACTTCCTCTGCTCCCTTTTGCACTTTTTCTTTCTTCCATCCTTTGCCTCGCACAATGCAGCATGTGTTCAGACCGTTAGTTTTATTAATATAGGTGGAAGTTGCACATGTGCACCAAGTAAAAATCTATACCTGCATTTGCAACTCTTTTTTTGCTAATTAAATAAGCACATTGATGTTCACTATCCACATTATAAAACTTTCTCTAAAAGCCAATATGTTCACTTTCCTTCCCTGTAAACATACTATTTTGAGCACTGCAATTATCAGCTATACTGTAATTTAAAACTGAACTTCTGTTTAAATATGTGTGATTATTAGACAAGGAGTCAATTGTGGATAGCACACAGATATAAATGCAGCTAATAACTCTCACTGTAATGATTAATCAATTTATGAATACATTATTTAAACTAATAGTTCAGGTTGCATATCTTAAACAAGTTACTGAGTACATCAACCAATTCAAATACCAGCTACCAAATCAATAGCAAACTGTAAGTAAACTCTGGAGAATAAGTATGCTTCCATAATAAACTGTGAATTTTAAAAGTGTTCCTATAAAGATTGCCACATCAAAAATAATTTTGTTAGGTTAATAAGTTTGGATTTTGGCAAAATGAAAATTAAAATACAAGACATTTATCCTACTTAAAGGACTTTAGTTTTAAAATTTTCATTATCTAAAGGACACTATCATATTTTCCTTTTAAACTGATTGGTACTTTAATTAAAAAAAAAAAAAGCTTCCCAACCTTTCAATAATATGTCCTGGATTCAATACATGTATTATGTAAAATACATTTTAAAAATTTATTTCTGATCTCTGGTTGATGTTTCTACTGGTCTTTCCAGCCAGAGAGAAATTGACTACACAAGGGAAACAGTTGAACAGACGATATCTGCATTATCAAAAATACAAATTACATAAGGAGAAAACATATTTTATTTTTTACTAACTATTCCAGTTGTAGAAACCCTATGTGTTATTTGTGATGACAGCAGGCATATAATGTGCTTTCTTTTGACACATTGAAAGTGATGGAAATGTTTTAGGCCTCAACACAGCAAATGCTTATGTTTGAAACCAATAGGATTATCCATCTGCATAAAGTTAAATATATGTTTGAAAGAGTGGTGCTTAAATTAGCAATCTGTAACAATACAACATTGGAAACCTACTCCTGATCTGATGGGAGTCAATGGCAAAACTCCAGCTAACTTCTTTACTATCCAATAAAAATACTTCTTTAAAACAATGGCTATTATCTAAATAAAAGAAAAGAAAAGAAAAGAAAATATATAAACCTCTCTGTTGCAAACTGGGACATTAGGTTACACTCTACTGTATGAAACTAGGTAAAACTGGCAACTCTGCATTGGTAACTGCCAAGAAAAGGTCTCTGTACTTCATCTAGTGCATACTTTTTACCTCAATGAATAATTTTACTATTTTAATTAGAGTGAAATTATTAAATAAACCAAGAGTATTCCATCCATCCTGATGCTAAAGGTGCATTTTATCTAAGTTTCAGGTTATACTGCCTTTTAAAAATTAATTAGTAGCTTGCAAGAACAGCCACACATTATTGAATAAGTAACAGCATTTAAGTGAAACAGATGAAATATTGGTAAGCAATGCAGACCACAGTATAAGTATGTGAGGAGGGTCATAGGTTAATCCTTATTGATTTTCCAAGTATGCGTACAGCACCGTTGGGAAAGGCCAGTTCTGTTGGCAATCAGCTAGCACAAATACATTATAAATCTTACTGTCCACCTTCACTGATCAGTGTCACTTACTTCCTCCACTAAAGACCATTAGGAAACTACAGCAAATCCACTGACATAGGAATGAATCTAAAAATATTCCTTTTTAAGGTATTGTTTTAGATTATATGCAATTTGCTTTAAATAAAACAGAAGTAAATTTTGAAGAGCAATATCCTGAGTTTCCATAATTTTAATATCTTATTTGTAACACCAGCTCAATGTAATAATCCTCTGTAAAAGTACTGGATGCAGAAAAAAGAAAAAGAGACAAATGATAGACAAGTCATCCTCTTGTGTACCTTACAAAGCCATGCAAACACTTAGAATACTTTGGGTTCATTACTGGTTTCTTATCTAGTTGCCAGCAAAAATAAAAACATGCAGCAAGATTTCTCCCTCAGCTCTGTGGAAATTCGCCAGTGGTTTATTTACATTACCTAGTCTATTGCTACTGAAAGGGTCAATCTGGTCACCCTTACTCACTGTTTACTCATGTGAGTGGGCCCACTGATGTCAGCAGGGCAACTTGTTTAAATAAGGACAGCTTGAGTAACAACTGCAGGATCAGGCCCATACTGCAATACTATTTTATGATACAAGGAGGGTCATTCAAAAATTAGACTATTAAACAAAATGGGCTCAGGGAGATATGATGGAAAGTCTTCAAGAGCTTGAAAGTTTCATTATGGGAATCCAACTTTTTGACCAAATGCCAGTAGAAACACTTGTGTTCCGATATTTCTTAAGAGCCATTCAATCTAAGCAGTTTCATCCTGTACGCTTCTGAGCACTCTCAACTCCTAGTGATATCCACAGGAGCTCAGTACTACAGATAAAGTGATCAGTATTCAAAGACTCAGACAGAGCCTTAAGACTCCATGCACCCTGCAGGTAGATAGAGTCTCGTTTTAAACAAGAATAGGGAAGAAGAATTTCGATAAGCCATCAACCATCTCTGCCAACAATGCCAGCCTCAACACATTTTGTCCACATTTTCTACAACCATCTCTGCATTGTGCTTCCATTCTGCTCTATTCCTGAGCTACTCCACAAGGCCACTAACCGGTCTGTGGTGAGATCTTTCTCTCAAAACGTACTTTTTCCCTGACTCCTGTCTTGCCAACCCTTACAATTTTGTCGTTATATTAGGTGTTTTTCTTACAGTTTCAGCTTCAAGAGGCATGTGATTAAGTCAAAATCTCTGGATTTTATTTATTTTTAAGTGTCATGGTTGCAGAAGAAAAGCTTGAAAAAGTGACCAGAGTGCACCCTAAAGGCAACTGATGATTCAAATCTAGTTTCACCAAATAGATTATTGGCTATCACATGCAATACACCACCTTTCAAAATTGGTGGATTTGACAGTTCTATTTGCAGAAAATAGAAAAGCATCTCCATATTTTTTCCCTACAGATTTGGAATGCTCCTGGTCATAACTTGCACAATATTGGCTCCTGCTAGAAATCCAGCTCCCTTTCAATACAATATGTGTCTGCAGAAAGAAGCATACAAATGAGCTCAGTATTTCCATTTAAAAAATATCATTTAAGGGAAGTTTAAACTGTCTGAAAAGATGGATACACTTTGTTTGTTTTCTACATTAATGAGCTATAAAAAGAATGGAATAGGTCATAAATACAGTATTTTTGCAACAGCCTTTCTAAAAATACTACTACTTGTGTTTATCATTTATATCTTCATGCAACCTCAAAATTGATTACACTTTAAACCATACATAACTTGCTGTGTTTTTCATTTTGAGCCATTCTACAAACATTTTTATAACTCTGTTAATACATTCCATATTTTGTGTTCTTATTGATTATGAATATTTCTTTAAAGGATTTTATTGCTTTTAAAGTAACAAATGTTAGATATTATGAAAAATAGAAAAACATATTGCATCTTTTATTTTTTCCTTCCCATGATAATTCTAATACATAAATTGTTAGCAGAAATATTTACAGAATATCATTTTTTCATATTTTAAACTATGAAGTAATAAAATGGAAATCACTACTAAGAAGATATTTTAGATACAGATTTTTCAGTTCCAATCTCTAATCTGTTTAACTGAATCCATCCTCATTTCAACCTACAATTAAAAAATTAAAATACCAAAGGATTATCCTCATACAACATGATGGTTTTACATCAAGTATATATTATCTTTCCTAATTACCACTGCAGTTTGTAAGCTAGAATATGATTTATATTTAGGATATGATCTTGCTATTAATTATCAAATTGAAAAAATAAAATCTTGCATTATAAATTCTCTCTTGGAAATTAGTTTTATTATTTTTTCCATAATCCTATCACACAAGCAATAAGTGCATTGCAGCATGAACACTTTAATTTTTCCAGTTAGTTTTGAGCAAGCCCAGAGGTGAGGTTTAATAAGGATCAATGGCACTTTATCTGGGACAGGGCCACTTCACAGCATGCAAATTACACAGTAACACTTAAAAAAAAGAAATAGATTTAATTAAAAAAAAGTAGAACCACAGGCTCTGGAAATTCAATTAAAGGATTTATGCAAAGGTTTGCTAGGTTTTTATATGCAGTTACTGCTTATATAATGAGCTTTTCATATTAAAAATCAATAGGTAATCTAGAGTAGACGATCATCCCCTTAAATACATTTTTGAAATCAATTTGAAAAATAGTCCATCAACTGCTGTGACTACTCTTGCTGCTTCGATTAGGCTAAGAGCAATATTTAGATTGTAAGACGTGCTATGGAATATCTGTGCCTGGATTTTGTTTTTAAGTGTTCTTATACTTCTGAGTGCCCAAGATAATCATACAGTAATTCAAGACTGTGTACAATGGATAAATGTATTCAATTACCACACAAATGTTGAAATATGACAAAATCCTAGGCATCTAATAGCACAATCTGACAATATTTTGAACAGTTACATGAAAAACCCTTTTCTACATAGATCTTTGCTACCTCCCTCCCTGGCCTACTGTCTTGCAGCTACTTAGCATTCTAAGACAACTATTTCTGTTGATAACTTCTTGAAGTCTTCAACTACAGAAGCAATTAGCCTACAACTCTGTCTGAAGTGCAACTTTCACACATCATGAATTAAAAATGGATCAAGCCCTGTGTCCTTCAGGTTTAATCTAATTTGCCAAGAAGCTGCAGTGATATAGGACCATTATGTGAAAGTCCAAACTTCCTGGTTAATATTCATCACCTGTCACAAATTCACTGCTCATGTGAGCACATGCAGCACCTTTGAAATTAATGGAGTTGGGCACATTACATCAGTGCTTGGTTTGTCTCAATGTATCCCATTACAGAAGGTTTGTAAGTGTACCGAGGGTAACATTATAAAATGGTCACTCAATAATTCCTTTTTCAAGACAGCAAAGTGAAGGAATGAGGGCTATCAAATATTAAGAATCCCAGGGACTCAGTCTCAGCACAAGCTCCTATCACAACATGACTGACCGTATGACAGTTGGGGAATAAAGAGATGACTTTTCTATTTGCAAAAGTAGAATATTCACAACATCCGTTTTAACAGACACATCCAATAGTCTTTCCAGTTCATAATCCAAATAGTTAACTAACATTTTCCTCACTGATTGCAAGCTCTTTGGGACTGGGGACATTTCTTTATTACATGCTTGTAAGATGTCAGCGCACAACAGGGTTGAGGGTTGTAGATGCTACTGCAATACAAATAATAATAATAATGAAATGCACAGTTAACCACTTCTGCCTCCTCCGCCCACCAAAAAAAAAAAAAAGTTTTCATAGTGTGTTTGCTTGATAAGAAGGAAGAAGGTTTTGTTTTTCTTACATACAAAAGGAAATTTTTGGATATAAAACAGCCAATCAGTGCCTAAAAAAGTATATATTCATTCATTATTTTGATTCAGCACCCCCAGGAAAAATATTCCTTTTGTGAGGAATAGCAAAGGGTTGAGGAATGGTATTGGAATACAACTTCTGTGCATGAAAAATAGCAAAATGACAATTGAAAGGGAACTGAATTAGACAAAATTCCCTCTCTCTCTGTAACATATTATGCCTAGCAATGCATTTCAGCTTTCCTACATCTATCAAAACAACCAAATTATAGGAAGGTATAATCAACAGTGATATTAAAAGCTAAATAATAATTAGCTTTCAATTAAAATCACAAAAACTTCAACAACAAAGTTATGTTCTTTGGGAGAGTAAATTAAAGAATAGAAAATGATGAGCACCTATGTAATAAAAATATTCTTAACATGAGTTTGAAAAATGTCAATGTTAGAAATTTCTGCAACGTTATTCCAATCTACATATCTATAAAACAAATTGTTGCAGAGTATTTTTTTAAAAAAATTGAGACCTGGCTCAAATAAGAAAAGAATATCTTTATTGTCATTTCACTTTCTCCCTCTTAATTCTTCAAAATCTCACTGAAAACACTGTCTTAAATATATAACTTTATTGGACTCTGATTATTTCTTAAAAGAAAAATATTTACCTATTCTCACTGCAAGACAACATTATATGGACAAATGCTACTTGTTTTAGATGGGTAAGAAACAAACATGTTAATGAACAGCAGCTTTTATTTTCATCATTATTCCCTACTAACTGAGTTGTTCATGCACACCATATTTTCCAACACCTTTTCATTTTAAACACCACAGTTTAAGTACATGAAGAGATCAAAGAGTTTCAGATGAATCTGAAAACTTATAGCAAGGGTAACAAGGGTTCTTAGTTTTTAATGACAGAAGCATATGCTCTCAACTTTCTAAACTGCATCCAACTGAGCCACTTATCAAGGCCTGAAACTTTTTCATTATTTAAAGCACTATGACAGCTTTCCACTTGATGTCTTGGAAGTACAAAATAATAGAGACTCTATAGTCATTAATTATGGTATCAGCTGGTTGATGAAGTTTGTATTGGCTGCTTGGTGATTTCATTTTTAATTGCAGCAGGTGGTATGGAAAAAGTGATATACTGACACACATGGCCACCTCAATAGTATTTTCTGTTTTATGTATATGTAGGTGCTCCTGAAATTTTTGAAAATCCCTTCTGTTCCCCACTTTCATTTAATAACTGCAAAGAAAAATGCATATACAGTACATGTAGAAAGTCAGATGCTGAGACATAAAATGTTCAAAGAAACAATGTCCTTGATTTTTTCCCCTCTCAAAATATTTTTGTCTTTTTGGAGATTTTGTTGGGGGAAGGGAGGAGGAGGTGTTTCCCCACTGTGAAGAAGAATGTAACTGATATTGTATTTAAGGTCTCCAAAAAGAAGCAGTCAAAAATAATGACTCTTGGAGACACATACTGTGCAGTTGTTTTCTTTGGGCACATGTAGAGAGCCTATTTTTAGATTTACTTGCATTGATGGATAAAAAATATTCGAACTTTACAAAAAATGCAAATTAAGACACTGGGGCCAGCTAAGAGAAAGCCAGTATTCAAATTAAAATTACACAAAATTTTAAATTTAAATTTTAAAAAAGAATGTTCAGGGTTTATTCTATATATGTTTTTACTACTTTGCGATCTGATCTCTACAGTAAGATCTCTATTAATTTAATAACACATATACAGGTTGATGTTTACTGTCCAAAAGAAGCAATATCGGAAATAACAAAAAGGTTATAAAAATATCACATACAGTATTCCTTATTGTATTGATTTATTATTTCAGTGTTTTGAAGGCTCTGTTGTATATTGTTGACTTATGTATATTGTGCTTCTGAAACTGTCTGCTTTACGAAGATGCATTTTCCTGCTCAATAACATTTTAAATTCATTAACCCTTAATTTAAGATTACAGAACTATTATACAAGGTTTTGCTGCATAGGTTTAACATGAGAGTCATAGGTAATAAAAAATAGTGTTTCCTAATGGCCACAGACATCTGTCTTCTACATAAATCAGCAAACCCCCCTAAGAATCTCTTGTATCAAAGTCATAGATCAATTCTGCTCAAGTCTCATTACAACACTCACTCACTCTCCTTTATAATAAGGCCACAGTACCTTAGCTCATAACTGTATTATATGTAATTAATGCAACTGTGACGTAAATGGATGCAGTGTTAAAATGCAGGTCTCTGGAGAGAACAGGTATGACAGGAACTAGCTGCACCATCATGCACGGGATGCCATGACAGGGAAAATTTTAGCAATCTTTCTTACCCAGAATACAGATTCTTTACATTGTGTAACTCACAAGCTTCAACAAAAGGGGAGCATGCCAACTATTTAACTTCATTCAACTATCTATCAGTGCTCTGCTACTATATCATAATAGTGGCTTTAATAGAGAGAGCAGAGGCTGGATGTCCCATTCTTCTTCTCTAAGGAAACGTGCTTGTAGACATTGTTCTCCATGCTGAAGCTGTCTTTGAACTCAAGTGATACTGAAGTTGTCATAACTTCAAACACCCAGTAGGAAATATACTTTTATGTGGAAGAGGATGAGTATCAATACACACTGGGAAACATTTAGAGGCAAAGTGAATTAATTATTGGCTTTAAGATACAAGGGTCAAAGCAGAGTAACTTCTATCAATCTGGTGCCATTCTGCAGATGTGAAAAATGCATCTAACTTGTAAGGGGAAGCGGTAGTAGAAAAAGGGGGAGAGCAGCTGAACAAAACAAAGGCATTTTAGGGAGAAAGTGTCCTGAAGTGATACATCTGGCCAAGAGCAAACAAACAAGATAAAGTAGTTCCCCCACGAACATGTCCTGCTCACAGTTCGTCATTACAACTCCGCATTAATTGTAATGGAGAGTTGTGCTGGCAAATCAATAGAACGATACACCCTACATGCTTTAACTTTTGCTTCCACTGAGGTAGACATCAACATGACGGGCGGAAAATCAAGCCCAGAATAAGAGGGTATAACTTCTAGGGAGCTCAATATTAAACTTACTTACAGAAGGGCTTATTCTAGGCCCTGGTCTGCTCTCACTTATAGTACTATAAATACAATTCAGCATGGTGTAAAGGAAAGCAGAATTTGGCTGTGTGTATTTGAGCAGAAGTAAGTTGCAGTGGATTTTTCTCTGTAAATGTGACTGCCCACTTCTTCCTAATGTGTATGGGTCCAATCCTGCAAAGTGATGAACGTTCTCAGGTCCCAATTTTGATGTTCAACACATTCTAGAACTTAGTCCCAATTTAGTTCACAGTACAACACAAACAATAATAATTAAAAGAAAATTACAAAGCAAAAACAAATGGAACTAAGAAGACTAATGACAAGCATAACAGCTTAGTTGTCTTGCTCCCTTTTCCCTTTCTTTTGTTCACATTTTGATAATTTGTGTTATGGTCAGGAACCTTGCCCACACCTTCACGTATGTACTATGCAAATGCAATGTAACCTGATGGCACTATACAAATAAAACAACAAATAAAATGAATTATTGTTCATAAGAATTATATATCTAAATCCCCACACAGAGGATACACTATTTTTCATTGTTTCATTTTTTAAAAAAATAGGCAGTCAAGAAATGGCATCACATGTAAAATCAGTGCCATCATCTAGATTCTTACTCTGCGGAGGTATAAAAAGGCTAGTATTTTCTTTTTTTGAAAATGTACTTAATGTTCCTACAAAGACAGCAGAATTAATGAATATTGTATTAGGTTCTGAAGGATGAACAGACTCCCTTGCAAGATGTTCACTCTACAGATACAAGAAGGATGAACTGTTAGTATCTATATGTTTTTTAAAAAAAAAAAAATCAGCAAACTCTAAAAGACACGTTGATAAGCTTACAATATTTTTCACACACTATTTATGTTGACACTCAGGTTATAACCACAGATGTAGATGTTTGTCTGTACTCTGAGTGCCACAAAATCACAAGATTGTGATGCAAACCCTCAGGGACATTTATTCCCCCCCATTTCAACAATGGGTAATTGAGCTTCTAAACCACGCACAAAGATTACATCTATAAAATAGTTAAGTACTTTTATCATTAATATGTTTATATTGCACAATTTGTTTTAAATCTATGTGTATGAAAAAATATTGTACAAGATGAACTACTGTATACTGAGCTGCAAAATTCAGAATGTTGCTGCTCACGCTAGCAAGGTAAATGGCATGACATAAACAAAGTCATACACAAACTGAATACATGTTGCTGTTTCAATGACAAGGCTTCCCAAAAGCAATACCAATGGTGATCTTATGGTTCATCTATTTAGTATTAAACTAGACTCCCTTGAAAGTGTGTCACTGAGTATGCATCAGGGCATAAAGCTTTCTGACACACATAACATAGTTAAAATATGCTAAGGACAGATATAACTTATAAACAGTACTTCATCATGCCAACATGTCTCTAGCAGTGACTGAAAGCAAGAGCTACCAAGTGCATTATTGGTTTTGAAGAACGACAATATCCCTGACAGCTTTAGCAAGGTTAGGCATTTTTCACAGTTCTAGAACGCACAAGGCATACCTTTTCCAACAAAATGTTCATGGAAAGCCAATTGTTTACCTAACCATGACATTTTTCTTTACACAAAAGGCCCTGCAAAGTGCTTAAAGAAGCCTGCAAGGTGGTCTAGCAGTAATCAAAAACACGTTTTTCACCCAAATTTTTCTCCTTTGGATGTGAGGGGAAGAAAGGGAGGGAGTGCCTCTGAAACTCTCTGCCTCTCCTTTATCCTGGAAATGTCTTCAGAGGAACAGACAGCCCCCCCCACCCCACCCTGCTGCACATCAAACAATTCATCTCCACTACTAAAATCTATTTAAAAAATGTAAAGCAGTGTGAAGAGCCCTGGACTATATTGTTCAGTAGGGAAACCCCAAGGACCAGTAAAGCAAACTGAAGATGTATCTCTCACTTATTCAGAAAACAGGAACAAGAACTGATTCCTGGGAGACAGCCTGCCTGTCTCTCAGAACATCCTTCTGTCATTGAGGCTCATTGGCACATAGTACTTCTAGCAGAAGAAATGGCTCTCTGGCATCCCTTGAAGATCCCAGGAGATTCCCTTTCCCTCAAATAAGGCTTGAAATACTGTAAGTCATGGAGACTTACAGAAGTGTATGTAGGGATTTGTGGATTTTTTTTGGGTGGGGTGAAAGAAATTCAGGGATTTTTTTTTTCAACCGCAATTTTACTACCAAAAGTTGAAGGAAATTACACAAAAGATCTGCAAAGATTTCATCACCTTTCCTGATGACAAAGACTCTTTCTTAATCATTCACCACAGTTTGATAGATTTGAAAATCTATATAGGTACTTGTACGGCTCTCAACACCATATTATCTAAGAGCATCATCATTACTAATGTATACATTAATATAGTTCAAAGATACTGAAATATTTGGACGCCGGTGGGTAAATCTGGCCAAGCTTTGATGACTGACTTAGCTTCACATATGAAGTGGTGGAAGGTCAAAAGACAGCTCAGTAGTTTGAGCATTGGCCTGCTAAACCCAGGTTTGTGAGTTCAATCCTTGAGGGGGCCATTTAGGCATATGGGGCAAAAATGGGATTAGTCCTGCTTTAAGCAGGGGGTTGGACTACATAATCTCCTGTGGGTCCCTTCCCACTCTGAGATTCTATGAAAATATCAGAGCGATAACTTGCACCTAAAGTTCTCAAGTATTTTATTAGAAACTTAAGTATCAACATAACAGAATTTACATGCACTGTTAGAGTTGTATTTTCGTTCTCTTCTTTAAGTGCCTGGAAGAAAGAGTAAGACAGCCTGATTAACTGATTAACAAATATAGATAAAAAGCTCACATTTCTGTATTTCTGTAGAAAACTAAGGATTTCAGTTTAGAGATGTGTATTTCAAGCTTTTATCAGCACTAATTACAACAAAATAAAAGTTTGTAAAATTCAGAACAGAGGGAAAACAGACCTTAATTAAGCAAAGCGTTATCTCTTTCTACTAGAATGAAAGCAACGTTACAGTTATATTTTTACCAAGATTTTTCTCCACTTAATGAAGACATTATCCATGAGTTTTCAAAGTCACTTTACAAAAAAGCATTCAAGAGACATTAAAGTCAGCTTAAACGAAAAAGTCTTTTTGAAGTCAATAAACAATAAAAAGAACAATGAAAGACAGCCTTTGATCTCTTCTGAGTCTAAAGTCTTTAATTTCTGTTTTAATCTGCTAGACGCATTAAGCCTTCTATTCAAATACTTTTCACCTGCAGAGTACAGTAAGCTTGCCTTGATTATTATTTTTACAGTACTAATGTACAGCTCTCATTAACATGGAAGGGTGTCATCTGGCAAAAAAAAAGTTTTAAAATAATTTTCTAGTCTATTCTCTTTGAAAATTAAAGTGGGGGGGAGAAAAGACAATGGAATCTTTGGCTTTGAAATTCATGACAAGATCAAAGACTATAATGCACATAGATTTTTCAAAGAATAAATTATTAACAACATGGACAAACACCAACTGGTCAATAGCATGGTCAAGAAATGATGAAGTTAGAACATCTGCCTATGTCCAATTACAATTAATCTGACTTTATTGCTTGCAAAAAATACCACAACATTTTAGAAAAAGCTTTTATTACCCCACAGTGTATTTGCAAAATCAGAAGGGTCTTACTCAGATATCTGGTGCTCAGAATACCAAACGGATAGTACTGGAGATGGAAGGGATCTATTTATCTCCCCTTTCTGTGGCTGCATCAGGTCCAGTGAAGTATGAAATCAATCTAAACAAGAAGTGTGGCCCTTCAGGATTAGGGAAGCCCAAAGAGGATGACAGCCACCATTGCATGCCGGGCAGCCTAGCTCACCAAAGCTCTTTGCATGTGCCCACAGGAGAAGACATTAACCAAGAAGGAGTTGGCAACACTATGCAGATCCACAGACCATCCACAAGGGGTATCATAGGGCATGGACTGCTGCCTCCTATCTTCTTATGCCGTGAACATCATAATTTTACCTGAGTGCCTTTAGAGATCCAGGCACAGCCACAGAGCACCCAGAAGATTGTATGCAGAGATAGAGTTTAATACCACCATTTTTCTCTTTTTCTTATTATGACAATTATTTGGACATCCGCAGGAGGCGGATTATCTCAACATAGCTGCCCCAAACTCATTCATTTTCAAAACCACTCAATGCCTAGTCCCTCTCTTGCTGAGACTGCCGATAACGTTTTCAACTAGTGCCTTCCTCCCCACCCCCCCGAGATAGTGATTTTTGCAATGTGGACGTCTGTCCAGAGAGAACTGGACAAAGAACACTAACTCATTTCACATGGACCACTGAAGAGCCCACAGATAACAGTTTTCATTTGCTAAGGTATGAAGCAGGAGTTGAATGGGGACTTAGAAGTGGCATACTGTATCCTGTTGAGGTAGGAATTTTTATCATTTTGCACACACAAAAATTGTTTCATTTAGATTTAATGAAAATAGACTTCTAAAGAACAGGTTTTCTTTGAATAATATATTTACTAGAATTCAAAAGGCCATGTAGGAAGTTTAAGCAAGGCCTGTTTCTGACATGATAAGCAGCAAGACTAAAATTTTCACATTGCTTATGGCAGACCTACTTGCTAAAAAGAATCAGACAGAGTACTTTACTAGGTTCAGACGAGCCTTTTATTGATTTGGATGCGCTCTGAATCACATCATCTAATCTACAATAAGCCATTTACTGAGTTTCCCAGTGCAATGATCTATGGGCTAAAAGGCTTAGATTATAGTCACATTGTAGACTTTTTTGATGAAATGGTAGATCCGTTGAGAATAATACTATAACAAGATTGCATGGGACATAAGTGTCAATATTACAAAATTAGAAAGGTTGGTTTACTATTTTAAATCCTTTCACTGACCATTTAAAAACAGAGTGTCCTTTTTTGAAGACTAATTGAGGACATGTATTTAACAGCAAGTCTAGATGACAGTCCATTGGTCAAGTTCCAGGAAGTCGAAGGGCTCACTCAACTAACAATATTTATAATTTGAAAAACAAAAACTGTGGTTCACCCAACTATCTGTAAGGTAGCTGTTCAGACATTAAGGTGATCTGGTTTGATCATTACACAGAGAGAGACAATCAGAAGTGTTTCACCAATGCAAACAGAATCCAAGAGATTAACATTCCCCATTCTCTTCTCTCTCTTCTGCTGCTCAGCTTAATATAGAGATTCATCTGCTATGGACTGCTAGGTACAGAGGCAAGTGGGGATTGCTGATATTTAATTATATATATGAACACACCCTTCACAATAGATTCTGCACCATCAAGTTGTGCATATAGTTCAACTTTAACTGGGTGAACCTATTGCTTTTGCACTCATCACATTCCACCTTTTGTCCAATTCTTTTTTTATGCAATTTGTCTGGCATTACGTTATAATCTCTTTGGGACAGAGACTTTGTCTTCTATGTACAGAGCCTAGCACAAGAAGCCCAAACCCTGACTAGACTTTTTGCACAACATTGCAATACACATATATAAATATTTAGTCTACCTTCGCATTCTCCACTCAAGTGATCCCCTCCTTTCCAGTTGTTCTTCCCATCTCTCCCTAACTTCTCCAAATGACAGATGATGATCCATCCAGTGGACCAAATTTGTATGAAGCCTGGTCACATGCCACCTGATGCACTTTGTGCATAGGCTAAAAAGAAGTAACAATAATACCTTATAAATGTATTTACTATCGAAAAGCCACACTGCAAGATTTTTGAAGTCATGGCTCTTCTTTCCTTATCTTTCTATTATCTATTCTTTCTTATCACAGGAAATTAAAGTTAAGAGATGCCATTGCTATCAACCAATGCCATACAAACCCAACGCCACACATCTGATTCGTGTTGTTCTTTATTAACTTAGTGATGAATACATGCATGAGATTTTCTACCTCATGCTTTCGTACTAATTTTGGTACAAACTAATAACACTTAAATTCCCGGCACTTTATACCACAATTAATTCCTTCCATGCATCATCAAACTTTAATTCAACCCAAGATTTTATTTTTCTCTCTAAAAGCAGTTGTTTTGGGGGGTAACTCAGACACAAAAACTTTCATTGTGCAGTGTGATAGTAATTCTCAAATAATCAAATTTCTCGTCTTAGCAAAGAAAAATAAAACAAAAGTTCAGTGAGTTTCCTAGTAGATAAGAATAAAAGCGACTGCCATTTAATGAAGTGAAAATCAAAGCATATTTATGAAATTACTGCATTTATAATGTTACTGGATCATTTCTGAAGACGACTGACAGGGTTACATGCTCAAGTAAATAGACTATATACATAATAATGTCACTTTAAAGCAATACTAGTTTTGATGTTCTTGTATTTTTGTTGTACTGTGACTATTAAGATGCACGGCCTCATTTCTTGGAAATGAAAAAGGGAAATGTAACTAGTTCAAGCTACCATGTAACTTTACAACAACTGACAGTAACTATAACATACGCCAGTTTGTATTAAGATGTTATTGCACCTTTCCAGTTCTAATCGCCAATTATGACTCTATTAGTCCTACTTGGCAGTTCATCTGCTCCTACATCAGCTAAGGGGGACTTGGAGACGGACCTCTGATCTTCATGTTTCCGCTTCAGTGAGTGCTCAGCACAGCGGCTGTCATCTTGAGACATTGAGGAGGTAAGGCATTGCCTTTTCTAAGATAACTACACCTGACCTTACAACAATTTACTAAGGAAATACCTGCCTAATGGCAGTGGGAGTGCAGTTTCTTTTACACTCACAACTGCACTGCAAATTAGAGACAACAGGATAAATCTATGACCAGCTCACTAGACACTTCATTAAATCATTGTTCCCTTGCCTTGTAGAACACTAATAGAATCACAGCCCTCGTTAGCTACTGAATAAAAGATCAATCACAGACTTTGAAAGCTTTTGCTACCAGCTTCCAGAGGAAACAAGGGGGAAAAAAGACATATTTAGGATCATCAGTAAGATTTTGAATGGCCTCACTGCAAGTTGGTTAAATTACCTTTTCCACAACTGACTCCGACTGTAATGCTCAGAGGAACTTGTTAAGTCTGCTTTCAAAAGCTGCTCTTTAATATATGACTACCAGGCCCTGGTCAAAAGTTCATAATGTGCATATGTAAAAAGGTACTAAATTGCCTAAGGGCTAAAACCAGAGGAGTTTAATTGCAACAAAATGCTGAAAATGGTCTGTTGAGGGTCCTTCTACTGGGATACTGCTGGCACTAGCCGATTGAAGTACAGAACATAAAAGCCTTATAACAATATTTCCTTAAATGCAGTTGAAACTGCGAGCAGTTGCTAGTGCATATATGCTGTTACTGAAGAAAAACACGGATCCTCCTCTAAAATAAAGAAAGAATTAAGAACTCCTACAATTCATAATTCAACACAATGTGGATAAAAAAAGAATTCAAAAACAATAAATATATGTCCAATGGTGTAGGTCAAACTGTGTAGACAAAACATAGTTACAGTAGGAATGTAGGTACATAATAAGCACTTTAAAACTAGAGCCTGATTAGACCCATTACAATTAAAGCTGGAGAACATTTTGCATCTGTCCCTATTTTCCCATGCTCAGAATTTTCAAAACCCATCCTCAAAAGGGACTAAAAATCTCCTTGGTTGGCTTGGGCTGGAGTAATTTTTGATTTATTTAATAATTTAAGAAAAGTCACTTTCATCATTTCTGAGTTCAGCAAGGATAGAAAAATACACATTCTTAAAAATTCAAACCCTATTTCCTTTTTATATTGTTTTGTTTTTAACATAGAACAGCAGCAGAAATGACTAACATCTCAAATGTGACTAGGAATGATACAGTCCGCATAAAGATCTAATATACTTGACTGGCTCAAAGAAAAATAGTTTTCATTTAAACAAAAATGACGAGCATTTTAATCACTGCATACAGGCTAGACTATTTTTGTCTTCTACATATATGTTCATATTTAAAAATGCATTGCTCACATAACTAAAGGTTAAGTCCACAATGGTTTCCTAGTTATAAACTTTTGTACTTTCAAAATTATCATCAATTCTCTTCAAATTTGACTTGTTTTGTAGATCTTATTAAGACTTACAAGTCAAGTCAGATTTGGAGAAATTTAGCCCAACATTCTTCCCCCACAATCAATTTTTTTCAAAACTATATAAGAACATGGGAAATGTGAATTTTTTCTTTCTAGGGAGTGGTAGATTCTCCCTCATTAGAATTGTTTAAATCGAGACTCAATGTCTTTCTAAAAGATGCGTGATAGCACAAACAGAAATGAGCTTGGTGCAGAAGTTACTGGATGAGATTCTGTGGCATGTGTAATACAGGAGGCCAGACTAGGTGATCATAATTATCCCTTTCAGTCTTAAAAATCTATGACGTGGTCTAGCTTTGATCCGTTCTAAAATCAGTTGAGATGATCCTATGATTTATTTTAAACACCAGTCATCTTAAAACTGCCAAGCTTATCTTCATGTTTGGCTTCATTGTTAAGTGTTGTTGAGATCTACAAAACAAGCCAAGTTTTAAGAAAAATGGTTTGCCACTTTTAAAGCATGCTGTAAATTGTCAAAATGAATCCAAAACTGAGACAAGTAACTAAGGCTGTCCTGAATCAGCCCAGGCAGACTTTGCATAAAATCCCTCCTGCACAGCTGCTGTCTTATAACCTCGCCTTTGTCTTTCCATCCAGTCCCTGATTTGTGGTGGTGATGTTTTTTTTCCTGGTTTGTTTACTTTCAGAGCTTAAACCTATCTGAGACATCGAGCCACTTACATGGATCTAAAGCCTAGGATAGGTTTAAAGGTACCTTATATCAGCTTATTTAAGCTGGTTTAAAAATACATGCCTTGGAAGAATACAAAGGAAATTTCCCCAAAAAAGGAGAAAGACCGTCAGCAATTTGAAACAAATACTTCTGTAGGAGTAATGCTGAAAGCACATAGTTACCTGCAATGTAGTCTCTATTCTGGGGCTTATATGGCCTCAACACCTTAGTATTTGAGCTATTCACCAACATTCATGATTTATCCTCTCCTTGTGAGGTAAGGAAGTATTTTCACCATTGTAAAGATGGCGAGCTGAGGCAAAATAGACTAAGCAACTAGGGCAACATGAGATCTCTTCCCCCGCTCCCAACAGGGAAACTTAGCTCAGATCTCCTGAGTCCCAGAACACAACCCTTACCACAGGGTCTTTAAGAAAATTATATGGACAACAAATGCCCAGAAAGAAGTAGCATGACTGACTGACGTAGTATCTGGCAAAGTGTGACATTAGGGATAGTTCTTATTATGGCGTGTAAGGGCACTTAGCTTAATAGTATTTATTATTATCATTATCTGAAATACATTGACTTTGTCAGATACATCTGTTTCATTGTAATTTTCATATTGATAAGTATAGAGTGCATACACAAAAACTAAAATACTGGATGTACCAGTTCAAGGAAGGGGTTTACACTAAACAGAAGAGGTGTGTAACTGTTTGTTTAAGTTTGGTAATCACATTTAAGTATTCATATTTATGCACCAAATCCCTATATGAGTGAGCAAATCAGATGCTGGTATGTGCAAATGGCTAGTTAGCTTTCCAACAAGCTATTTGTTGGAAAGGCAAAGTGTGCCTAAATAAAGCACAAGATGCATCCTTGTAATTATGTAATCCTAAACTTAAAAAAACCTGATCCTAAATATCTTAATATATTTATGAGATTGAGGTCATACATGAAAGTCTGAGAACTGATTGTACAGCTACAGGAAATTACCCTTCCAATAACAAATGGCACAATTTTCAGCTCCTATTAGTCTAACGAGTGCTTCAAGGTCCACTATTGGATGGCTCAGATGAAGTCCAATGAGGAGGAAACAAAATCCAAAACACTGTTGTAAACAAACCATCTTCCAATGAAAGATATCAGGAAAGTTCACTCCTAACAGCCCAAGCAGACTTTGCATAAAATTTCATGAAGACATAGTTCAAAACAGAGACCTTATGCTCAGATAAGGAAAATTGCAATCCCAGTGACATACGGCACGATCTTCAACTCTTTGTTGCTGCAAAGAAATTTATGACTGATCAAAGATTTAGAATTAGCAAATTGCATCGTATGCCTTGGTTTTGAGCCATACTGCTTTGGTGACTTTAAGCGGCAATACATACAGTACAGTATCAGCAGTGTTTGACCATACGAAGGTCATCTTTTTTACCTAACATACTTGTGAACTGATAGCAATCTCCATCTTAAATATATTAAGTATAGCCCCTGGAAGTGGTACTCCCAAGAGCATTCCATTTTCAGAAGTATCCACTCTTAAACATAGCATTACTGGAAGTGCTATAAAACACAGAGGTCTACAGCTCTGTTAAAGGAACCCTGCATATTCAAGATACGTAGGTTCTGGTTTTCTAGATAAATAATTATTTGTATACATTAAAAATGACTTTACTTTTAAATAAAATATAGCAATGCTGGATGATACATCTATCTTATTTCAATGTGATGCTTTTGCAATTAATTTAATTCCTCATATACTGTATATAGATTTTTTGACATGCACAGAAAATTCTGCTATATCAATATTAGTATTAAATAACTAAAAAAAATGTTGTCACCAGAATAATGGATGGAATTTGACTGTGCTGTTTATATTTATTGTCATGCTACTTGTCAAGAAAAGATTGATGGTACTGTTCTAAAAATTCTTAGAAACAGCAAAATAAAATGGTCAGGAAATCCCAATGGCTTGAGTCTTATTATTCTCGAACTGAAATTTTAGCAGGTAGGAAAATCTATGGTGACCCTGATTATACTATATGCTTATTATTTTCAAACTAATCTGAATAAATAATAGATTGGATTACCATGTGCTTTTATATTGAACAAAGCATGATCAATTCAGCAATACTTATTCACGTTTCCTCTTGAATCAAATAAAAGACTGAGTACGTTCAACCGCTTCTCGTGCATTTTAAATGATCTGAGATCCTGCCACCCAACACCCTTTAAAAAATAAGGAACTATCTTTTAAAGTTGGCAAAACAGATTAGGTATGATTTTTTTTAAGGGATGGGGGGAAACAATCGTTGTCTACTCTTGAAAAAAATATTCTGAGCTATGCTGACATTTTAAAAAAATGCTTTTCCAGAGCTGATATATGTTAAACAATGTCAAAAAGGATATTCTTACATTTTAGAGATAAAAAAACTACAATAAATTACAAGTCTCTCATATCTGACAAAAGACAAGATATTTATTTGCAATTTGGAAGATGGCTGATTGTCTATCCTGAGTACAGAGAAAGACCTCTGAATGAATGGGGATCTAATGCTGGTTAGGGGGGCAGGCCAGGAACAGAAAGGACACATTGTCACTGACACAGATGCTAACGTTAAAACCAAAAGAAAAATAAAGATGATTAGGCTTCATTTACTGTTCTGGGAGACAACCACAGACTTTGGAAGAGAAGACAGGGACAGTAGAAGCTAGGAGGAAGTTGGAGCAGAGTGGGAGGTCCCAGGGTTACAGTGGGCCAGAACTCCATAGGATTTCAGCCACCTCACACCCAATCACTCCCTGACAGAGGGATTTGAGGGCGGTGGGGGGGAACACATCAGCCAAGAGGATTACCAAATTGTAGACTATCCAGTGGGAAACAAACCAGATCTCCTAATTAGGTTCTTTTCACAAGGCAATTTCCCTCTATATGGGAATCTAGCTCACTCCCCAGGCTGACAAAAGATCATCATCATTTAGAGCCTTCTCTTTATGTGATGGGGCATTCGCACTACACTAGCCATATGCAGGGTTAACATAGGCAAGACAGGCCAATTAGCCATAGGCTGCCTGAGCTGCGCTAGGATGCAATAAGGCTTAATTGGGGATGAAGCTTCTCTGGGCAGAAACAGGGGTAGCTTCTATAAAGCCCGGGAGCTGGCCAGAGATGGGCTGCAGTGAGTAAGTCACTCTCCCTAATACAAGTGGGGCGAGTAGGAGCCTGCAATAGGAGTGCAGGAAGCAGTCCAAGGAAGGAGCAGTAAAAAAAATAGATCTGAACTACTGGTTCAAGGGCCTCTGGGTTGGAACCCAGCATAAACAATGGGACAAGCCACTGTGGGAGTGGCGCAACATATATGGAGACTGCCTGAGACTGTCTGGTGAGAGACTCTGGTGAGACCCTGAAAGGGGAAGATGATTATGATTTGGATGGAGGATTACCATGAAGGAGAGATGCTGCAGCTCCTGACCAGTGAGAATGAGTAACTTGAGGCAAGAGATGGGGCAAGCACCTCATGGGGCTTGGACAGCAGTGAGCCATGATGAGTCATGAGGAGGCACCACTGAACAGTGCGTGAGTAGCAAGCATCCAAATACACTTTAGAAGACAGAAAATTACCACATACGCAAGGAACACTGACATCAGTACAGAAAAACTGGCACATTCCCTCACATTTTCATCTAAAAGGAAGATACCAGCAAGTGCATAACTCTGGGAAGGAGAAAACAACAAGAGAGGAAAACTCTACTGATATCACAGATTGAGATCTAACAACTTCCAAAGACCTATAGATATAAAAATAAACATACATACACTTACATTCTTTAAATCACTGTCTTCCAAAAAAGTTTTCAGGAATGTTAATTTAGTTATGTGTTTTTTCTTGTCAAGGGAAAGCCAACATGACAATAAATGACAGGTCACATGCAAAAAATAAACAGATAAATCACTTTTTTCAGAAAGAGAGATTTATTGCATTCACCTATGCAGGAATATTAAAATAAAATAAAAAGGTTCCTGGGTTTTTAATATATATAATAGTGAGAATACTAAGAAAACATTCTATAACTCTCTGCATTTGATATACTGCACTGTGGGGAAATACTGCAAATATACTTTTTTAAAAAAATGCCTTAGCTCTTAAAGAAGGGACTTTCCAGTTCAGAGTACTTGGATACTTCTACTATTTACCCTTCCTTCTTTTTTCTAAAGTCAGAAGAGATTTCTCTCAGAACTTCAAATAAATAAGACATCCAGCTGCACAAACACTATACTTTCTGTTAGATTATTTTGGCTTCTTAAAGAATATTTAACCTTCTCAGAATGTAAATGATTAAAGGCAACCCATCATATGAAACTGATTGGGGAAATGTTTAAAGTGGTATGGCACCTCTACAAATATGGTATAAAGAGAAATAAAAAGACCATGGTATGGTAAAGCATCTCAGGTATCCATGGAGGCCATGGGGAAATATTAATGTCACTGAATAAAACACCTTCCACTTAGGAAATAGTCTTTAAATTATAACTCTATATAGAAAACTAAGTTGTATTTTTTTTTAATATATACTACCTAATATACAGTAAATGTGGCCAGTGAGGTTTTCTGCAAATCTGTACATACATAAAGAGCATCTTGGAAAAAAGCAGTTAAACCACGGTTGTACAATACATAAATGTATACAGTTCTGTAGGCCATACCTCATTAACTGAAGCAGCATAAAAATGTTTTCTTACGCAACTCCACAGTTAACATATTGTTATGCCCATCACTATGGTACCTAAGCACCTAATACGACTGTGCTCCCCAGATTCTTTCCTTCCTTGCAGATCTCCCATCCACACACTGATCAGACCAATGCTACTTAAGAGATCTGACAAGGCCACGACAATTTGGCACAGCCGAGATATGGGGGTAGAAATGAGCAAAAGAGAAAGAATGAAGAACAAAAGAAAGACAGATTAAACCTTGAAGGGTGTAGAGTCCAAACGACAAAATGTTAGAACTGAAACACAAGTAAATAATCAAGCAAACAGAGAAGACATGGAGCCTGGGAATTTCAGGCAAGAAAGAAGTTGCAGATAAATTATATGAGAAGGTGACAATAAAAAGGATTACTCTGAAAATCTTTGTGAAATGCTCATTATTTCATTTGTAATACAGATTAAACCCACAAAGCTTTTTCTTTGGAGGAGGGAAGAAGGCTGCTACTCAATCAGGAGCTTTGTTTCTGGCTGATTTAAAAACCTGAAGCAACAAAAGAAAATAATAAATCAATATTCCCTTGTGCTGATTAACAACTCTGAGGACAATCACCTACAAATCTCAGATTAAGAGGAGGCAACAGAAGAGCAGGCGGGCTGTTGGGCTGAATGTGAAGTTGCAACATGGGCATTTGTGGGAAATTTAAACCTTGTTATGAAAAGTTACTGAAGTACATGCAGACATTCCACAAATATATATAGCTGTTTCATCTAAGAAGGCTTTTTCCAGGGTGGAAAACCGAAAATATGCTACTTAGTTTCAAGATATAGTAGAATTGCTTAGAGTACAATCATTATGGGACAACTGCTGCCCCCAACTCAAAGGCCAAGAAGCTGAGTTGGGCACTTTAGAGTTCCCTGGGATCTTGGGAGAAAGAGGATAAAAGGAAACATCTCCCTGACAACATCCACCAGCAGCAGAGCTGCTTTACAGAAGAGACAAACTTCTGGGCTGCAGTTGTTCTCATGGCTGCCATGCTTTCCTTTGAAGGCAGAAGTGATGGATCTGATGGACTGTTCAACACCCACACATTTAGACTCTGCTGCAGAGCTGAATTGCATGGCACGCAGGCAGGCTTCTGGAATCTATCCCTGTGCAGTTCAGGCTCTATTTCCATCAAGGCCATCCATTCTTATGGCAGAGGGATAGGACAAGGAGAGCATTTGCTCCCATATACCGTGCCTTAATCTTATTTTAATGAAAAAGAGCAGAACAACTGAATTGTCAGGCATGTAGGATACTTAATTCTCAAACATGTAGGTGTACCTTTAGCGACATGCATATTAAATATTATTGTAAAACTACAGCTTCAAGTTTTAATTTTTCACAGGCTGTAGATGTTTGAGACTACTGCACAGACCATGCCCTATTGTTTCCAACACACAACTAGTATGTATAAATAATCAAATAAATAAATTAAAAATCAGGGCAGCGAGAAATCTTTTCTCATTAAAGTCAGCAGGAAATGCATTGGTTTTTAAACCCCAATTTTCAGTAAGTTTCACTACTGTATATTTAAAAAAATAAAAGTCAAATACACATAGTGTTTCTTTAACTTAAATTGTACTTTGCTTTATCAGTAGTGTCCAGAAATTTTAAATGAAGAGAGAAATCGTGTCTTTATGCTTGAGAGATGATCCACCTTGGTTCCCTGCCTTCTGCCTAATCCCAGTACTCTCAAATCATAACACGCCCCTGCACTTCCCCCTCCACAGTTTGAGCTCTACAGGTTCCACCTACACTGTGTGCTGGTAGCTAGTTCTATTATGCAGGCAGGCAAACAAATGCATTTGCCTTTAGTAAGGTTACAACTGGACAAAAGTCATCCTGTGAGGTGGAGATACAGCCACCACCACCTTGTCAGCCGGTGAGCTGGAATCTTCACTTCAACATTTAGTTTCTTTACGCTTAATGCAATTATTTAAAAAAAACAAATACAGACTCCTATGTGTTCTCTTCAAAAGGAACCACACACCCTGCCATTTTACATCAGTGTTAATCCCTCATAGGTCCTCAGTCCAGCTTTATTCCCTTTCTGCTCTAACATCATGTTCTCAAACTAAGGACTCAGCAGGAAATAATGCTAAGGTCAGACTCTAAGTGTAATGTTCTTTTCAAAAGGAATTACCTACTGTTCTTCATACTCAAGACACCTCATCATGCTTTTCAGTCATGAACGATATAGCTACTAATGGCTATATACTAGCCTGACAAACACCTGCCTCACGCACTGACTTGTCTTGAGATTTTATATCCATACCTGAGGGCAGAATTTGGGCCTAATTGTTCAGTAATACATGGCAGCCATCATGAAATTAACAACAGTCGCACAGATCATTGAACAATAAAATCTATTTTAAGGGGGAATGTTGACCAGAATACAAATATTATACCAGATTCTTTAAAAGAAGCCATGGAAACATTAAAGCTTTTGGAGATTTCTATCAAAAGCATGTAGAAGCGGATCCTGGATTGCCTTAGGACAAAACATGGCTTCACTAAGGATATGTCTACACTGCAATATAACCCAGAGTTCGTGGAACTCAAGTTAGCAGACCATGGGTTTGTTAACCTAGGGCCTGAGCATCTACACTCATTTGTTATCTCAGGTTAGCAATTTTGAACCCTGGGTCCCAATCTGGGGCTCCAGAGTCTATACTGCATTATGTGGGCCCCAGTCCAAAAACCCATATCTCAGAGCACTTCCAAATTTGGCTGCTCTAGGCCTTAGTACATGGTACAGTGTGGGAAAATTTAACTGTCCAAAGGAGAAAATGTTAGCCCATGGGATTTGCGGAATACTTTTTGGCAGACTCTCATAGTATGAGTCCAGTGGAGCTGCATCTGTACGCAAAGCAATAGGGCTTGAACCCTGAGTCCCAGCTTGATTCAGACTTGGAACCTGATTTGTGTGTAGACAGAAGGAGGGGCAGGCTTGAGCCTGAGTTCAAACCTAGAGCTTACACAGCAGTGTAGGTATACCCTAAGGGCGCAGAAACCTCTCACCCCTACAATGTCATTAGTGTTGGCTTTAGAATTAAATTCAAATCATTATCTGACATTTGAACCCAGGAACTTTCATCTTAGGGCAAGGGTATCAACTAAGCAACACACAGAGAAATTTTAAATTCTTGCACAAATTATCTAATAAACTAAACACTTAGTATTTGAATGAAAGCCTTGAGGTAATATCAGACATAAAACCAAAACATTTGATGCCCCAACTACATTTCTGATGTCCAGAAGATCTGTGATGTGGCTGTAATTAAAATGCACTCTTTATATTTCTCCATAGCACATAATTGAATAGTGAAATCCCCATTCTAAAATGTTAATATTTTCCAAGAGAAAACATAGGCTGTATATCTATCGACCCCTTAGAAATTTTAAAATTTTGAAACTATAAATCTCTGTATGGCAGGTTATTCAAGGGCAGAATTACTCTATGGCTAGCTGAGGTTAGGACAGTGACATTTTGTGCTTTTCTAGCTATAATTTATAACTCTGCAACAGACCAGTGTTTTATTCCCATCCATTAAAAGGGGAGTAGCACATCTGTTAAAACTCTACTACAATGGCTGGCTTTGCATTGCAACAGGAAACGTAACCCAATCGTCTCAGAACTTTAACAAATTCTATTCCTTTTTTCATGTAAAAGGATTTGAAAATGTAGTTCACTGAAACATCTGTTAAGCTCTTGAAACCCTAACACATGATATTCTTTCTTCTCTATTACCTGCCAACAAAAATATTTGGTTCTATGTAAAGCTATAGCAAGAGTGTGATAATAGCACTCTGCTTCTATTTTTATATGCCACTGTACACTGACAAGATCATATGTGGTGACACCAGTTAATATATTCTGTATGAAAGTTTAAATCTTGTAGTAAATTTATTGAATTTTAATTGTACAAGTGTCTAGCAAGAAGTCAAAAGTGGATTTTGAATGACAGATTTACATTAATTGAAAACACGAGAGACTATTTAGCCATATCATTTTAAAGTCAACTTAATAGCCTTGTGTATATTTTTGTTTTATAATTTATTTTGTAAAGCCATAGATCAAGCCAACTGGACACACACCTAATCTATGTAACCCTGTATTTCCTATCACCGTTACCTTCAGAATCCCACCTCCAATAATTCCATTTGTTTGTAACATCCACTTGTTGCAGTTTGTCTTCAAGAAGACTATAAGCTCTCCAAGGCAAGGCTTACCTTTTATTGTACACTTGTATAACGACAAGTAAAATAGGGACCTGGTCCTGATTATGGCCTTTGCTTGCTACAATAACAGAATCAGTAAATAAACAAACAGGACAGAGCTGCTGCTGCTATTACTATCTGCCACAAAAAAACCAAGCACAGACATCCATTTAACTAATTTCAATATGTTTTGGTGTGGAAAAAGTGGTGGGGGGGGAAGAATACAAGTTCAATTTTCACTAGTCTAAGTAGTATAAACATCTTTTGGAATCACCATGTTAACACGTTTCAGCAGCAAAACACCTTCAAACTTCCTGTGAATCACTGGCCAGCACTGATACAGTATATCACAGATTACTTCACCGTAGGCAGCCGTAAGAGAGGCTTGGATGGGGTGGACTTGCATTACTTTCAGTAGGATAATCTATTTACAGCAATAATTAAAATGGTATATGTGCCAAAGCCTAAGATTTCAAAGAGAGATTAAGTTTAAGAAAGTTACTTAAGACTATCCAGTAGTATAGTTAGACCTCTAGAACACTATTGCTTAAAACAGGCACTTAAAATAGCCTGACTCCATGAAGAGTGGCCTAATTACTGTAACTAAAGTCACTATAGTCACAGCACGTAACAGCAAATAAAAAAAGGTTTATATTAGAACACCTCTCTTCAATGCTTCAGGGAATCAGCTAAAACTAGAGGCCTATAGGCAATGTTTCCTCGTACTAAATTCCGTCATGCAGAGTATTCTCATTGCCACATGCAAGAGGCCGCATGACCAAGAATGGAGACACACATTATGGGGCAACATTCATCTCTGAAGGAAAAATACACTCTCACATTCAGATTGGAGCAACACCACATTTATGAACTTAACCACTAAAAAAAAAAGGCATTTTTAAAACACACAGAATATCTTTGCCCCGCTAGTTGGAATCAAAATGAAACATCTGACCAGCTGGTAAGCTGGTATAATTTATAAGAAGTGTAATTTAAGTAAATAATTTAAAAATGCCATTAGGACATTATCAGAAAAATAAATGGAACAAAAATAAATATGAAAAGCTCAGCAATTAGCAGTAACCAGTTTAACAAATTGGAAGAATGTATTATTGTGGATACACTAGAAGTGAAAATTTAAAGATTAGCTTTTCAAAAAGTTGTTGTCCACCATCCTCAGTGCTTCTCTACTAAACCTTGTTTTGTGAGATAATAATAATCAAGCTTTTCATTTTAACTATGTCTATTATAATAACACCAAGAGGCCTCAGTTAGGATAAGGGCCTCACTGTGCTAACCTCTTTAGATGCTACACATATACAACAAACTATGAACATATGGTCTGTGTCCATAGTAACTACAGCCTCAAACTCAGACAAATCCTGTACCCAGCCCAAAACACAAGTCTAGCCTCTGGGGACATCTGCAATAGGAATGGAGAGAAGACTCCCATATCCAAACCACAGAGTAAAAGTAGAGCTGCTCCAGAAAGCCTACTCCAGCTTAGTGACAGGGGGAGTAAGCTGTGAGATACTAACACAAACTCTCAGTGTGGGTAAGGAGTAGAGCACGCTCCTAGGGGCAACATTTCATTTCTACAACAAAAAAATCCCTGCCCATGGCTGAGCTAGGAGTACAGAATAGCTGGGCTGCACACTATGAAAGGGATGCACATTTTCTGTGGGTCCCCAGGTTCTGATCCCAACTTTGGCAGTGGTAGCACCCATGAGGTTTAGGGCAGGATTTGTCACACTATGAGCTGTAGTAATGAGATCTGCCTTCATCCAGGACCATCAAAATAGCACCTGTACAGACTCAATTGATGAAAAGAAACACACATAAAGAACTGACTAAAGCAATACGGCTTGGATTGGGGACGGTTGTCTAGTCAATGGTGATATCACTCTTTTTTACACAGCAGCCATAAACAGACAGACACCATCATATGAGACTATGATCAAAAGAAGAGATATAATGATAAAAGAACCCCTAAAATGATCTAATAAGCATTTTACAATTCAAAATAGAGTTTGCTAGAAAATAGAAAAGGATAAGTTTCTCTGAGCCACACAAACAAAACACAAATACAAAAGGCTTATCAAAGAAGTAAATAAAACTATGTTATATTCATAATAGCTCCAGGAGCTGCATCTTTTTTACTGTAAACTGGTACTGTTACCTGACAGAGCAACCCTAGTCTAGTAACACTTGAGGATAAGAAGGACGTTTACCCTATCTAAGTGATGCTCCAGGGGCTGAATAACAAGCTCATGGGCACATGCATCATTTTTAACTACTGACAACAGCATGTATGAATCAAGGATTCTAACACCTGCCTCACCAACTGATAGTGTTCATGCACTAACACTATGGGAACACGTGTTCGGCACATACAAATTCTGCAACCTGCACACAGAACTGTGAGACTATTCAGATTGCCTGTGCAACTGTTAGCATGCCAAACGGTGAGAGCAGATGTATGCTCAACTTCTGGGGGCAGGAGGAACCTGAGACTACTATGTTGGTTATTTAGCTCCTCAGGCAAACACCTGGACACGCTCCATGCATTGGATACTTACAACCTTATCTCTCAACAAATTTATTCAGATGAATCCAAGGGGCTTCTCTCCATTGAGTAGTAGGTTTTAAATTCAGGAAAGTTTGTGGGTTACCTCAACACAAAAAGAAGTGTCTGAAAACATCTTAACAGTCAGTATATTTTCCATGCTCACATATTTAAAAAAATGGCCTTCTGGAATTCTATCTGTTGATAAGCTGTGTAGTCAATTTCTTGACCACACTTTGGGTCATTGTGCAATATACTGAAGAGATCAAACAACAAATGTCTGATAGGTTTATTAATATGGTACAGGAAAAAGATGCTATATGATATGTCTACAAAGAGCAGTCCTGTACAGTAACATTACATTCACCTTATGCAAGTGTGCTCCCCAAGTTACACATTTTAGCTGGTATTATCTATATGATTTTACAAATTACACATTTTTTTTTACACAAACTGAAAACCAACCCATTGGTATATTCTAGTTCCCTAATTAGTTGTTAAGTTTCTTCCTGATCTTTGTTCTGAACACTAGATTTCCATATACTGATCCATGAAGATACTTTCCTAGCTTGTACTAAGACATAGAATGAATATATCTTGATCTTGACAGGTTTCCTATCTGCTTGTGCCAAATGCTTACTTCAGCAAGTGCAAGGTGTTATGGGATATTTACCATAAGTGAACAGAATTATGGTATAGGGTAGTTTAAGCTAAATCACTGTTATAGTATTTTTATAAACATAATAGTGTGGATAACGTATATTATTACTATGTGTTATATATATAATTTGTATGCTAGCCAGGATATACAAGTCAATGTACCAAACAACCACCAGTGCGCGCGCACATACACACTCTCCTGCACCTCCCCACACACTCCTGGAAAAAAACCCAAACGCCAAGGAAACCACTGCCTTTGGATTAAGAATAAGGATAAGGATATTCACCAGGAAGCTATAAACCTCTGAAAAAGAAGGGTGTACACTGAAAGTACTTTCCTTCAGCAATCAATGATGCCATTAGCAAGGTTCTCTACTCACAGCACCTACATACAGGAGAGTCTCGATTATCCAGGAGGATAGGGAAAAAATTAATCCTGGTTAATAAAATCCCAGATAACCACCATCCATAGGAAATATTTGGGGAGAGGGGTGTTGGCTCACCAGCCACCCTGTGCTGGGGTGAGGGGGTGTTGGTTCACTGCCTGCCCTGCACCCTGGTGGGGGGTTTTGTGTGTGTGTGCTTGGTGCGGCAACAAAACCAGAGCCGGCCCTGCAAGTTTTGCATATTTTTTTTTGACATCCTGGTTAATCCACAACCTGGTTAACCCAATCCTGGATAATCAAGAGTCTACTGTATTCATCTATTTACATACCAAATGTAGCTGAGCATGCACTTAACTGAAAATTCAAAACAACTTTTTAAATTCTTTAAGTGTGTGTTGAAGCACATCATTAGCCCCACAGCATTCTACCCCTCATATGTGCAGCTACCCATAACAGCACAAAGGAAATCAGGCATTCCAAAATTTTATGTATTACTTTAGATTGACAAAGTTAGTCTGAAATGGTTTTAGGATCCTTTACTACAGCTCACAGGTTTGACAGCGTGATCACCATTAAAACCGTGTTTGCATTTATAAAAGGCAAAAGGTTAGAGCAAATATGTACATCTGGATTTTTATAATTCCACTGCCATGATTTAAAAACTGAAGATGTGTAAAATGCTGCAAGGCATTCACTTACCATGGATTTGGTGAAAGGCCGAGCCAAGGTAAACAGCAGGGTATACACCCACCAGTTGCGATGAAGGGATGAGTAGATCATATTTCCAGGATGCACTGCATTAGAAGTCACTCCATGGGGTGAAAGGTGGCGGTTTAGCTCATTGGAGAACAATATATTGCAAAGCTTGGAACGGTTGTAAGCCACCATAGCCCAGAAATCTTTCTTAGATGGAGAAAGCAGGCTGAAGTCGAGCTTTCCTGAGGAATCTTTAATTTCTGAAAATCTAAAAAACAGTACACATGCTTTAGACATTGTAGGCCAAATTCTGCTCTTATTTAAAACAGCACAACTCCTTGGAAGTCACAAAAGTTGTGCAAGTAACAGCAGAATTTGGACTGCAACCAACACACAACTTGCTTAGCAATTCCTTAAAATCTAAAAGAAATTGCTTGTGGTCCTCAAAAATAATCTCATATTACATGGGCCTAAAATTATTAAATAAATTCATATCAGAAGCAACAGATAACCTGTTAAAGCATTGCTAAAAGAAAGGTTATTTAAAAGCCATATTTTATACCAGGCCTGCACAACATGCAGCCCGTGGAGGATGGGCAGGGGTGGGGCAAGCCAAGTGGTGGGGTGGGGGAAAGCAGATGGGGGCAGGGCGAGGGTGGGGCTTTTCGGCCCGCAGCTGGGTTTTTTGCAGTAATATGGCCCTCGCTGCTTTCCAAGTTGTGCAGGCCTGCTTTATACTGTATGAACTACATTCTTTTGCAACAGGAACAAAACCAGCTTTTTTAGTTTTGTTTTTGAAGACTCACATGATTAACATACGTTTAAATAATTTAGAATAAAAGATTTCTGCTTTTCAAAGCAGAGTAATACAGTATTCATTTGCAACCATTTTTTCCTCGATTATTTTAATCTAATGCACAAGTACTGAATATTTTAGTTTAAGTGTGCAAGTAACTACAGATGACTCCTGCTGCCTCTTAGACTCTTTTTAGATTAAAAATTGATGAATATAAAGTGGTTATAACCTTGGTAACTTGCCATCAATAGTCTTATATGTTTAAAGATAAATGTAAACAAAGCCAAAATGAGTTCTGGCAGACTATAATGTTTTTAAGTATACCCATGACATGACTGAACACAAATCAAAGTAACTAGTTGATGTTTTTTAATTGGGTCTGACAGAGTCATTAAACACCAGCTGTTTGTTTCATTCTTTCTTTTTTAATAATAACAAAATAGTGAATGTACTAAATACACTTGCATGAAAAAAGTTATTTCTAGATAGTTCTCTATCCATTCTTACATTTTTGGTTTATTACATTACCAGTACGCATTAGTGCTGAGAAAGAAATCACTGATAGTTGCAAAACTATGCTGTACACAAGAGTGCTGCTTTAAAAAGAAAAAAAAGGGGGGGGATCTAGCAAACTCACTTCAATACATAGAGCTTTCAAAATCAGCTGGGAAAATGAGGGACATGCATAATTGTGGTACACATTATTAAAAAATATTTTAATATGCTTTACCTGATTTTGCATTATACACTCCAAATTAGGTGACTGACTGGTTGGTTTGTTTGTGTTCGTTGGGGTTTTTTAAACTTATGTCGGGGGCAAAAACAGTAAAGTACACAGATAAAAAGCCTACAAAGTTCCAAAGTCTATAGAAGCTGACAATGCCTTGTCCCTTTCAGAATCAGTCCCTCATTTGATCTCAGGTAATAAAAAGCCTCTTTCATAATTTTCACATTCATTTAGGGCACAATTCTGAAATCAACGGGACTAATCCAGGAGTAAACTATTACTCAACATGAATAAGGGTGGCAGACTTTGCTATTCAAGCCCTTAGTAGCAAGTACAGTGTTTTGTGTCTGTCATCAGCACAATAGTAATGTGGTGATGCTTTTTCAGCCTAATCTTGAGAGTCAGTCTTACATCAGCAACTCCAGTCACTTTGTTAGACAATCAAATTAACTAAAATATGAGGAAACACAATTTACTTCTAATTCTTATTTTCATATGATGTACTGAAACTACTTATAAAATGACTTTAAACTCAATTCATTTGCAATGAATCCAGATAAGTAAATAAAATAGAGCAAAGGACCAGAGAGGCAAATAAATGTTTGCCTCAGAGCAGTCTAGCATAATAATTTCTGTAAACATAGGCCTTTATTTTCCCCCTAACAGGGAGTCTTGATTCCAACAAAAAGATTCAGCCAAAGTTTATGGAAGTAATTAGATACCCACACTTCTGTTTTACAACATGGTTTAAGGCTCAGAGTTCTCAAGTAAGTTGGAAAGTACTACCAATATTAAGACCTGCTCTCTAAACTAGCTTTCTGCATCAGCTTATTGTCAATGAACAGCTAGAAGAAACAGCCATTTAACGATTACTTTAAATGTTTAAATATGATGTAAGACACCAGAAATGAACCCCTAAAATAGAAAAGCAATAGGTTAGATTAGTAATTATATTCTGACATCCACAGCAACTTATTTTTTGATAGGTTTCCATACAACTTGGCTCATCTTACTCAGTTAGCAGTGAGCACTTTAAAATAATCTTCTTTTTTTCAAAACAAAGATAAACCTGTGTAAAGATATGAACTCTAGTTCCACACAGCACTTAAGGGGGAAAAAACCCAAAGATGTCATTTAAAATACTATTTGAGATACAAGCTTACAAAGGGAAACAAGCAACTGACAATTCAACATAATCTGCCATTAAATAACAGCTCATTTATACATATCCCATTGTGCCCTCCACATCTGGCAAGTGATTGGAGTTGGCAGATTTATTTCTAGAGATATCTTGCCTGCCCCACAGTAGCCTCTCTCACTCCTAACAGGACTCTGCAACTTGCTTTCACAAACCTGGTGTGATTTGCAAAGATAAGGATGTCCAGATTTTGTTACCACCTAATTACTAGATGTTTCATGTCTTTTAACACCAGGGAGGATTATTACTGGCATTTTCTATTGCTTCCTTTCATTTCAGCCATCATAAATTTAAAATGGTAAAAGTAAATCTATCTTCAGTGTGTCATTTATACCATAAGCCCCTCTGTTTGGAAGTGATAAAGATTTCAGCCTGACCCTTGGCTGGTCTCTCTCTAGCAGGTCTCCAGGGTTACATTCTATAGAAACATGATTAAAAAAATAAGCTTCATTCTGGGTCTCTTAAAACAGTGCAAAAATAAATAAATAAAAGTAGCTGTACATTTTTCCTCTTGCTTTGCTATATCTCTTGCACACCATTCAAAAAAGTGAAAGAGAAATCAACAATAATGTTTTAAAGCAGGCCATGATGGGCCTAATAATCCTGCAATCCCTGCACATTCTGAACTAAATGTGAAGCCGGCATGTGCTTTGGATGTAGAAAAAATTCAGAATTAGGCCCCGAGGCCCAGATTTTTAAAGGTATTTAGGATTGCTGCACCAAAATACCATTGACAGTAGGTGGGATTTAAACTCCTTATTGCCTAAATCACTTTTGAAAGAGAGAGTTAGGCATCTAAATCAGTTAGATGTTGCAATGTTAAGTGCAGCAATGCCTAACTACCTTTAAAATCTGGGTCATAATCTGCTTCAGGTAGTAATTGTTTTATCTTTTTATAAACTTTCTTTTCTTCAGTTATTAAAAACATTCTAAAATCCCTGCAAACATGTCTGAAATTTCATAGTGTGCTTTTTGCCAAATTGTACTCCTAAAGGTAATTGGAGAAAAGTGCCATTTGATATCTTAATTGAAAATTTAACCAAAAGAGGCACAGCCAGATTTCTAATATAGACTAACTAACAAACTTCCCTTTCTACAATTATACAGCTAATGTCTGCATTGAATTCCCTAATTTCTCATTATAAAACAATTGGATTTTATCTAGCAGTCTTCAATTGCACTGTTTCTCCTGCTAGAATAACTGCACATTCTTCTTGGTAAGACATTGAAGTTGTTGAATGACAAATCAATAAAGGTCATGCCATTCAGATTTAATCAATTATTATTCCATCTCCTAGCAAAATCAATGAGTGGCCTAAAGTGCAGTGAAAAATCTGTGTTCATACAAAGAGTGTCCAAGACCAACCTATGCAGTATTATGAAACTTATATGCACATAGAATCTCAGGGACAGATCCTGTATATGAGTAATGCTACTGACTTCAAAAGGATTGCTCAAGCAAGAGTAAGCACTATAGGACTGGTATTTTTATTTTAAAGTTTGGTATTTTCAGTGTGGTGGTTTCATCCCAAAGATTGCAGAAAGGGCCAATCAGAGCTAAATCAAGAACATATTGTGATTTTAACCAACCTGTGTGATTCTGATGAAACCATCACAACTCTTGCTGGAGATGAGCGGCGTAGAATGTCTTCAAGAAGTCGGACAAGGTAAAAATGCCCCAAGTGATTCACCTGGAATGTGGCCTCTAAGTCATCTTCTGTCAAGGACCATGGAACAGCAAAAATAGCAGCATTGCAGATCAGCACATGCAGCGGCCTAAATAATCAACCAGACATGCTGACATTAAAAAATGATATCAAATCAAGTAAAAAAAAGTACAAAGAATTAGATGTAATTAAATGTACTGTTATTGTGATTTATCTTATTTCAGAACTTCCACTGGAAAAAACAAAGGACTAAAACAAAGGTCACTGAACAACTAGAGCTCAAATACTTTGCATCTCCAGGTCCACCATCAACACAAAGGGTTTTGAATGGTCAGAAAAATAGTGGACACTGGATGGATATCTAACATGCACAGATATATTAGACAGGTCCTCCAAATATTCTACTCCAGATGTCATTAAACCTTCAAAGTAGGGAACAGACTCAAATTTGACAGGCTGAATCTGCAAGACATAATTCCTCTAACAGGAATTCTACCCCATATTCTTGGTCTTAATGTGCCCTAGGAGTAATGATTACACAAACTGAGCCGTATCCATGCAAGTCACCTTCATGAACATACATTATGGACATTTAAGTACTGCAGACCTGACATCTTTTTACATCTAATTTTTACAAATAGTTAATCAACCCAAAAATTTATAATTCAAAATAGAACAAAGAGCAACTATACGGAAACAGAAAAATGGGTCATGTGTCTTCTGGTTCAAGTACCCACTGCGGTCTGATGGGATGGCTGTGAACCGTGCTTCCTTATGTACCATGAGAGGACAAGTGCACAAGCCAACGTTCCCCACTTTTCTAGATGACCACTTTTCTAATTCCAAGGCTGCAACAGCAGGGCACATGCGTCCCAGTACTGGGGTTCTACAGAGACAACGCTATGAGCAATGTCAAAAATTAAGACTTGGATTTCCAAAGACGCCTAAGGTAATTAGGCACTAAGCACCTTTTAAGCGCTGTTGAAAATCCCATCTTCAGTAACAGCCTAATTATCTAAAAGATTTTTTGGGAAATTAAAAAAAATTACATTTGGGGTGACAGACATCAGTTAAATATGATAATACTAAGAATGTTATCAATGAGATTAGATAGATAGATAGATAGATAAAAACCTTTAGCTAAAAATAAATTTCAACTAAAAATGGTTGACTATGGCACAGTTATGAAATAATAATGTAATGATGTCTGATCAGTAGTCAACAGTCCTATATTTTTATCTTTAGGTTCGTTCTTGCACAAGCTTCACAGAAACCTTTAGAGAAGAATATTGAAACACTTGGAAGCTTTGTGAAGTACATTTTCTGATGGGTGCAACCTGCCCATTAAATTTGCTCCCCCATTTTACACTTGCAAAATAAACTGTGGATATTCGAAGTATGAGAAAGGGAGGCTGCATTTTTGAAAATGTGGTTCTACATTTCTGTTCAAGCATCCTGGGTCAAAGTCTGCCTGAGTTTCACCTGGGCAATCCCACTCCACACAGTAGGAATGGATGGAAGGAATAAAGGATGACCAACCCAGAGTACCTAGAGAGAAACATAAGACCATTTTTTTTCAAAAGGACAACCTTCCTTTTGTAGGCATAATTTGCCCCACACCTGAATTGCAACTGCACAACACTCATATGCAATGCCAGTATTCATTTCTGTCCTCAATTTATTTTGCACTCACAAAATAATAAGGGTGCATGTTGTGCTCACCAAAAGGAACACAAAGTCTCAAACCTCCATGAAGTATTAGATGATTCAGCATCGCCCCAGAAAGTTTATGTGAAGCTTCTGGAAGAAGGCATTTACAGATAAGAGATATACATGTCTTTTCAGACAGGTGTATAATACTGATTTAGAACTGTGCTGAGGAAGAGGGACAGCTCAGTGGTTTGAGCACTGGCCTGATAAACCCAGGGTTGTAAATTCAATCCATGAGGGGGCCATTTTAAGGATACGGGGCAAAAATCTGTTGGATGGTTTAACTGGGGATTTGCCCTGTTTTGAGCAGGGGGTTGGAGTAGAATCAGGGGTCAGCAACCTTTTAGAAGTGGTGTGCTGAGTCTTCATTTATTCACTCTAATTTAAGGTTCCGCGTGCCAGTAATACATTTTAATGTTTCGAGAAGATCTCTTTCTGTGTCTATAATATATAACTACACTATTGTTGTATATAAAGTAAATAAAGTTTTTAACATGTTTAAGAAGCTTCATTGAAAATTAAATTAAAATGCAGAGCCCCCCAGAACAGTGGTGAGGACCTGGGCAGTGTGAGTGCCACTGAAAATCAGCTTGTGTGCCGCCTTCAGCACATGTGCCATAGGTTGCCTACCCCTGGACTAGATGATCTCCTGAGGTTCCTTCCAACCCTGATATTCTATGTAAACAGTGGAAACCGTGGTATGTCACAGGAAGGTATCTGTTACTGGCTCAAAGTTCCCTCATCTTGAAATATGTAGATCTATATTACAGGTCAAATGCTGCCCTCAGATGTGCACACGCATCCTGACTAAGTGAAAGACAGGAAAGCAGGTTACAAAAGAGATATGCAAAAATCCATTGAAATGTACAAATAAAAACTCAACAGGAAACACTGAGCACTTAAATATTAAAAAGTATTGATCTTCGTGCAGTTCTTCCATAATTGTAGGTTTGATTTACATAAGGCACTTTTAACCATTTGGAATTACTAATAGACAACGAATCAAACCCGGTCATTTGCCACTAACAGGACACAGCGGAGTTCCATCAGTGTCAGAGTGAAGGGGCCCCCTCTCCAGAGTGCAGGGCACTCACAAAACTGCTCAGGAGCACCACTACTCCAACTCATAGGCAGTTGTTCTGCCAGTGCTTATTGTGCTTCCCTTATAAAGGCTACTGTCCCTTCCAGCTATCTAACCATAGATTCACTGGCCAGACCCATGTCTCTCCCCTGTCAGGCAATGCACAACTCTATTTAATGCAGTGGATGGCCTATTAAACATCTCCACATACACACTGCCTTTCCAGTATGCACCTGCTGGGGACAAGGGGCAGGGGTTAGCCTAGTGTACATTTATCATAGATACACCATTAACCAACTTTCATTAATTTTTGCAGATCTTCAGCACATAAAAATCAAGGGACAGTGCTTAATTTAGTTTCTGCTTACACTGTGAATATGCATCATCTCACTTTTTCATATTTACCTGATGATTTAATTTATGAATTAGTGTCCTAGATACAAGACATCTTTTTTCTCAAAAAGAAAAAGCTAGTTGGGGTAAGGTATATTAATATAATTTTTGTAGTTGGTCCTTGGCAATGACTAAATGACAAGACACAGCATTGTGAATTCTCAATAAACCAATGACAATAAAAAGAATATCCCTCATTGTTACTTTCAGTTGGCCTTTACATTTATAAGGCAAATGAACACTGCATAAACTGACACAATTTGGTGTAAGAGAACACAATAAGTCAGAATGAACTCACATGTGAACCAAGACTACATTCTACCTAACCGCATTTTAATATCCTTCATTAATGCTAATTATACAATAAACTACCAGAGGCAAAATATGTACCCTGCACCTAAACCTGTCAGCTCAATTAATTAAAAACAGAATTCCAGAATATAAAACTATGAAATACTGTGAATTTTTAATTGTAAAGACATTTAATTGAGTTTTATAAATAGAGAGAATTACTCCTTCCTCTTTTTAATGAGGATTTTATTTTTGAAATAACATCTTTTACTAAAAGTGTTTTTTTTAACTAAAAGTAATTACAATTCAAGAGAGTCCCTAAAATTATGAATCTCTGCAGTATTCTATCACAAGAATTAGTTTTATCTGTACAAAAATATACAAATAAAAAATAGAAACACTTTAATCAAATCCCCTTGCTAAATGGTTAGTAGCAGATTCCTTTTTTTATATTTTTTGTTAATTCTAGTATGTGTAAATGATGCAAGACTTACAGTCCTGGAAAATGAAGTTCTCTTTACCCAGAGGGCAGCATCAGCAGAGACAGCTACAGAGCCTCATTTCTGTTTTGGAAGGACCACCTTTTGGACTGATAGGATAGTTCAGGACCACGTCCATTAAGTCGCTGGTCTCTCTAGTGAGACTGCTAACAAAGGGCGAATAAGTGTCAAGTGTGATGGTAATTTTTTTGTGATGTGGACACCTAGCCAATAAGAACTGAACAAAGATCACCTACTTATTTTACATTAGCCATGTAACAGCCTTCATACAATCATGAATTTCAGCCACCAGGGGCAGATTCTAGTTTCCAAGGTGCGGTGCTTTTTATCATTGAACATCTCATTGTGCAGTATCTGAATGTTCAGGCTACATGACAATTCACACCACACTTCTGATACTAAAGCCTTGCTTTATGACTGAAATAGTTTTAGTGGATAGCAGGACTATAATCTTGATTTCACCAGTTTATTAAGAAACTGGGGTGGTCTAAATTAGCCTGGGTTATGCCCCCTATAAAATAATCTTCTGCATTTAAAGCAGCCTGCTACTATTCTTCATCAAAGGTACAGGTAAATAGCAAAAAGAAAAGTCAGCAGCAAGGCAGATTTTTCTGTAATGTTTATGCCTAGTGTTGACATTATGAGGCAGCTCTCTTTAACTGTATGCCTCCTATTTGACATTTCTGTTAAGCACCATACAGCTAAAACCTTGTACAGTGTTTTGAAAATTTACCCTTATGCCTCTTTAAAATGTCTTCAGCTAGTGACTTACACTGCACCAACTGAGCTAATGCATTCTACCATTACAATTTAAGCATGTATTGGGACCAGCATATAAACTGTTGTACCACAGTACAATGTCACTGTTTCTTACCATACCCAACATAGCAGACCCAAGAATGTAATGTTTTAACTGCAAGCAGTACTGTGTTTGTAAAAAATAAATAAATAAATCAATAAATAAATCCCTCTGTCTATGCTGATGAGTAATTAGAATTTGGTAATTGTAAAAAGTGCTCTGAATTAGAAAGGGTATTTTTTCTATTAATGCCTCAAAAATATCTCCAGCCGTATGCACTATACATATCTATAACAAGTCACTAATTCTTGCACTTGGACAAGTTATTCAGATCATATGTTCTATGATGAATCTACTATTAGAAAAAATAAAGTAATCCAAATAGAAACTGTGCCCTGTTTGAAAATATACAGAATATGTTAACAAATGAATGAGATATGGAAATTAAGTCATCTGTATAAATCAGTTAGTTATGGAATTTAACAATCAATTTGTTAGCATATGATGCAAAACTATGATCTGTCAACAGTCTTGTGAACTGGCCCTATGCAGCAGGATCTACTTTCAAGGGAATTAATTACTGGAGATTTGCAAATGGAAGAATAATATTTTCCAACAAATGTACCCATGCATTAGGAGGTTAAACAAACACATCAAAATGTCAATGCAGATTTTGGCTTTGGTGTTCTCCCATTTAAAACACAATGAAACAGTTAACTAGAACGTTATGCAAAGGGAATAATTCTCAAATCTTCCCATGAAGCAGAATGTCACACCATCTGGGGCACTTCTCAAGTGATTTGAAAAGTTCATACTGTTTGGAATTATACAGAAATTCAACAGAAAAGGCTTTGCCATATCCGCTAAGTCCCACAAGCAACTGTAGACCTATGTCAACAGCCACAAATGGATGCAAAGAGATGCGACTTCTCCTCCGCCATAGACAAAGTAAAGTCACAACCCACAGAACTTTTCTGTCACATAACTTTAAACCCGATTTGTTCCAATAAACTCCAGAAACTGGACACCTCGTACTGTGAAAAAGCATCTTTTTTCACAGAAAGAGTGACCAATATCTGACTGTATTTACAATTAAATGTAAAACTCATCCTTTTGTCTGTTTTTTTTTTTCCTGCCAGTACATTCCTCTCACATAACAATGAACAGACATAAAAAGACAGCAAATCTCCTCAGGTAACTTACTCCTTCCTCCTGGAAAGGAAAGGAAAAATACTGCTATTGCTGGTTATTTTTTTAAATCTGGGAAATTGCTCAGATACTACGGTGGTAAGAGTGCAGATGTCAGACAGATGTCAATAGCCCAGCAGACAGGCCTACTTCTCCTCTTTGGCAGGGGTGGAGGGGTTGTTCTTCTTCATAAAAAAACTAAAAGGTCAACATCTGAACAAGGAAGGCAGGTTCTGCCATAAAAAATCAGGAAATAATGTATACAACATGTTCAATGCTACCCTGCAGTTGGCTTTTCTCACACCTATCCCACCCTCAGAACTCCTAAAAAAATAATCTAAATGTGGGATTGCAACTTAAACGACAACATGGGGTTAGATTTGAAAAAAGAGAACTAGGATAGAGTTTAATTTGTCAACATGCCACGTCTCATACACCAGCATTCTACACACTGTAAACATGCTATGTGATACAAGAAATCCTGAGGCTTAGGAATTCCCCTGCCCCCACCACACACACTGTCATTTGAAATGTTCAAAGAAGTAACTTAAAAAAAATAAAAGTCAAGGTGAGTCAAATTTTATTTTATTTTTTTTACTTACTACTGTGGATACCTTCTCATTTGACCAATTCAGTCCCTGGACATGCACCTTTCCTCCCCCCATCACTCCTCCTGAACTTCTCAAAGAAGTTATTGCAGAACTGAGTTGGAGCATCTTAGTCACCCATATTGGCTCCAGAGACTCTGATTCCCCAGACTCCTGCAGAAACCCAAAGCCGTGCCCAGGATTCCACCGCTGTTCACCAACTTCTTGTACTAGGGCATATTTTCAAACCCTGACTGTAATTCATTTTTATAAACATTTACAGACAGCATCTATTAAGCATAAACCTGCTGGAAGTGCACACTGAGTATTAATTTCTACAATTGTGACAAAGAGTCCTGTGACACCTTAAAGACTAACTAAAGTATTACAGCATGCTCGGGGGTCGCTCACCCGGCCCGGACACGGAAAGGACTGATAGATTGAGAGCTCTTTCTCGATTCCATGGGTGGTGGTACATGGCCGTTCTTAGTTGGTGGAGCGATTTGTCTGGTTAATTCCGATAACGAACGAGACTCTGGCATGCTAACTAGTTATGCAACCCCTGAGCATGCTCTAATACTTTAGTTAGTCTTTAAGGTGCCACAGGACTCTTTGTCACTTCTGCAATTCCAGACTAACACGGCTACCCCTCTGATTCTTAATTTCTACAATGATTGTGGAATGATTTGTTGTTTCAGTATATATTTCAAGAGGTATGATTTTTACCCATATGTACAGAGCACCCCTTAAAAGCAGAAAAAGTATCTAATAAAAGAAGTAATCTGCCCTTTTTTTGATTTTTTTTTTTTTTGACACCCTTCATAGGAAATAGCAAAGTCCTTAGAAAATGTTTTCAAGACCAGGGTAGATCATTTGAACAATAAAACATTTCATACACTTTACTTGCCAATGACAACTCCTTCTTTTATTTTGCCTAGAGATATGAGCAACTGTAACAGAGTTCAGAGAAGCCCCAGCAGCTTCATGCTGCCATTCAGATCTGAAAGATTTCATGTTAGGATAAAAATTGATGTACTTTGACATGCTCTGGGATTTCCTATGCCTTGGGAACAGCTAATGAAGAAATACAACCTTGCCAGAGTGAAATACAAGGTTTTGGATTCTAGGATTAAGACATTTGGCAAATAAGTGGCCCTTCTCAGGTCACCAGTAAAGCAAACATACTTTTCTGCCCAACGATTCTGCCTCTTGTGTGTTTTGATTGTCTCTTGTCTGATGCTTTTCACAAAACACTAAACATACTTAAACTATATACTAAATAGTTACTGCTGTCCTTTGTGATATTCATGTTTTATTAAATTAAAATATCAATTAAATACACACATACTGTTTTTATTCTTCCATTACCTATTAAGCTATAAAACTGCAAAATGCTTACTACTTCGTTTGCATCCAAAGATTTTTAATCATGCTTATTAAATCATAAATATTTTACATGCTTATATACCCAATTTGCCCCTCATGATTGGTTAAATCTTGTGGAAATAGATTGGATTACTTATTCAGAAAGATAATTTTTGCCTCTAAAGTGCATTTCTACTCAGAAAATGATTCTCTTACCATGCTATCGCTAGGTGCCATATTTATTATCCCAGTGATTCCCAAATTAAAATTTGCTCAGTTTAAAGATTTCTTTCTCTCTTCCCCACCAACTCTGCAAAAACAGAAGATTGTAACCCTTTCTTTAGCCAGCTGACTTCATCAGTTATCCATGACCTTTATCACCTCCAAACTGCATTAGTGAAGTATGTTCTACTTGGGGCTATAGTTATACAGTCTATACCCGTGTTCCTCCCCAAGAGATGTTGTCATGCAAAATGCTCAAGTTAACAGCCCACAGATGTAGACATGTGGGATCTGGTGGCAACTATGAAACTTTCTCTCCTCACTTCTCCAACAAAGCTTGAGCTTTTGAGCACGTTGGAAGACCATCTATTTACCCAGGCTGTTGACTTAACGATCAGGGAGAACGCAGGGCATTATTATTACTTGTTGTTTCTCTTTGGGGGCGGGTTCCTACTAACCATTTGTGTTGCACCTTTCATTAGAGAATTTAACAGGAATTGTATTATTTAATCTGTACACTTGTATTTCATAAACATAGATCACTAACAATATCACAGATTGATGGATTTTTTTAGTTCAAATGTATATAATAAATTAGGGCCCAGTTCTGTAGTAAAGCTGCATGCAGAACTTCCTCGGAGGGCCTCTGATGCTTTGTTCTACTCTCTGACCCTTTAAGCATTACCGCCACCTAAAAACTCCTGCACTAGGTGAAGGTGGGGGCACTTACTTTGAAGTCTGTCAGTATTACCCCTATGCTGAAGCTCTGGCCAGAGATGTCACCAAAGATAGTTTCAAATATCCTTCTGGCACCAAGAGCAGCATTGATCTTGGCTGTACTAAAGAGGAAGCACAAACGAGGTAAAAAAAAGTGGTCTCTCTTTTCATTCTCTTTATTTTCAAAGCCAAGAAGTTAGATGTAGTCTGAGCCAAAATGCCCAAAGTCAGTAACTGGGTACCTTGAATGTGAAAACAGCCCCTTGAGCCTCAGAGGCCAAAAGGAGAAGACAAAAATCTCTCTCTCAGTAGTTTGATGAAGAGTCAGATTCGCTCTCCAAAGACAAGTGGCAAGCCAATACATTTTAGACACAGCAATTGTGAAAGTGTCACATCAGCATCTTCCTAGTTTGAATCCTTGTTTAAAATTAGCAATTCTAGTGCACATATGCACATACAAACACAAACACACAAAGCAAAATGAGGGAAACTTTATAACTTCACTCCCCACCCCCAACAAAAATACTATCAGTGAAGAGTCCACTCAAATTATTTTTTACCTGGATTCTTTTTAAAAAATCTGAATATACCTGAACAATGAAATCTCTGGTGTTCACATGACTCATATCTATATCTGATACACCAAATGAAACTGAAGTGTTCTGGTGAGCCAGTGATCTCTGCTTCTTCTGAAGTGGGGTCAAGTTTAGGTTTTTAATTTCAAAAACACTGATTATTAGCTGCTGGATCCACATAGCTTGACACTTTCAATCAAGACTCAGTAACAGTGTAGCAGAGCTTAGAAAAGAGAAAATGTTTATGCAGTCAGCCAATCCCCAGGTTTTAGTAAAGCACAAAACCACCACACCTAAAAGTTTCACCCTAATTTTACTATATACATTTCAAATACAGTCAACATTTGATCTTATTTAAATGTAAGATATCTACTGTCTGCAATAGTAACTTCTCAGCTACGCACTTGTTTGCATATTTAAGTCAACCTGAATCCTTTTTAGATGTCTCTTAAATCTACAATGTTGGCTGGAACATTGTTTTATGTCTGAGTTGCACTGACAGAATGCCAAAAGTATTCTAAGCTCAAAAGACAAATTGAATAGTTTAACTGTTGCTAGTTCTAATTCATGGAAAGTATTTCTATATGTACCAAAGGAATTAACAGATTTTTATAGATTTATAAAGAAAATATATTTAAATTCGGAAGTACAATATGCGGTGACAACAATTGTATTTGGCACAAAAATCTGCTGTGGAACTTGTAAGCATACTGGCACAATGTGAATGCTGATTATTCATTTAAATCATATCCACATAGTTTCTGAGGTGGATTAGATGTCAGGAGTTACCCATGTAACAACTTACTAAAGAGCTTTAATTGTATATATATTATGTATAAAACCATTAAATTATACCTATGATTCCTTTGTGGTTAAAATGAGTGAACACAATTTAACAAAAGTCCAACATGTCAACTGCAGTATATGAAAATTTCCAGTATATGAAAATTCAAAGAGCAGTAATATTCTGGGGCAAATTTTCAGCACACTCTGAAATATTAACTGCATCCACAAGATCTCAGCATGCTTCTGCTTGTAACTTGAAAAATGAATTCATTCACAGAGTGCTAGGGTGCTGCTAAGGAGAGCAATTGAAAGTCTGATCCTCTCTACTCGGGTGTGGATGAGGAAAAGGAAGTCTAAACTTTCCAAGTGCAAAAACATAATTTATAACCGCTGTCCTGATACAATAGGAACGATTAAACAGCCAGCAACTGCCAAGTTTTACCAAAGCCTTATCTTATTTTAAAAATACGAAAATAATTGCAGGGAGATTCTATGCATGAGAAGTGCTGTGTAAGTGTAAAGTGTTACCTTCAACTCTGATACCACTAAATGGTAATGGCTGGCAAGTGCTGCCTTTTTAAAATGGTGATGAATGGATATAAAATTGAAATACCTTTTAAAAAATGTTTTTTTCCCAAAATTAATCAGATCTTTCAGCAATATAAATGTATTATTTTCTTCCTCGTGTTAATTAAAATTGGTTTGATTTTCCACTGTCTGCTCAAAGTGGCTTTAGTTTGAGCCAGAAGGCACGGTAAGAGATGCACCTCGAATTTCAAATGCAGTACTGCTATTGTCCTCTCATGAGCAGAGACCTCTAACTGCATCCAGCTGTGCAATGGTCTTATATACTGGGCATACAGGTACTATGGAACAATGAAGACAAGGTAGATATTTTGCATATTTTAGAACTGGAATATTAGATCTCTCTGTCAATAACAGCAAGATGGTTTTAGTGAAATACATGATGATTAAACAAAATTAGTTATTAAGAAATGGACTTTTCCAAATCTATCACATCTACAACCCACACTCTTCGGCAACCATAAAATACCATGGGCCCAGAACCATCAAACTCAGTTACAAATGAACTAGATGCAAATTCTATGAAGCACGCATATATATCAGGGCAGCAAATGAGTTTATAAAGGGTGATAATGCAGACCCCAACCCTTCATATTGTGTGTGCTGGATAAAGCACTCAAGAGAACATTTGGTTCATTATTTTGCAGTTCTAAAGCCAAATCACCCCTGATACAAAAAACTGGATGGTCTGGACCTTTCACCTAGACAAAAAACAGCTGATGCCAAATCAGTGGTTTTTAGCTCACTGGTTTTTAGAACAATCATAAAGAGACAAATTCTTTGAGGTTTCCACAACAAAGGCATCCAATAAATCATCTGGGTTTATAACTATTGAAGGGGAGAAGGTGGAAAATGGGTAAAAGGGGTGTGTCTTATACAACTTCAGTAGTAAGGTCCACTACAGATGGGACTGAAATATGTTCTTTTGCCCTCATCCAACTGTTTTTATTTAGAGTATCATTTAAACGGGAAGGGTGAAAGCAGTCATGGTGGTGGAAAGGTTGGGTGGGTCAGCAAATTAGGTTTACAAAAGTACATGCCACAATCCATGCTAAGACTCAGAGATGCAACCAAGCTATGACTAAGACTGGACTTTGAAATACTATAATATTCCTGGATTGGCTTTTTGTTAAGAATTTGCTTCTGTGAACCTTTAGCCACAACCCATGTTCAGATGGAGTCATTTTTCTAAGCATTTTTTAAAATTCTTACAGCCTTCTCTACCTATGCATGTTTGTCCACCACCCACGTGACCAGGCCAAGTAAGGCAATCTGGGACCCTAGGCACACTGCAACAGGACCCTTCCTCTTTCCCATGGGTAAATTCCCCGTTTAGAGTGATAGTGGCAGATGGCTCCCCTTCTCTCCCACTACTGGCACCTGGTGGCCCCTCTTCCCTCAGGAGGAGCAAGGATTGCATTAACCCCCATACGCCCCACTAAGTATTTACTCCTTCAGCTGAGGGGTATCTGCCTCTCCTTGACTCTTCTAGTCTCCTCGCAGGTAGCTCTCCTTTATGTGGGCCAGGTGCTTTCTCTAAAGCCCAGTTGGGAGTGACAGGTGCACTGACCCTGGCTCCCCCTTAACAACACCAGTCACCCTGTGACAATGAAATTTCTTCATTCTATATGTTGCTACCAGAAATACTGAGACTCTCATATTCTGAAAGAGGCAAATATCTCCCTCTCTCTTTCTTTTTTATTTTTTTTAAGATGCTTGATCAATGACTAGGGTTTGCTCCCTAGAAACTGTCTGATTGGCTTCTGAAACCCCCTGCAAGGATTCTTTATGCTTTGATGTTTTGGGTATTTCTACTTCAGAAATGCCTGTATACTGGAATGGATCGGTTTTAGATCTCTTACCCAGGGAAAGGACTTTGGATCACATGACCCCTTTAAAGTTCTTTCCTGATTTACTGTTAGACAAGGGAAAACCTGCACCTCATCTAGAATAATGGGGGGACCTTGAGCATACTCTGTGCATCTCCTGATATCCTTCCCTCCAGCCTGATATCGGATATCATTCCCTAGAGTCAGAATCTGCACATGGGAGGTAGAAGGGATTGAGCATCCAAGCCCATATTCTGTTTTATTCAGTTCCAGTCAACAGGGGAGCAGCCCCTGAAAATGTGAGCTGATGGAGAACCTGGGTGCTTCCCACTGAGACAATAATGGACGGTGGAGCTTATTGAGAGAGCCTGAGAGACCCGACTTTAGCGCCTGAAGTCTAAGAGGTTAAATAGAGCATAACACCAGTGCCTTCTTTAGGAAAATGAATTGCAATAAAAATTACATTTTTAAAGGATCAAATAGTTCCTTATTGCTCCGTAGCCTGGTGATGACAGGCAAGAGAGATGAGAGAAAGATTTTTTTTTTCACTCACCGGGTTATTATCATGAAAGGGATTGTAAAAATTGTATCTTGGGATTGCCATTTGTATCCCAGAATTGCTTACATATCAAATTAGGTTTGTTTACCCTTTCTCCTTAATTACTACCACTGCAGTGCTGAAAATCTGTGCTCTTTTTGCTCCACATAACACCACCACTTAGACCCAAGAATCAGAACTCAGCTGATAATTTTGTCATTGATGTAGGAAACAGAAGATACTTTCGTGTTTCTCCTGTGCTGCTATTTTATTGGTATGGTGCCAGGGGTTCAAGAAACAGGCATTTGGTGATTGTAAAAAGCTGTCTACTTGGCACAGCGTATATCTCGTGACACACAAGCACAGCTATTCTGGCTGGCACACTGCAATGGGGAGAGGGAGAGTGCTAGTTGCCAAGGTTGCAACCTTTCCCACCTACATTTCGGGAATGGGGGTACAGGAGCCCTAGAGAAGCTGCTCCCTGTGCTCTGATGCCTTTTACTCTCCTGAGAAAGTGTGTAGACTGCACCACAATCTATCCATACAATTGTAAGATCCTGGATTCTCTACGTTTGTTTGCACAACACCTCATACAAGGGGACTGATCCAATTTGACCCTGGACACTACTGTAATAATAATAAACTACAGGTGAAAAACATTATTAGTGTACAGATGTGTTTTGCAAGACACACACAGCAGGCAACGTAGTAACAAAACACTACTGCTACATAATGGCTTTTCTGAGCATACCGAGATACAGTTTAAATCACAGAAATTAGAGATAGAAAGATATAGTAGGTGCTCTAGTCCATTCCCCTACTACTGCAGATGATTGAAAGGAGGTACCTGATCCTCTGTATCAGATAAAAGATCTACTGCTCCCAGCTGTATGCGGCATCTGGCTTCCACCCACCATCACAATTTAAACAAAATATTATTCAATGCTCATTTTGGTGAAACCCCCACAAGTCTTATGACAGACACAGACTTTAAGCTTTTCTGTAATATTTGAGCTCACACACACAGATCAAGATTTCAAGATGGAAGGCAAAGGTGTGGATAAAAACACTGATCTATAGTATAGTACCACTAAGACAGTACTAGCAACACTTTCCAAACTGCAATGAAAAAGGAGTGAAAAAAATAAAAAACTCTCCATAACAGAAAGACAAAATAAAGCCAAAGGAGATGAGTTTCTACCTCTAATATACTGCACAAAACCAAAATGGACATGATTTGCATAAAGAAATTGATTCCACATTGTCTCATGATTTATACGGAAATGGGTGAGATTTTGCAGATTTTAAGTCCTCCAGGAAAATTTGAATTGAGAATGCTTCCCTTTTCTGGTTTAAAGATACATGTATAGTCAATGGTTCAGACTGGGTGACAATGACATGGAACTGCAGCATTCAAATCAAGGTTAAGAATTGCACAGGAAAAAAAGTTATGATCTTTGATAAAGCATGTAACATGTTAAGAACCAAGAAGAAGCAAAATCAGAATGCTTATCTCTTCTAACAGTCAGAGTGGGTTGATACTAAAATATGGCAATGTTTCTACCGTTTGTCATTGTGTTTTACGCACAAGAAAGTTTAATGTAGGAAGATGTGATATGATAAGAATAGTTACACAGGATTTTTGGCAGTAAAGTAACTGGTATTGAAATTCAGTTTTGACAGTTCCCTGAATCTGAAAGACCTGTAAGTACTCAAATGTCATCTGTCTATCCATGTGAGGTTTAGTTTTGGCAGTATCTCAAAGGCAAAACAAAAAACAAAAAAAACCATGCTTTCTACACAATATTTTTGCCACTATAATATTTTCCCCTCCAAAGCTATCTATAAGTGTGTACTCTCTTGAGAAGTACAGTAAGAGATTTATGTCACAGAAATATTTGTAGGGAGGAAAAAATCACTACTAGGTTTGAATAGTCATAACAACTAGAGTGGGCCAAAATGTGGGTTAAAGCACATGGGGTGGAATTTAACCTCAACAGCTGGTACTAAATGATTCCAAATCATACCTTCAAGTTTGTGATTAATTGATCTGTTCAATCTAAATCAAACCATTTGGAATCTTGCCTGATTATTTCAATATAAATTCTCCAATTGTTAAGTGAACTTGTCATCTTATTTAATTTCAATTTTTAAAGCCAACCACTGCAGGTCTGGAAAATAAAGCCCCCTGGCATGTAGGACTATTTTTTAAAACACTTTAAAAAAAGAAACAGAGAGAGAGGTGAGTGAGTGCTCATCCCTGACCTCAGGCTGTCTTCCAAACCACTGGAAACCTGACAAAAGTTGCGTAAGCTGTTTTGGATATATTTTAGCTTTGGCCTTATTCAACAGTCACAGAGGTATCAATGCTCCATTAAAGTTGGAATTATACACTGAATTGTCAGAGATCTGTAATTAATTTTCTCTCCAAGAAAAAATAAATATTCTTTAATTGATGTAAAAATATGCACATTGGAAAAAGACCATTCAGTTCCCGCGAAAAAGCTGAATTCACCTATTGTAGTTTCCAAGTCAATCCAACTGTGACGAATTCTACCAATTGTGCTCAGCTGATAAAGACATTAAAATAACAAGAAATTATGATATATAATCTTCTGTCTGACTACTTACACATTCTTGGCTTTGAATGCTTCAGCAAAGAGCTGCACACTGTGAAGAGAAGCGAGGTCTAAGGTCATAGCTTCTACCTTGGCTTTATGCTGCAATGAGAGAAAATTAAAAAAGGAAAAAAAGATAAATAACAGCAAGTTTAGTTCACGGTATCATGTTACAGTAAATGTGTTATGGAACATGTCTGAATTCCCTTGTTTAACATTAGAAGCCCACAGTGAATATAAATCATGAAAATGAATGGACGAGTGTAGCATTCAATGCCAAGTGCAGTATTCTAAGTTTGCGGTTCTGCTAAACACATACACTGTATGGTATACAACTTTATATAGCCCAATAAACTGACAGCAGATAGTTTTAAGGTTAACGTGATGTCTTCTTTCTACCGTCTAGCTGAAAATTGAGAGGATGAAAATCATGAAATAAAACTAAAAAGTAAACAAATAATTATTGTTTAAAAAGAGATGCAAACATATAATATACCATTATAGGAAAAACATGCATTATGTATCACACAAAATACTTTAAAACAGTCATACTTTAATTCAACATTTCCATAAAATAGTCCTAAAGCTGTTGATAATATCCACAGCAGTTGATATAAAAGATATTACAGAAAGGAGCAAGGACAGAATTCTATACAAGTTAAGTCAGTCACTGCATTTTTAGAGGAAGCTGCTCATACATAAAGCTGTGAGTTTGTTAAGGAAGCCACTATGATGTCTGCAGCGGATGGTGTGCCTGACTCAGGGGCAAGTACTCCCACCGAAGTTGTGACAAACAAGTCACATGGATTACCACTGAGAGCATTATAACCACTCACATCTATGCCCTTCTCATTTCTAGTGATCATAGTTATCTCTCACAGCCCCTGATTCCACGCCCAAAATGGTTATCTAACCAGGTTTGAACATGCTTTCAAAGCACTGTGACACTTTTCCATGTCTTGTCTCCACCCACCACCACCCTTATTTAGTTGGCTGGATCAGTAAGAAAGAAATGTGTGTGATATTTCATTTAATCCCCAACCAATCTTCTACAAACAAATATAATTGTAATATGCAGGGTGAACATTAGCGTGAGTTGAAGAAGTGGAGAGGGGCGAGCAGGAAGAAGTCTCAAACAGCAATAAACTGAATTATTTGAGATTGGATTTTAAAATAGTTTAAACCCTGCAGGTGTCCCTCCTGAGTGATAGTGTTTACTGCAGTCATGAAATAATGAAGTGGGCATATCTGGAGAAACAAAGCATAGGAGGTGTAGAAGGACCTGTCAGTGCAGGGAGAAGCAGATTTGACTGCTCCAAACATCTTCATAATCCCACTTCAATGATGCTTCTCTCTGTTCCTCTTTCTTCTACTTTGTTGACATCCAACGTGCCCATTTCAATTATATTGCAGGTGGGGATCAAGTGAAATGTCACTCACGCTACTTTCTTTCTGCTCCAGTTGATCTTAAATTGACAGCGAAATAAATATAACTAAAATTTCAGCAGATTCAGTTCCCATCAGGAAACACGAAGCCATGGTGCTTTGAAAGGGCTAAAACACAACTTTCTCCAAAACAGTCTTGCCACCCCCACAAGATGCACATCACTAAAAAGCTGGTATTAATTTTGCCCCATAGGAAAATACTTTCTTTTGTTCAAAGTTTAGAGAAGCCAGCAAGACAATCTTGTCTTGCCTGGTGCAGTATTCCTCAACTGCAGCTCCTCTTCAGCTTTGCAGTGTTAAGCTGTTTACTTAATAGCGTTTTTTTTTTAAAATTGTTATTATATAGCTAAAACATTCTGCAGTCTTCTCCAAGGGGAAAAGAACAAGAATGCTACAAACACAAGGACAATAAGGGGTCAAAAACATCAAGTAGTTCAACAGACTAAACCACAAGCTGTTAGTTACTATGCTCTTGGGGACAGTGATTCAAGTCCACACACTATTGCTCAGGTAATGCTTTCACTCTTGGTGTCAAGATTCAAGTTTCTGTCACTGACTACAAGAATGAAGAGGAAGTGCCTCCAATATTGCGAGTCCAAAGGAAAAACATATGGTACCTCCAATATACTTTCACAAGTAAAAATTCACTGGAGTAATTAAGCCAGATTTGTGGATGGATATAGTATAGGTGTAAAATGGGCAGTTTAAAAAGCAGAATAAAATATTAAACAGCATAAATGGCCAATTGTTATAATTAGATAGCAAAGGAAAGCTACAAGCATGGATTTCTTGAACTTTGTCAGTTCATCCAAAGAACTGTGACCACCATCTCTGTCAGTATAATCAACAGCCCTGTATTTCAAAAAGTTAAACTTCTCTTTTCTTTTGCTGCTTTTTTAAGTTTATCAGACACTAGGTTAAAGAGAAAATCAATGAAAACATTTCTTGAGTAATTTAAGGAGGATCCCCAAAATGTCCTCCATGGAAAAAACATGTTCAAGTGCATGTGAAAGGTGAAAATTACACAAAACAAATAAATTCACTTATATTTTTCCAAGATGGTTACTGCTATTCCTGCTGTAATTCTGCAGTTGGCATAGAGGATAAGACAAGACTCTGGGCATCAAATTAAATACACTCCAAGACATGGGAAAGTTCGGCAGCATCCCATTTAGGACGAGGCATTTTTAAAAAAGCACAATAGACCCTTCCTTGTCTGGAGATTTTAGTTTAAGGGGGAAAATACTTCCTCCTCAATTACCAAAGGATCCAACAATGAAATAACCTCAAACAATTTAGTATTACATCCCTGAGAGTCACTTACTCAATGCTCACGTTAAAATCTCAGCTCTCATCAATATACTGTATAATCAAAACTAACTATGATGTAAGAATAATGTTCCTCTGATATCCTCTCTTTTCTTTGCCAATTTCTTCTGGCTTCCCCTCACCACTGCTGCCCTATGAAATAGGTTACTTGGTGTTATTGTGACACCAGAGGTCAGCCTTCTTTCAACACCCTGCTTTCAATTTTCTCCTCACTTTACATTCAATTATCCTGCACAAAATGCCTTTGTTCATTTACAAAAACATTGTTTTTATTGATCTCAAAATATTTCCAATGTTATGTACCAGGAGAAATGGAAACAAATAACAACCAATGAACCCACACAAGATCAGAAAAGTACACTTGGAAATAAACAAACAGGCAAATAACATGGCTTAGAACTGCATGGGTTTTCTTCAAGCAGTGATTGATAAAGAAATGAATCTTGTAGCATTATTGTGACCTTGTGCAAGCTACTTCACTTTGCTATCTCAGCTTCTCCCCTGTAAAATTTAGATACCAACACTTACCTACCTCACAGAGGTACTGTGAACATCGCTTGCAGTTTGTATGGTAGCGTCAAGGTGTGAAGCACTAGGCAAGTGCTAAATATTGCAAGCCTTAAGCTTTTTTCTTAATCACATCAAATATAACATTGAAAAACTGTAAATAAGACTTACACTTACACCTACTAGGTTCTAATAATGTAATAATATCAGCAACAACCATTGATGTGTGTAGCCTTGTTATACAGTATCTCAGCATTACCTGTGTCGTCATGTTTTCCTGCTCTCTCTCTATATGCACATGTAGCATGCAAGTGTAGTGGTATTTATACATGTACTAAAAGAAAACATTTGTGCTAAAAGGTATCATTACTATAAATGTAACATACTGCCAGAACTGATTGGTACTGGCATCGTGCAAATTCTGACCTAATGTTCATAATTTTATTATGCTGATGTCTCTCACCATTCCACTTTACACATTTTTAGCACTGAATTATGCCTCATTTTATGTTGTAAAAATCTTAAATGGGACTTGTCATTTTCACAATTGCAAGAGACACTGAGGCTCCACACTGACTTCATAACATTAATTCACTAAAGCAGAGAAGAAAGCTGCAAAAAACATTTTTATTTAATTTGTCAATAAAAATATGACATTAATGTTCCCTCCACTACTTAATTTTAAATTAAATAATATTAAAGAGGGACTGGATAGCAGATTGGATTTGGAATAGTTTACAAGAGCTTTTCACCTCTAAATCACAAGTTCATTACCCTCTGATTATTGTTCAATGAACTGTACCAAATGAGCTGGTGCCCTAAATACGGTTTCCAGTGGATAGATGTCCAAAAAACAAAACAAAAACCTTTCACAAATCAGCCTTTTGCATCCATCTGAGTAAACAGGCCATAGACTGAATGGGCATGATGACTGGCAACACATTCACCAGAAAAACATGGTGATGGTGCTTCTACTGTCTAACTGCCGACTCTGATTAAAAGTATGTGAATTAGTGTCAACTGTGACAATGATTTGGAGGTGAGAATTTTTGACCATTAGGCAGTGCATCAAGACAGCTAATTTATGTTACAGTTAGTCTACCACACAGAAAACTGATGCTAGCAACTTTTTTGCCAGTAATATCTTGGGCCATATTTAAGTCAACAGCCAAGAGAAGAAAGGCTGAATGGCCCATTAAAAATTATCTTAGCCAAACAGTTTCTCTGAAATACACAATGCAAAAATATTTTGAAAATATGCACAGAAATTCTTTCCCTTCTTATATCCCAGTAGTAAGGAAGAAAGATTCTTATCTTATGCTAGATGGTTTTATGCATTGGTTTTAAAATATTTTAAAGTATTTCCAGATAATTGTTTGGCTGACTTGAAGAGAAATTGCACTGGACAAGAGTTTTAGTTTTGTATGTAGGCAACTTGCCATGAAGAGCAAAACTATTAAAAATGCTCAGAATTTAATTGGAAATATTTTACGTTTGAGACAGAAAAATGCTTATCAAGCCAGAAACTAGAAAGAGTGAAAATACTCAGAAAGCTAGCAGTTTGACAGTATGCAATGTATTTGGGCTACAGTTTAAAAACAGTTTAAAATGAACACTACCTGGTACAGTAGTTGTGTATTTATGTATTGGTATTGAAAGAGCCTTTTTTCATAGTGATTTTTTCATTTTAATGTAAGTGATGATTTACGTTAAATATAGGTAAAGCATGGTTACATTTTCCTAAAGGATTGCAAGAAAGTGAAGAGCAGTACAATAAGTTGAAGCATAAAAGCTTTCTCTGTCATAATATTTATTATAATGGCATATCAAATAGCTCAAATAAATAATGGATGACTAAAGGTAAATTCATATGATAAAGAATCCTTCAGCAGACACCATTACTTCTGACTGTTCTAGTTTTATACACAGTTGAAGCCTCTTAATAAACATGCTGTAGCCCCTATATCTCATGTAAGTACTGTAAAAAATTGAAGATATACTTAAAAGGCAACATAGTGGTCATCAGCTAGTTTACTATATAATTATATTCTCAGTGAGTCCTGACTATATACTTTATACATTTAAAAGCCTTATTTTCAAGGAAACTTAGTGAGCACTACATCACTAAAAATATCAGACTTTTTGAGGAGATGACAAAAGAAAAATAGAATGTATTTCAGGTTGATAAAGAAAAATCTAGATGGCAATCCCTCCCCCACCTCAGGATATAAGTAGTTCTGAGGGGTCAACACCTCTCTGTGCGAACAAACACAGATTCTATATAGATGGACTGAGAAATAGACAATGTTGAAGAATAAAAGACTAGTAAGAGAAAACCAAAAAAAGGTCTGTAAATCTACAGCTAAATCTATAAGAGCCACAATATAATCTCTATATGAAAAGGAAAGACTAAATAAATTCAAATTTCCATCTTGACAAAGCAGACAATGCTATAAACATATCTGACAATTTGACACGAACTGTGTCAGTCAACAGCATCCAACAAAAGATTTGGAGGACAGAGGAATAAAACAAGTAAGAGGCTTTCACTCTGGTTTAAGACGATAAATATTGTTGTCCCTAATATACACAGCATATGTCACTTGGTGCAAAAGTATATTTATGTAATGCTAGCTTTATATTGTCATGCATGTACTTTGAGTGCTATGAAGTTACCTCTCATGTAGCTGAATGGGTCAAATGAATCACACTGCCTTAAGCATAACCTAAGAAATATACCTAATGTTTAAAAAAATAGGTCTGTGCACTACATTTGAGATAACATATTGATGTCCATTAGAAGCCATTTTGAATGGAATATTTTTATAGTCATTTTTCCTTTCAGCCTCAGCAATATCTATAAAATATGTTTCCTATTTGCACTTTAACTTTGCACATGAAAATAGTTCACATTATGTAAAATATTTTCATAAACATTTTGATTGTTTTGTTAACTCCTTAACAGTGACCTGCAAGGAAACATTAAATACTTGCTTGCTCCCTTTTCTGATTATTTCTGATATAAAAAGGCCTTGAAAGGGATTTTATTTGTTTTGTTAAAGGGGAAAGGGCGGTCCTCCCTCCCCTTTTATTTTTAACATTAGAAATTCTAGTGTGGAAGAGCTGACAGATGAATGGAGAACTGATAGGATTATGACATCAGATATACCATGCAATTTCTGCCTGATTAACTAGGCGTAGCAGTGATTTCAGTTCAGACTGCTTAATTTTTTCCACTGTTTTTTTTTAAGTCTATTGATGCTAAATCCGTAATTAAATGGGTAAGAGAGACACTATCTTTGCTGATGATTCAATATTACTTCCCCTTCGAATGAAGTCCTAGAAAGTTCATAATCCACATCCAGGTTCTCCAACTAGGTTTCCAGCAAGACAATGAAATACCCGGCTTGGCATTCTGGATATTTCCAAGTAATAAACAAGGAATTTTTTTGTTTGTATAGATCATAAGAAAAGCACAGAGCTCCATATTCTCCTACCCCCCTTTCACGTGACTTCTAAGAGTCATACCATAATATCATTATGAATGATTTTTATATCAAAATACATAAGACACTTTCCAACGCTGAGTCTCAAAACTCAAGGGATTCACAGAACAGGAAGTAAAATCCTATTCCTCTAGGCTTAAAATATCGAGAAATGTTAAAATACTGGGGCTGATGGTTTTTTAAAGTTACTTTAATTCTTGTATTTATTTTGGGCAGGAGAGCCAGCACTTCCTGCATTCATTTTCCCTGGTCCTGTCAAATGTGATTTCATGCTTGAAGAGAGCTTTCCTGAAACCTGATATTGGTGCAAACATACACACTTGTACGCACACCTGGGGACCCTTCTGTCTGAGGTGATTAAACCATAATTTTCCTCCCAAAGGGAGAGCCTCTGAAATGGAAACTGACTGCTAGGTTATCTACTCTTGATAAAGCTAAGTTTGTGCTATATAGGGCATACAGACCTGAGGGTTATGATTAGCATAGCATTCTTTTAGGACTACTGGTCATCCTTGAATCTCTACCTTCTCATGTAGTCTGGATTTTTAGCTACTACCTTTGACCTACTCCTTCTCAGGAATGCAATGAAGGTATGAAATGATTGACAGATGACCTTAGTTCTCAGCAGTAGCGGGTTTACAATGGCACCAAGGGTGCCAGGCCCACACTGGGAAGGGCCCCCTTACAGACCCATCTAACCCATCCATGTGGCCAGGTTTAGCGCCTCGCCCAGGGCATCCAAGACTTGCTCGGTGAGTGGCTCACCAGAAGCTCCCAGCTCACCTGTAGCGATCTCACCACCCAACAGCCGGCTCTGCCATGCAGGCTGGGCAGGGCTGCTGGGCTGGTTGGCAGAGTCAGGCTAGGCAGGCTGTAGGGCCAGTGAACACAGCCTGGCCAGGCGGGTTCATGGGGGGGAGGGTCCCAGGGGTCTGCCCCACACCGCAGCATGGCTGCAAGCAGTCTCACTGCCCACTACCTGTGGGGCCCTGCCTGCCTCCCCAGGGCCAAGCCACCTGGGACTGGTGCAGAGGTCAGATCGGTCTTGGCCAGTGGGGGGACAGGGTCAGCATGGGAGGCTCTGCTGAGCCCCACCAGGCAAGTAGGTCTCGAGGAAGCCTGGCCTGGACAGGCCTCACTCCCACTGCTGCCTAGCTGATTGTGCTGATCCCAATGGGCCGGAGCGATCCCCATCCCAGGACTGGCCCCAGACATGCTGCCTGCTCAGCCCAGTGGACACAGTCACCTCCCAGAGGAGCCGATGAGTGCAGCCCAGGGGGAAGGGGCAAATGGGTCTCTGGGGAGTCACGGGGGGAACTGGGCAGTGAGGGAGTGGGGCGGGGGGGGGGTTGACCTGGGAAGAACTGTGTGTGTTTTGGGGCACGGGGCACAGGGATGTGGGCAGCGGGGTGATGCTGGCCAATGCGGGTTGGGGGACGTCTGTGTTTTGGGATGCTGGGTAGTGGGGGCGGGGGTGCAGGAAGAGTACTGTGCAGTTGTGGTGGTGGAGCTATGGGAGTGCATTAGGCAGTAGGGGGATCTGTTGGCAGGAGGGTGCTGTGTGGGCCAGGGTATGCAGGGCACTGTGCAGTTATTATGGTGGGGGGGCCGGTGGGCCATGTGCATGGGGTGGGCCCTGGAATGAGGGTTTGAGGTGCAGGAGGCGGCTCTGGGCTGGGTCCAAGGGTTCAGAGTGTAGGAAGGGACACTGAGGTGTGGGAGTGGGTACAGGCTTTGGGCTGGGGGTGCAAGCAGGAAGGGGCTCGGGCAACGGGTTGGGACATCGCGGGGAAAGCTCTGGCTTGGGGGTAGGTACTGTGGTGGGGCTGGGGATGAGAGAATTTGGGGTGAAGGAAGGGGCTTTAACATGGGGCCAAGGGGTTAGGAGTGCAGGAGGAGCTCAGGGCCAGGGCAGGCAATTGGAGTCCAGGAGGGGATACGGGCTGTGGGAAGGAGTTTGGGTATGGGAGGGGGCTCAGGGCTGGGGGAGGGGGGTGAGATGCGGAAGGAGATTGGGGTGCGGGCTCCAGGCAGCTCTTACCTCAGGAAAAAGCTCCCAGGAAGTGAGCCAGGAAACAAAAAGTCTAGCTCTGCAGGATTAGTCCTGTGTCTCTGCAGTAGTGCAGGTAAATATCTTTTTCCAATGTCAGGCTTCACCTGCCTACTTGGCCATGATGAACTGGCACCACTTGAAACCGCATTTCCAGAAGAGGCCAGTAGGACAGATCTGGGGAACCGGAAACATCCCGGGAGAAAGGCAACGGAACAGCAGCAATAGACATGGCGGTTCTCATGCAGGGGGCTCTGTGTGCTGCCCCCGTCCACAGGTGCCACCCCCACAGCTCCCACTGGCCACAGTTCCCAGACAATAGGAGCTGCAGAGCAGGCACTTGGGGCAGAGGCAGCACGCAGAGTCCCTGTGGCTGCCCCTACACCTAGGAGCTGGAAGGAAATGCCACTCAGAGCGGGGTAGGGAGCCTGCCAGTCTTGTACCAATCGGACTGTTAACGGCCCAATTAACACTGCTGACTGAAAACTGTTTGAAAACTGGACACCTGGCCAACGAAAGGTGAATCTGGCTCTGGTTCCCAGCCTTTTTAACCTAACATATGCCTTATAGCAGAATGGGTCCACAAAACTGAAGTCCCTCAAACGGTGCCCCAACTTTTTCCCCAGGCACTATGCTAGAGTTGATATTGAAAAGGATATTCTCAGATTGCTAGGTTAATTCCCTACATATGGGAGGGGAAATTCCAGAACTAGGTGACTGGTGACAGGTTAATCTATCAGAAGCTAATCAGAGTCTGAATGAAGACAGGGAAGATTGGGTTCTGCCTTTGATTTTAAAGTAAACAATAAAGAAGGCAACTTGTGAATTGTGTGTACTCTACAGGCTATGTTGGGGTGCCTGAAGGAACCTTGCAAAAAGGCTGGTATGAAGGATTTAATTCCTATCATTAAACTGTTATAAAGCACTGAGGTATTCTGTCTATCTACAGTTTTTTCTACAATTCTTTTGCTTTTTCTCTCCTGACTTGTTCGAGTTTACCAGCAATTAAAACCTACCACTGATCACCTCAGCCCTCACGCCTTGCTTAGAAGGTGACTGCATCCTGCATATACATTTCATCAATCTTTGTGCTGCAGTTGGCCCTAAGTTCCCAGGTTGTGCATACTACTATTGCAGATCACCCACTGGTGCTTTAAACCTTATTCTGTAACTTTGGGCATATTTTCCATGTGTGCACAATACACTAAATAATTTCCCTTTGGGTGCTCAATTTGTGGATTTCTGAAGCAATCGTTTCTTTAAATCGTCAGAAGTGGCTCCCATTGCCATGAACAATGTCTTTTCGTTATATAGCACTTAAAGTAGTATGATTTTATAACTTGTCAAGTTTGCTGAAAATGACATTATACTGTTCATAAATTTTAAAAAAACTGATGGAGGAAGAAGGTGCACATTTTCCACCCTGATCAGGGAAAGCATGGGCTATGTATGTTTCTTTTTATTAAATCAAACTTTCTGCACAACTGCAAACTGTAGCACAGCTATCCTAAAATTATGCTCAAAGAAAAGGATAAGCAAAGGCACTAGCATTTTTTTTTAATTCCTCAACCACTGGGAAGGAAAAAAAAAACACCCACTAAACCATAATTTCAGAGGACAGCAATTTGCAGGCTCCAAAGGTTTGACTAGTGCTGTATGAATGTGATTGCGTTGCCTGTAGTTCACATCTATTTTAACCCCAAGAAATAAAAAGGATTTTAGAAAATTAGATTCATAGATTCCCAGGCCAGAAGGGACCATTGTGATAATCTTGTCTGACCTCCTTTTATATCACAGGCCATAGAACTTTCCCAAAATAATTCCAAGGGAATATCTTTTAGCAAAACATCCGATCTGGATTTTAAAATTGTCAGTGATGGTGAGTACACCATTAACCTTGGTAAGCTGTTCCAATGGTTAATTACTCTCGCTGTTAAAAATGTATTTCTAGTCTGAATTTGTCTAGGTTGACGTCCAGCCACTGGATCATGTTATAATGGTCATTATATATATATATATATGGCCATTTTCATATATTTGTTCCCATGCAGGTATTTATATAACATGTAGATCATGTTATAACGGTCATTATATATATATAACGGCCGTTTTCATATATTTGTTCCCATGTAGGTATTTACAGAGAGTGTAATCAAATCATCCTTTCCCTTCTCTTTGTTAAAATAAATAGATTAAGCCCCTTAGTCTATCACTGTAAATCATATTTTCTAATCCTTCAATCAGTCTCATGGCTCTTCTTTAAACCTTCTCCAATTTATCAACATCCGTCTTGAATTATGGACACCAGAACCAGACAAAGTATGTCAGCAACAGTTGTACCGTGTCAAATACAGAGGTAAAATAACCTCATACTCTAGAGTCTCTTGATTATGCATCCAAGGATTGCATTAACCCTCTTGACCATAGCATCACACTGTGAGCTTGTGTTCAGATGATTATCCACCACAACCACCAGATCTTTTTTCAGAATCACTGTCCCCAGGTCAGAGTCCCCCATTCTAGAAGTACAGCTTACATCAGGGATTGTCACTCTTTGACACATGGCCAGTTTGTTTACTTGCCACATCCGCAGGTTCGGTCAATCGCAGCTCCCACTGGTCGTGGTTTGCCACTCCAGGCCAAGGGGGGCTGCGGAAAACGGCCGCCAGCACATCCCTCGGCTTATGCCACTTCCTGCAGCCCCAGTTGGCCTAGGACAGTGAACCATGGCCATTGGGAGCCGCAATCGGCCTAACCTGAGGATGCAGCAAGTTAACAAACCCTTCCAGCCCACGAGGGGGCTTACCCTGGTGGGCCATGTTTCAAAGGTTGCTGATCCCTGACTTACATTCTTTGATCTCACATGTCAACATTTACATTTAGCCTTTTTGAACACATAGTTTGCTTGTGCCCTGTTTACCAAGAAATTCAGATTGCTCTGTATCAGTGACCTGTCCTCTTGATTATTTACCATTCCCTCAATTTCTGTGTCATCTTCAAACCTGATCAGTGATGATTTTAAGTTTTCTTGCAGATCATTGATAAAAATGTTAAATGACATAGAAGCAAAAACCAATCTCTGCAGGACCCCACTTGAACTACACCCATTCGATGATGATTTTGAGACCTATCAGTAGGACAATTTATTTCAATACTATGACAGATTTGCAGCAGGATTGGCAATTTGTTCAGATCTGAATGCACTTGAACTCTTGGTAGTTATTTGAGAATCTACTGTTTTTCTCACCCTGCCATTCCCCAGATCTAGATAATATTTTTCCAAGAGATTCTTTTGAGATTCTCCTAGGGAATCTGAAAGAATCCTGGCAATATGCTCTGTATGTGGCTTACTTTTCTAATAAAATTGATATGTTTGTTTATAGAATAGTAAAGCTTCCCTGGGAATCTGAAACAGAACCTTTAGTGTCCTACTCAAATACTGTACATCAATTTCTTCATCAATTTCAAATTTTAGAAGAATAAATTGATGGCATGAATATATTTCTAAAAAACAACAATGAAAGGTTTGATATCATCAGATGACCTAGAAAATACAAGCCCTTTTTGTTGACTTTTAAAATCTTGATCAAATCCAAATTGAGGTCCTAAGATTAAATAAATTTGACACTCTCAGCTAAAGCCTTAGTAAAGTAAGACAAGCTTGCAAAGTCAGGACATTTAATTACCTCTATCTATTGCTTGCTGGCCACACCTGGACTGGAAATACATGTGGTATAAGATTTAAGGGGAAATAATTATCCTCAATTAATGTTCGAAAACCTCCACAAGAAGCAAAATAAGAGATCATTTTGTTTAACCATTACTGTAATAAAATGTTGTCTAAAAAACAAAATCAGATCTAGAGTTTCATATGTGCACTCTCATAATAAAGCTTCATATACACAACAGCATAGAAGTTGCTTACAACTGATTTCAACGTACAGACTTTATGACTATAGAAATGGTGAATACCACCTATACAGATGAAAAGTAAAGACAAGCAAAACATAGTGGCCAAAAAGACAGAAAATGCTTAAGCACCTACAAAAAAAGACACCCCTTTTCGCTGCTCTCTCAAGATTCATAATCATAAGCTATGCTGTGGCTTAGAAGTGCAGACATGCATTGTGCAGTGCACTAATCCTTCAAACACTAACAGAGGCTGGCAGGGATTTAGGCTGGAGTGTATTTACAAAGTGACAAATTATGTTCTGTATTATAGAGAGAGAGAAAGAGCACCCACAAGTAGGCTGATAAATGTCAGCTGCAGTCATGCCAAATGGTTTATTTTTATTATACCGTAACCACAATTTTTTATTTTTTATTTTTTTTGTAGGGAGGCCTAAAGATTTATTTGTTGCAGGAAAAAACAAGATTATTTATAACACAAAGTAATAAGTCAGATCACTGATGTTCTGGGCAGTCTGCCCTCCTGGAAGGAATGTTCAGACTAAGGACTTATCTACACTTGAAACACTTCAGCGGCACAGCTGCAGCTGTACCCCTGGAGCGCTTTCAGTGTAGACATTACCTAGGCCGATGGGAGGAGTCTTCCTGTTGGCATAGGTAGTCCACTTCCCACACCACTGAGCAGCAAAGCTGGGTTCACTGAAATTTTAGTGTACATCAGGCCTGAGCTACAACAAAATCTAGTAGTTAAAGACAGTTGTAGTTCATGGACAACTCAAGGGAGGAGGGAAGCTCAGCGGTTTGAACGTTGGCCTGCTAAACCCAGAGTTGTGAGTTCAATCCTTGAGGGGGCCATTTAGGGATAGGGGCAAAAATCTACTGGATGATTTAATTGGGGATTGGTCCTGCTTTGAGCAGGGAGTTGGACTAGATGATCTCCTGAGGTCCCTTCCAACTCTGATATTCTATGACTAGCTAGCAAAATACTGTCTCCTTAATGAAAAGCATGAAGGTGGAATCACAACAATATTAAAATAAATCAGATACAATTTGTCAGATAAAAAAAGCAATTTCTAGATATAAGCCAAAAATATTTAAAATGGGGTTATTGTACTGTAGGAACACCTACTGTCACAGAATCAATTGGCAGAACAGTGACACCCATGGGTACAGAAATTCACTACGGCTTCTATACAGTACATTAAGGCTCACCAGTAGATTTAAAGTATTTTACTTTCACTCTCTCTTATTACCAGAAATATACTTCATTTCTCAGGAAAATCAATCCAGATATGGATATTTTTAAAACATGTCACTTCCTTAAATATGAATAATTTTAGAAGTTCTCCAAGTGAACAGGAATAATTACATGAGATAAATTACCAGGCACAAAGGAAGAAATGGAGTGTAGGCAGATTTTGCAGAACTTAATATTGAGTGTTTATGACAAGATTTTCTTAGGGGCCTCAAACTGTCTAATTTTCTGGGTGTAAAGTAAAAAATGTAGTTGTCTAACAGATTTGTACCCACAAAGTTTAGATAACTAAATATTTTTCCTTTTGTGTACAACTGTTCACATCCCCTAAGTTAAGTAGCTGCATACTTTTGCAAACCTATTTCAGGACAAATTTTCATAAGTGGCCAATTGTGGGAAAGTGCATTTAATGAAACTATATATTCACATTGATGATGACTTGTATCACAAGTAAGGATTTGCAGAATCAGACGTGCATATGCTCACAATATTGAATCAACATTTTTCAAGTCTATCATTTTGTATGTACAAAACGTCTCGTATGAATATAAGCAACTTGTATTTGAATATGCATATCATGTATGCAGGCACTGAACGACCTTATTTGCAAGCACAAACAACAGAAAGTTTGTGTGCTGATTTATGAACAAAAATATAGGCATGAAAAAGCCATGTGCAAATAATCAGAGATGTAAATGTAAAGGCTGGAATGAGGTTTTTTGAATTTGGCCCACTTGGTATTCTTCTGATAGTAACCAAAGCACCAGATAAAAGGCCAGATTCTGATCTCAACTGCACCTTTGTAAATCTGAACTAACTCCAGTAACTTCTTAAGATTTACACCAATGTAAGATGAATTTCTAGACCAAAAAATTGACAAAGCAATTTTGCTGACATATACATACAACTCAATTCAGTCACCTGCAGACATAAGGGGTCTGATTCTCATTTACACTAAGGCCACTTTACACACTATTCTGACATTAAAAAGGGTCCTTAAAGTGTTTGCAAGAATTATGCAACCTTACCATAATTAAGAATTAGGCCCAAAGCCTATATTAGCTTTTAAAATGTTTCAGCATGGAAACCCCTGAATTTCATTTTGTAACTAAGTATGCACATAGCCACAATTTTTCAGTATCAAATTCCAATTCATGCACCATAAAAGTGCTCAAGGAAAAATGTATCGTCAAATAATATAATGGACAATTTCATTCTATTCTGTTCTTAAGTTTATTTTTCTTCTATATGCTACTAAATAGTAAATATTGATTGGCAGTGTTTTTTAAATGCCTTCTATATACCACGGGCTTGGCCCTTTTGAATATGTCTAACTACGTTGGTATATATGAATATAATGGTAGGCTGTGCACACTACCTTAATGAATTTTTAAGTTTTTGTGTAACATTGTAACAGTTAAAAAAAAAGACACATTCAATACTGGGAAGTGTTGTTACCTGTGGTAAGGGCAACAGCCAAAATGAGTGATTGAAAACAAGTCTTCACTGAAAATATGTGCCAGCACAACCAATGCATACCCTTGATACAAAGCCTTTCAGACAAGGAAAACAATTAAAGAAAGCTAGACAAGTACTGAACATTAACAGAACAAACACATTTGTTATTTGTGAATAATAATGGTGTCCCAAGGAGAGAAAGATCTCTAGATATTTGTATAACTCTGAATGCTGGTCACTTTTCTGTATATTCGCACAGCTGTTAAAATTTTAAAAATAAAAACATTGCCCGCTAATGCTAAATAGCTACAAAATTGCTTTTCTGCGTATTTCCATCTTTAAAATTCTATTTTTAAATAAATAATCTCCCCCCCGTCTTCAAGTTAAATACTTTCCATACATACCTGAACACCTGACCAAAAAAATATCAGGTACTGTATGTCTTACCCATATGCCACATGCAAAAATGTAAAAGTTTTTGTGTTTGTTTTTTTTTAGATTCAGAAAGAAAATTTCCAAGCAGATGTTTATAAACAGAAGGTAATGGATAAAAACCCAAACACAATGCTGCATTATGTTACATGATTCACTGATGAACCCATAGGAACTACTGCAAAAAGCCCTTCTGGAAAACTTCCAGAAATTAAAGGTGCAAACAAGCTGCCTAATACCCTTGCGTAGACTGAATTCTTATGAAGAAAATAAAGTTTATTGTCTGGAAACAGAGAAAGCATGAGGAAAGCACTAAAGCAATGGAGGTGAACAATTAGACAGATGTTCAGTTAAGGAAATAAAGAGAACAGAAGAAGCCATCACTGAGGAATTTTACGAGAATACTGACAACTCTGCACCTCATCAAGGGCACTGGTAAAGTTAAAGCCAATGAAGCCATTTCTGCTCAACTTCAGAATAACTGCTGACCTTGCAAAACCCAGCATGTAGGTAATGTGACCAATAGGAAAGTAGTATTATGCTTCTCATTTTAATATCTTCCCCCAAACGCTATCCTTATATTGTACTGTAATACTGGAAAATGAATTGTATTTCCTTGTGGGACGTTACATGTACCAAACATTGCCCTTCCTCCCCCATTCTGCAAATAGTGTCACTATAAGGAAAATCTGTTTTCACACTGCTTTCATTAGCTACGTAAAATTAAACAGTGCCTAATGCTTCTAACTTCAATAACAGTATTAATGCATGGTTGGGATGCTTCTTCTTTAATATGGTTACATGCAGCCAAGATTCAGTGTGTTGTTAACATTTGTAATGTTAAATGTTTGAATACATTGTTTCTGTAATAGTAGTTGATTCTCAAACTACTGGAATAATAACCTAATAGTCTAGTTTTGCGATTCTTTTGATATACTCTCATTACTGGCAAGACCACAATATATTGTTACTTTGAAGTCATGGGAAGAAAAAGTAAGATTCTAGCTAAGGTCTGTAAGTTTTGCTTCTCTATGTCTGTGCAGCCGGAGCAAAACATAGGAAGGGATTTTTAGGGTATTTCAAAAACCATTATTTGCTTTAAATCTTGAATATATCCATTGTAACATTAAAGTAACCTCCAGTGATCTAAGGTGCTTCAAAAAATTGAATAGGGTTTCAATACAATGTCCTTCTTTATCAGCACGTATCCATGTGCGCACACATATTAAAAGCTAACCTAGTAATATTTTGTCTTACTAATTGAAACCAGTCACGTGTAGTTTTTTGTATCACCAACAGATAACTTTCATAATTTTCCTGTGAGTAATTGGCTGCTGTTTCTGTAGTTTTTACATTAAGAATCTGTAATCTGCTAATCTAAATTTACATTCCAAAACATCTGACTAGTGCTACTTTGTGCTGTATCAACATGCACAAAATTATTGTCTGAAATGTCTTTTAAAGCTGTTTTGTTCAATTTTTTACATGCACCTCAGCAAGCTACACAAAGTGCCATACCAATCTAGTGAGATACTTGGGATAACCTTATTATTAAAGAGCTCTCACCAGCTTTAAAAATGATAGAGATCAAATTTATGATTGAACTCTGCCCTTTGTAACACCAGTACAATCTCTTTGATGTGACACGGCTTAGTGTGAAGGCAACAGTTACTAAATTCTACCACAAATATAAAATATGGGACAGATTTTCAAAAGCACGCACTATGGGGTTTTAGCAGCATAAGATCCACTGTCTCTTCTAAACTTTTGAAAATCAACCTCACCTTTGCTTCTTTTTTCTTTTGTTTTAAGACACAGCTCCTCTCTTCCAAGCATTTTTGCAACTGCTATAATGTAATCTGCATTCCAGGCATGATGCAGACCTGCAGGGATTTACCTCTACACGACTGAAGTTTCAAGGTCTCCAGTAAGTGAAGAGATCTATACAGGGAAAGTTGGTCACTCACACTTTAAATAACATAAAAGTAAGTTGTGGAACATGATCCACTTCACACTATAGGGAGTTGAAATGAGAGTTATAGGATAATATAAAGATAAGGTGGGTGCAACACTACATAGAATTATGGGAGAAATCTTTTAATGTAAAGTCCAGTCAGAATATTAATAAACAATAACAATAATACAGCATTATTAACAAAATAATGCATATAAACTGTCTCCAACTAACCATTTACTTACATTAAGAAAAAGTTTACACCAATATCATATAAAAAAAGACATGACACAACAGCATAAAGGATTTCGTTGGCATTAGTCTGGGATGACTGCAGTAATTATGAGTGGCAAAGCTAAAGTGTGGCATGCAGATCTCCCAAAATGAGTGTTGATAGGCTCTTTACACCACTTCATATATTCTATATATGACAGAAAAAAAATGTAAATGTTTTAGAAATTATTTTGGGATTAATTTTCACATCCTTCCATCAGTGAAGGTAGGTGCCATAGGACATTGGGGCAGCATTGTCCAGTGGACAGAGACATGAACTGGGACTTAGCAGCCCAGGGTTCTACATCTAATTCTACACTAATTTACCGTGTAACATTGTGTATATCACTTCATCTGTTTATATTCCTTCTCATCCCCACCACTAAATCATTCTTTGTCTAGCTGTCTACTTGAACTGTAAGCTCTTTGGGGTATGAACCATCTTTTACATGTTTGTACAGAACCTAGCACAATAGAACCCTCCTTTTAGTTGGGCCTCTAGGTGCTAACACAATAAAAATAACTAATAATAATAAAAACTATGAATGCAGCTGTGCAGGGTCTCAAAGGGAACTACGAAAACCTTTAAAAAGGACCTAAAATGTCACTACATATATTTCATTTTATTGGGACCTTTCAGGGCAATAAGCTGGGAATCTCACTTTTTCAAAGGTATAAAATTCTTGTACTGAGACTGGGAAGGACACAAGATTACAGACTTTACAAGGTTTGTAAACAGAAAACCTAGTACTAGTTTAGGACTGAATCTTATCCATCCTGGAACTTGGGCAGGTATGAGCTTGGGGGAACACCATGTCTAAGTGGAGAAGGAAGGAAATATTTTCTTAGCAAGCTGATTTTTTTAAAGAATCGCAAGTGTTTAAAACTGCTCAGATTTGAAAGTTTCCAACTGGAAATGAAAAAGTGGGCAGAGGGCAGATGCAGCAAACTAACTTCATGATAAATTCATTTATCTCTTGACTGCAATTAATCACACTCATCTCCTCTCTCTATGTGTTGTTCACATAGGTCATGATACTGCAAACACTTACACTCATACTCACCTTTACTACCATGAACAGTTTCATTGAAATGAGACTAATGGTAGTAAAAATAAGCATAAGCATCTGCAGGACTGGGGTCTCACACAATATTTTAAATGACGAAGATGCCAATTCTGGCGCCATAGTTAAAGTTGAGATTAATTTTGCACTTAAAGCAGGCAATTCAACCTCTTTGCTGTGTATGAAAAGTACGGCATATTCATCTCCCCAGATGACAGCATTCATCAACTGAGTAGAGAATGAATTTTCTGAGAATTTAGAAGTAACATTATTTATATAGATATAGGTTCTTATCCTGAAATGGGAGCTACATGAACAGGCCGCTACAGAATCTCAGTGAAATCAGTGCGGTTTATAATGGACACAATGATTCACTCATTCAGATCCCATTGCAGTACAGGGGCTTAGCCTATTTCATTTCTCAGAAGTAAGATTTTTTTTTAATCAACAGATTAAAAGAAAAAACCAAAAAATTAAGTCACATAAAAGAGGTGTCATTTTCTGCTGGCACAAACAGGGAAAAATGGCAATAAAACTGCCACGACAAAGAAAAAAAGTCTATAAAGGAACTTCACCCCATTAAGCAGGTACTATAGTTCTTTTTTCAAAGATGCATTTCGAGTCTCTTTGGGTGTTCTTTTAAAATATTAAATAATCTAACAATCAAAGTAACAGCTGTTCAGATACATTCCAAATGGGAGGGCAAATTGCTTTTTTGGAAAATTAACAAAGAAGCAGTTCAATTAATTTTCTAATAAAGGAAATTGGTTTTATATTTTTAGAACACCTTTATGACTCAGCTGTTCTGTAAGAATGATATATTTTTTCCAACTAATTGCTAGTTAGATCAACTGGCTAGCCATAACTTACTGGTGTAACTAGCTATGGCTGTTCCCTCTCTTCCTTCTCCCTCCCGGTAGAACTTCAGGCAGTGTGTATTACAAGACAGCTGGCTTTTTTTGTTTGAGCTCAGTGTTGCGCATGAACCTGACCACCTTAGGAGCACAGCAAAAGGACATTCTGATAGGTATTCAGCTCTCTAACACCATGTCAATACTGTAGGTGCGATACTGCAGGGTTTGCCACCAGCATTTAGCTCTCAGGATCCCGGGTTAAAAAAAAAGTGGGATGGTTTCAAGGCATTTTCTTTGATAGATTCTTGACTCTGGAATCCACACCTCTCCCCTTTGGTGCAACAGAGATTGGGTATTTTGCACTTCTGGCCGTGATGTACAGCCCATATCGGGTTTGGGTTTTTTTACAATATATGGATGGGATGATCCAACAGAGAAGGCTTTTCCTTAGTACAGGTTGACTAAATTGCAAATTTATACTCTGAGAAATAGGGTTAACTTTGGGGAGAATGAGTAAGCCTTTGCACTGTCCTCCGCAATATTGAGCTTTTCTAATTTTTTTTAAAAGGTTCACACAATCAGCCACTCCCATTTATATGTGTTTGGTTTTCATCTGTTGGAAGGTGCACAGACACTATCACAATGGGCACCAATGAATTCCTCAATAATGAAAGCAAATAAAGAGAAAACGAATAGGCTGAGTTTCTCAAAACTGCATAAGGAATTTTCCTCAAAAGAGGAAAGGGCCAGATTTTTAAAGCTATTTAAGCACTCAAAAATGCATGTAGGCAATCAAAAGAAGTTAAGTGCTAGAGGCTTTCACAAATCAAAACTAGGCACCTATCTGCATCTTTAGACATCTTTCCATATATGGCCGTAAATTTTCAAACACTTCAGATTCTAAGTCCCAATGAAATTCAGTGGGATTTATGGGCCATATTTACAAAGATATTTAAGATCCTAAATATGCAAATAGGTGTCTGGTAGGATTTACAAAAATAGTTAAGTGAGTTAAGCACCTAATTCTCCTAGGTGCTTGTGGGCTTTACAAAAGCACCTATCTGCCCATTTAGGCAATCTAAATACCTTTGAAAATATGGCCCTGAGGCAAAGCAACTTAGACACTTTAGAAAGTTTTGCCAATAGCACCCACTTCCTACTAAACTTGACAGAAATAAAGTGTCCAAATCCTTTTGAAAATCTCAGTCCCTTAGCCCCCCCGCCCAAAATAATGTATTTTTGATTAAAACAATTAAAAATGGTTTGAATAAGTAAACATTTTAAAAAGTGAGAAATCACAGAGAAGGTGTGTTAATTCATACTTAGAGAGGAGTAGTGGTGGGATAATAGTTTAAGTATACTTACAAAGACTAGACGTGATTCTAGAACAAAGTAACTTTAGGGAGTGCTTTTTCTTTCACTTAATTGTGATTTCTCTCTCCAACCCACCCACAATGCAGTTTCAGAAACTACCACAGGTCCCCGCACTGACCAGACCACACAAAACTGCTCATGAAACTTAGCCACTAAAGCCAGGCATGTTAATTCATCATCCTGTCAAAATAATGACATTCATTCATAAACACCATCCAATCTCCTCTACACCTTGCTGAGTATTCTGTTCAGCCTAGTGAAACACCACTAATTACACACTGTCTCTGCCTATCTTTTGGACAATATACCTCTCTATACTCAAAAAGAATAACGATAGAGAACTGAACAAATACCCTTAAACCTGACACAAAAAGGGATGGTCCCAGGACACCGGGATGCTAGGTGCCACACTGACTTGGCTAGATATCAAACGTGGCTCATCTAAATACTTAAATTAGATTCTTCCATAGAACAGGCATTTAATATTATCTGACCCATACCACAATAAATTAAGCTTTCCAGATTGCTTATTTGAAAGGCTGTATCACTGTCTCATTTTACGCCATTCATAGTTCCCAACTTGGAAAACCTACACAGGACAGACTATGTCTAGTGCCTGTCTAGATGTGAAAGTATGAGGGAGGGAAAAGAACGCTTTTCCTCCCTGCAAGCCCCTGTCACAGTCGCATGCCCCAAGCTCTCCTGCATGCAGGGACAGCACCTTCTAGACTCCTTCAGGTTTAGACATGTGATTGGCAGGGAGACAGGTAGAGAAAAGCACCCTCCTAAAGAGTAGACAGAAGATCCCCTAACAAGTTCCAGGATGCCTCTGAACCACTTCCAGTATGCCCCTGTGTCTATAGGGACCAGTGTGTGCCATAATTGACAAATCACTCCATAGCTGCCCCAGCTCAACTTAGTGGGGAGCAGTATATTACTTTTAAAAAATAGTCTTTGATTATCTACAAACTATACTAATTACACATCTAATTAAAACCCCTGTGATATGGGTAACTTGTTCTGAGTAATTACTAGATACTATGATAGCAAAACTTATTAAAACAGGTTACCATTTTGAGTTTTTTCACAGCTGCTTAAGTGACAGCGGAAATCATTTTGGAAACGCAGTATCCAAATGCAAAATACTTTACAATATTGGGAAATGAACAGGAAGCATTTCTGCAATGTAATCAACAGATGCCAAAAGAAAAAGGTTGAATTTGAAATGACTGCAACTTGCTCTTAAATACTCTTGGATTTAACAAAAAATGACAGCTACAAGAAGAATAAAAGGTGCACCCTGGTGAATACATAGGACACAATCCTAGGGTGACCAGATAGAAAGTGTAAAAAATCAGAAGAACCGCCAAGAAGGGATTTAATAACAGGGACACCTGCCCTCCTCTCTCCATCCTTCTATTTTGATTATTTTAGAACATCTCAGCTTTAAGAAACATTTGATAAAACTAAGTTCAATGTATAACAGTTAGACATTTCCAGAAATAGTCAATCCAGACAAGCATATTAATTCTCTGTGTGCACTGTTCTATGGCCATAGAAAGTAAGAAAAGCATTCCTCTGAGAACAGAAGCTACTCGACTGACATTAAATAACAGACAATTAAAATAATGGACAAATCCACGCAATGTTTCGCTGTACCTTAAACCAGAGCACAGAAATCTAGCCCAAGAACTATTTCTGCCTGTCTACTCAGCTGGTGTTCAATGAGGCAATTAAAGATGGAGAATCATTAAGAGGGAGAGAATACACTGCATTCCTTCTCCTGGAAACATTGGCTTGCTTGCTCTCTGTTGTTTTCCTTAATCTAAACTAAAAGTCCATGAAGTTAGAAGTATACGGGTGGAATTAGTGGAAATAGCAAGGAATAAGGGTCTGAAGCTGAGAGAAGAGCAGAAAGTGTGTCTGAAACAGGGGCCTATATGCTGTTTGGTTGATTCCCCTCTCTAGCAGATTGTAATAACTTTTAATATTTATATATCAACACACAGATTTCATCTATGCTTTCCTGATGTAACAATTCCCATAATAACTATGAGTCTTGATTAGGTTAGGAAACATGTTCTGTCACAAAGGGATCAGAGCTTTTCATTACCGCTTCTTTTTCAGACTACTTCTGGATTCAAATAAGCTTCAGTAAGTGCCTTCCAGGGACAATGCTGTCTGATTTCTTTACGAGGGAAGACCAGTACAAGGAGATGGTCCCCCTCTTGTATTTTGAAGGTGGCTACATTGTTCTGATCTCTAATAGTAGCTTTTACCACAGCCCTCCATTGAGAATCCCTTTGCCTCATTCCTTGCAAGTTCCAAAGTGAGGTTTGGTCGAACAAGGTGATGAGGACCCTCTTTGGGACTGACCTACTCCATGTGACACAGACCACCGTGTAACCATTTGGTTATTAAAGTTGCAGCCTATTCTCTGAACCCATAACAGACAGGCAGAGGAGGTAGGTTTATTTGACTACAGGGCAGGAACAGAGAAAGAAATGAGACACTATTAAAAGACTCAATGCCAATATTGTGAGAATACAAACAAACATTTTCCCTGATGAATAGACAAACTGTAACAATTATTAGAATGTTTTGCCTCTTCCTGGACTTCTCTAAGAATGTTGGAACAGAATAGTACAGGTGGCTTTATTCTGGTACGGTATAAAAACATACCACAATTGTCTTATTGTTCAACTGAATAAACAGTGGCAAAGGGGAAAATAATTAACATCTTATTTAAATAACTGTAGGCCTAATTTCAGTAACCTCTCATCCATTGTCCTCCACTGGAGAGGAGACATGTTGGTGGACTAACAGCTATGAATGCTGGCAATAGAATTTTCACATGCAAAAGTGTGTGAAAATTCAATCATCAGCTGTTGGAAGTGTTTATGAACAGAGACTGAAAAATCAGGCCCTTTATTTATGAAGCAAGCAATTTATAGCAAATGGACCAATACGTAAATACAAGAATAAAAAAATAAATTGTAAACTAAAGTAGTTAAAGTGTAAGAAATTGCAATAATTCAAGCTTTAACAATGAGCAGGAGGTGTCAGGGTAGAGGTGTTGTTAACTCACAGGGGGATCTGCTCAGTGTCCACAATAAACATACACTTCCAAAAGAGCAATGACAAGCTTTGTAGTCAAAAAGGATAACTAATGCTAGTATGTGCGCACAGAGCAGCTGAAAACTATTAATTTCCCTTGGAAATGTCTTGTGGAAAACTATTTGTTCTTACTAATATTAAAGTAGTGGCAACCAAGATCAAGTCTTCATTGTGCTTGGCGCTGTATAAATGAATAAGACAGTTGCTGTCCCAAAAAAGCTTACAGTCTAACCAAGACATATAAAGAGTTAGAAGAGAAAGAGAGGTGAATTGATTTTCCTGAGGTCATACAGGAGATCAGAGGCATTGCTATGAGTCTTCTAAGTTCCAGTTCAGTGCCATATACACTGAACACAATGATGCTAAGATTTTTATCCTGATCAACTTCTTTCAAATATATCCCCTTCATTAGGCATACAAATTGTCTCATGAAGAAAGAACACTAAAAATAACTTTTTTTTAAAAAAAAAATGTCCCTTCTATAATTCTTACTATTTTTGATAGGTAAGAAATGTTTTTCCGAATCAGCATACTGTACCTTTAATGGTTCATCTGCAGTTCAGAATAAAATCTGAACTATTTGTTGTTCATTGTTGTTATATTCTGTTCCAAGGTTCATAATTTGAAAATTGACTTTGGGGACTTTTTGCTTGGTCTATTAAAATGATTCATGCTGCATTCAACACAAATTGTGCATACACAGAGGAGGCTTAGTACACGTATTCAGAGTATAATAACTAAAGTGAATTTTGTACAAGCCGCAGTTTGTGGCAGGGATGCAGTATCATTTGTCTTAATTTTTCTTCAGCATTACATTAGGCTAGTGCATTTACATTTCCAGGTATGGCTAACCACTTTAAAACTTTCTTTTTACAGCATGAGTGAAGAGAGAATCAAATCTGCATGTTTATGTGGAGTAACAAAGTAATGCCTTTTTACTGTCTAAAGTACACATGGATTTACTTTCCATTTACCTTCATGCACAAGGCGACTGTAAAGTGCATGAAATATTCACTACCTATGAATCATGTAATGCTCCTATTAAAATGATGATAATGTTCTGTTTTGCCTTTCAAAAACATGATATGGTAACAGTCACGTACTCTAAGTGGTTTTGTCACTCAAAACTATAAGTGTAATATACAATATGGCCTGGAAAAGTTTAATATATCTTAAAATTTTAGAACATTTGGTGTGCAAATTAATCATGAGAACTGACATAAGACTGCATACACTATCTTGTGAAATATTTATTTGGCAAAATTGTGGCATACAAAGAGCCCAGTAAATAAGACTTTGGAATCATAAGAAAAAAGAAAAAGAAAAAGATCTGACCTGATTTACAATCTACATGAGCAACAACAGAATTTTGCCATATGTATATATATTCTACAATTATTTCAGTTAGATTATGTACTTAATAAATTCTGTATTTTAGCTTCATTTTTCAAATATGAACATACTAGACAAAATATTTCTCCAGTGAGAGCCTGACTTTCACAGCTGTCCTAACAGATCTTCATTTCTATAGGTGCAACTTTCTGCTCATACAGATTTTTGGTTCACAAACATCAGTGGCCCACTGCTGAAAAGCATTAACACCTGCTTATATAGGTGACAAGGTATTCAAGGGCAAATAAGTTTTGTGCACGAAAATCCTTGCACCTGTACAAGATAACAATAGAATCAATCACTTACGCATGCAGAATCTAATGCAAATGTAAAGTCTGAGATCTGAAAATCAGTCTCTAAACTTTAGTTTGATGTCAACAAACAACTTAGTTCATTTTATACTTGACTGAAGACACTCACCAAAGTGCAATGGTCAGCTCATCCAGATAAGACATCAGCCCCATAAGACATAGGGTAAGCATATAGATTCTGGGAGACATTCTGACAAACTGGGTAGTGGCTCAGCTCTTATCTCGAGGATTTAGGAAAAAGCCCATTTGCTGGACTCTTGTTCCACAGATGGTCACAACATGCCAAAATCTCATTAAATAGAGTACAGATATTTCTATAACCTTAATAGCATCTGAGGAGTATGTAAGTGACTCAGCCTTTAGAAAAAAATTAAACATGATATAAATGTGTAAGTCAGCTGACACTGAGCACACTAACTTTAGTGTCCAAACTCACTCGCTATTCTGGACTTTACTGGCAGCACAAAAACAGCCCACAAAATACACCGCAGCATTAGTTTCTACCTCAAGCTAAGCTGGTCCTAGGGTACCTGCTCAAGATCTCCTCTATCCTAATCCCTACCCCTTATATATTTTAGTTGGAACTAACTGGCTTCACCTACCAGCATTATTCTACAGTAACTAACTGAGCCTAAGGGGACTCAATAGAAGAGCCCTGAATTCCTATACAGAATTGGCTGCATTTTGACAAAAACAGACTAAAAATAAGAACCACATTTTCAGTAACAGCATGATTGATTGGTTTTATATCCACAAAAAAGCACATGCAATTATTTGCATCAGAAAATAGTCCACAAGTAGGTATTAGAATGTGACAAGTGGTCCCAGATCCAACATCAAGTGAAAGCAGACTGAGGCATATGTGGCTTCTATTACAAATATGGCCTAAATGTTGATAAGATCATGAATTCAGAGAGATACACAAGCTAAGAGTTTGTCCACATGAGCAATTTTTTTCAAGGTATATCAGTATAGGCAAACTCCTATAGTCACATCAGTATCGTTCCTCCTTGTGGACTCTTTTATTCCAGAAGAATGCTTTATTTCAGTATTGCTTAAACCACAACAAACTAAACTGGAAAAAGGCACTCTTATACTGGCACATCGGTGGCCACATGAGGAGTTATACCAGTGTATCTATAGTGGTTTAAATTTATACCCTATCTTATACCAGTATAACCTCCCTGTCAGACAAACTCTAATTGATACGCTCATGATGTCTTGGGTTCCACATGCGACTCCAATAAGTATCTGTGGAGATAACTTTTATTTATTTGTCTTTCATTAAACTAAATTTTCTCAAGATCTCCAAAAGAGAATGATAATATTCTAACACTCTATCACCAAACAGCTGTCAAGTTCATAATACAAGATTTCTCTGTTTATCCAAACAACCATCCAGGTATTCATAAAGTGTCCAATCAAAATGGTATCTAGTCTGGGCTTAACCTCTTAATCTACTGTACTTGAAAGTATTCACAATTCTGTATTTTGTACTGTACACAACTCAGATGTAATGCGAGCCTTAATCACACTCATATTAGCACGAAACCAAATACACATAAATTATTCAGTTGAGCAATTCACAAAAGGTACTTAACATGTATTTTATCATATTCTCTCATTTCTGGCTACAAGTCTATTTCCATAAAGAAACCAAAATGCTACACAAATACTATCCAAATTTGTATTATCTGGCTACACAGTGACAGCTTTGAGATTCAAAGTAAAGCCATTTTCTTTCCCACTATAAAATAATTTTCAGCAGGAAATTATGACGATGGCTCTTGTAACATCATTTGGGAAATCTCTCTCTTTTTTTTTTTTTTTTTTTTTAACAAATTCACTTCCACGTTAAGTAATATTTTCCCCATCACATTTTGAAATTACACAAGCACGGATTACTGCTTTGCAAAATTAAGTATATAAATAACGTTACTGACTTAATTAATTAAAATGCTAGGAACTCAGGTAAAGCTGAAATATAATACAGGATATTTTAAAAAACAAAACAAACAAAACACTGAAAAGTAAGTGGTTCCAAAACACAGTCAGAAAACTCAATCATATAGAAACAGGTAGCGTAGGTGTTAAAATCATACAGGGTAAGAAAAAAAAATCTATATTTTAATCTTTTTGGGTGGAAACAAATTATCTTATTTACTACATGAATGGTTTCCTCAATTTGACGCCAATCTTTGGAGGCAACTTCAACCTGTCTGAATTAAACAGCCTGCACAGGAAAAGATTAGATTATTTATATTATGGAGGACTGCTTAAAAAATAAAATTGAAAGATTACCTTACCATACTCTGAAAATAAGAACATGCACATCACTCTATCTTACAAAAATCTCATTTTAGTTTTAGTTCATAGAGAGAAGTCTGATAGATAAGACATTACATATATATTTTTCTGGGAGAGGAGGACCTAGAGACAGGAAGAGACTCATAAAGGTTTCTGTTGCTGTATGTTGCAATAATAATTTTAAGGTCAGGAGACCTTCTTATAGTTAGTCATCACATCTGAAGTTTAAAATTAACATTTTTTTTAACCAGCAATGTACAGGATGAAATATAATGTTATAATGGCTTGTTTGTTTTACAAATTATATTCCTTCTCAAAAACAATCACAAATTAAAAGTGATTCACTAAAGCACATAAAAGTGGCAAGATAGAAGTGTTTTATGTTAAGATCCATATACAAAGGGTTCCACAAATAAAAGTGTTTCCTGAAGCCAAATGTAGGCAACCTGCTAGACAAAGCTTATGACACATTCAAAATAACTGATTTACTGTGCTGGGGTCTTAGGCTGCAAACATTTACTACCAAGTGTAGTGCTTGCTATGGTGAGTAGAACCATTGATAAGATCACTCACAGTGGTGAGTATTACTTCTAGTAGCAAGCGTTTGAACAGACAGGCACCTAGCTATTTAAAAAGCAACATTTCATGGAAAATAAACTGCTTGGACTACGTGGTAATCCATGGTCACTTTTTTTCTTTTTTGTATCTGAGGCAATGGAGTAACTTCCACTGGGCATAGGCGCCCCAGACTCTAGGCAAACCCTGGAAGGATTGTACCCTTGCCACCATCAATGAACATGGTACCAAACTCCATCGACAAGTATTGAAATGCCTGCAATCTCCCTACCAACCCCAAATCCCACACTAAATCCCTCGGTGGTAGCTGCTGCAGCAGCTGCAGCCATCTTCTTCACGTTCCAACCTCTGCTGGCTGTTCCTCAGCAGGACAGAGGAGTGGAATATATTTGCTCTGCGACACAGAGGCCTTAGCGAGTCTCTGTAATCATCAGCAAACCTTCTTCTGGCCTGAACTGGAAGTCTTTAAAACTGGTGGCAGCCTATTAACAGCAGTATGAGTCTGTGGAAAGAGGGCAGAATTTCAGCCCTGTTGGGCCATGGGGTGGGTGGGAAGGTTGGAGTTACCACATAATGCCCTCTTGAGTATTCGTGTAAGAATGGAGGAGAAACCTCTTAGGCATATGATCCCCAAAACAAAAAGAGGGGGGCTATGTGGAACCTGCCCAAGGAATTGTGGGGTGTAGAGTTGAAAAGGGGAGCAGCAAATATAAGGAAGGGGATGAAAAAGGGGCAGCCACTAACAAGTTGTGCAATTGAGACTAAGACAACAGAGAGCTTCTGACACCTGACAAGAGGATGATATGGGTTACAATGGACATTCTGCCTTAGAGAAAGGGAGGAAGTGTTGTATGAAGACACTTGAGAGAAGCCACATGAATTTGTGCTAAGGGCTGGTTTCACATATGTTACAGCCCTGATTACGAGCAGAAGAAAAGGTAAAAGACTCTACAAATCAACTCTATACTGCAAGTCATTTCAGAAATCAAAACAACATTGTATGGGGTCATATAACAGCACTAAGGCCCCAATTAAGAAAAGCCCTAAGCACCTGCTTAACTAAGTCCCATTGTGGGACCTAAGCACACACTTAACTTTAAGTGCACACTTAAGGGTTTTCCTGAATTAGGGCCTAAATTTGAATGAATTATGATGCTCTAATGATAAGCCAATGAATTTTCTTAACCCATTATCTGTTTTGATAGCACAATAACTGAAACAGGAGCTCATTTGAAGGAACAATTAAAAACAAAACAAGAATAGAACAAAGCAATAGAGAAAAACAGACTTGTTTTAAACTCAAGTTACGTATGCCACTTTAATAATTTATGTACAGCTAGGAGGATTTCTATTTTAACCCTTACTGCCAAAGGTCCTTACAATTTGACAACAGTTTCAATAAAATGAAGCATGCTATAAGAATAAGAGGTCTTTATTGCTTATATAATTTTTCACTTAAGGTTTTCAAAGGACTTTACAAACTTAGCTTCACAATGACATTCTGATGGGTAAGTGGTATTATCCCCATTTAACAGAAAGGGAAACCGAGGTACAAAGAAATTTAGAACCTGTCTGAAGTCTCAGAATGCGTTCATGGCAGTGCCTGAAAAAGAACCATCCAAATACTCATCCTCTGTGGTAAGCACTATTTCACATTCTCTCCCTTTAAAACATTCACCCTAATGAAGGAAATACAATTGTATGCAACAATAAGACTGGTATATGTCATACCTCATGGGGCATAAGCAATAGGCCAAAATTCATTCGTAGTGTGACTTAAAGGGTTTTATACCAGTGATGAATTTGGGCCAATAACTCCAAGACATGTGCCCCTTCATTGTACTCACATATTCCAGAAACATGCTTTCATCCCACTAATTTGCAGTGAAATTCAATTAAACTTGTTGCTGAAAAGCATGCATAGCACTCCAGCAGAAGAGGTTACATATGCCACCAGCACACTAAATCATTTCATATTCTATTTCCTTCCCAATACCTTATTTATTGCTAAGGAACAAAAGTTTAAGAAGCTGCATGTGAAGATCTATTAAAGGTGACAGCTGGGCTATACCAGAGTGTAAGGAAAAAATATAAAAGATTTCACTATCGCTCTTTCACCCAAGTTAAAAGGCACAACAGTTACATGGGTATCTATGATATAACTGCAATAATCTGAGAATCAGAGAGGTAGCCGTGTTAGTCTGGAATTGCAGAAGTGACAAAGAGTCCTGTGGCACCTTAAAGACTAACTAAAGTATTGAAGCATAAGCTTTCGTGGGCTTTGTCAGATGCATGCAGTGCATATTGCATGCATCCACTGCATGTATTCGACGAAGTGGGTATTAGCCCACGAAAGCTTATGCTTCAATACTTTAGTTAGTCTTTAAGGTGCCACAGGATTCATTGTCACTTCTGCAATAATCTGGTTATGCACTAGCTGATGTCATCATATATTTAAACATCAGAATAGCATTTTAAATGAAGGCCAGTAAGCCCATTTCTGTTTGGCTTCAGACATAAAGGAGGTGATTTTAAAGGGCACAAAGGGCAAGTATGTTTCAGTATTGCCATGGCAAAGGTTAGGACCAGTGTGTTAAAGTGTAGGTTTTGGCTCCTTTAAGAAAAAAAGTTGAGAAAAATGTTAGATGTTTCAGTTTTTTAGGAAAATAATGCAAATCTATGCAAGAATCAAAATATAACAAATTACTGTTGAGAATAAAGTAAACAAAACATGGACTTAGCACCATAATCCTATTTCAGGGACTTGATGGAATTAACAAACTATTATTATTATTCAATAGCACATTATTTCTTTTGTAAAAGTGATAAGGTAAGGATGGCAGAAAAAGAGCAGATGAGGTCTGCAAAAGAGACCTTCTAATTATATCCTCAAGAGATAAACTTTCCAAGAAGATAATGGGGCAAAAGAATGTGAATGGTATATAATTCTACAGACCTAAGTAATCCTTCCAATGCAATTAACACACTTCACCCACAAACATAAGCTCCAGTACACCCAAGAACTGTGTCTAGGAACACTAGTCATTTACTTAGTCTCACTGAATGTTTTAAATGAATACACACTGAATGGCAAAAGAACCACTTCTTAAAGTTCCTTTTCAAAACTATCAACGAGCACTTGTGTTGGAGATCAAATTCAGACCATTCAAAAACCTTCAATTCCAAGTGAACGGCCATGATCTGATACATAAAAGACTAACACAAGCAGTCACTTGGACTAGAGCCCCATGAAAAACACCAGGTGACAAAAGCCCCTTACAGCAATCTGCAAGAAGGAGAAATAAATTAATCAAACTGCCAAAAGAAGAAGGCCGTGTTTGACCTCCTCCTGATCTCATTACTTCTCTATTACCCTTTTGAAAAACATCCTCTTACAAAGATCACTAATTGAAGATTATGTGGAGCGGAATCGCACCTCTCCATCATCGTGGTAACTTTAACTCATTTGTCATTCTAATAATTCACTACTTTTCTTTTCTGAACAGACAGAGACACTAATGGACTATCATCAGTTAAAAAGGCAATTTTTCCATTTAATTGCACTCATTAAATACTGAAATAGAACAACTGGAAAAGCAATACTCTCACTATTTAATCATACTATAGTACTAATAAAACACTGCTTCAAAATAAACTTGGTAATATGTAAAATGTAGTACAATAGCTGTTACAATATCTAGAATAGCAACATTATTTTGAGATGATGGTGTTTACTTTTTTAAAATATTATTCTTTATTTTTGACAATGTTTGTAAAAGAACAGCCCACGCACTGTAAGTCACTGTATAAGGTCCTTCACCGTAACTTCAATTCTGTTTTCACCCTATTACTGCCGTTCAAGCAATCTCATGAGCTAACACAGCCAGCAGAGGATTTGTGAAAGATAAACATCCAAACCTTTAGGCCTTTTTTAAACACAGTATTTGTATCAGTATAACCATGTCTGCTAGGGGTGTAGTTTTTTAAATAACTAAGTTATAATGGTACCACCCTCCTGCAGGTGCCTTATACTGGGATAGCTTATTTTTTTTGCTGTATGGGAATAGTTACACCACACTAAGAAGTATCTTTGTACCAGTATAACCACATTCATTCTAGGGATTTATCACTTTATACTGATTTAGTTGAAAACATACTGCTTCTATCTGTAAATAAGACCTTAGTGGATAGCTTAGAACCACTCATTTTGATGTCACGTCCTGCGGAGTACACAACATTTGTGAAGAATGTTTCCTATATTTACTTAAGTTCAATCTATGAGCTCAAACTAATAAAACCTTACTCCATGCAGGTTGTCCCACTGACTCAATAGGACCACTCACATGGATAACTACAATTTCATGTGGCTTTCTATGGCACAAGAAGATCTAAATATTTTATGTGAGAAAGGATTTGCAGATATGGGCCCCCCATGCTTGATCATATACTTACTTATGCTCCTTAAAAATAAGCAGATCACAAATGTAAGTAGAGAGGATGGTGGAAAGCTAAGTAACAGCTTGCTTTGAATAGTATGCTGTTGGCAGGATGCCCACTTCTGCCACCGTTCTGTACATTAAATAGTACCATTAGTCCACAAATGGTCCCAATGAAAACAATGGGCTATTTGCAGACTAAAGATCTGCTCTCAAATAAGAGCGCAATCTGGTCTGTGATGGGATGTGCACTCTGTGACAGGTTCCCTCCAGGGTACCACCTGGAACTGGAGTACCACTGAGTCCACCTGATCCACCAGCCTGGGTTCCCTCTCACACTGTGCTGCTGTGACAAGTTGCTAAGCTCTCCACACTTGCTCTTTCAATCAGCATACACACAGGTAGGGACACACCAATCTGCATCTGCATACAGATGCTGAGATCAGCTCTGCATGGGAAGGCTCAGTTAAAGCACCTCCAAGTTCTTAAGGCACACACCCCACTCTGGAGTGTAAACTCAAAGTTAGACTGAGTTGCGCTGCACAGGGAACTGTACAGCATAAGCTCATAAAATTCACCCCCTCCCTCAGTGTGGGAGAGAGATGCAACAGCTTTCTGCCCCAAGTTATCATTTCCACACACTAGTTTTAGACAAAACACAAACAAGTTTATTAACCACAAAAGATAGAGTATACATGATTTTAAGGGATAGCAAACAGATCAGAACATATTACATAGCAAATAAAAACAAAAACACAATCTTAATATACCAAAGAAATTGGATATGAGTAGCAAATTCTCCCTCTAAATGATTATTTAAGCAGTTTGCAGAGTTTCTTGAGGGCAAGTTGTACTTGCTTGAAGCTTAAAACCCCAAATATTCCTTTCACAGGCTAGACATCCCTCCAGCCTGGGTTCAGTCCTTGTTTCTCAGGTGTTGACATGCATCTCCTTTGGGCTGAGAGTCAGAAGAACCACCCTGATGATGTCACTCCCCTGTCTTAAATAGCTTTTGCATATGGCAGGAACTCTTTATATCCAACTTTAGTTTCCGTGCCTTTCAGTGGAAAAAACCTGGTATTCCAAGATGGAGTCCAGTACCAGATGACTTGGTCACATGTCTCTGTAGAGCTATAGCAGCCATGACTCGGAGGCTGTTTGTAGCATCCTCAGGATGGCTCCTGGGTGAGAGATTGTCATCTTCTAAAATCTACTGTTCTCCCGAATAGCTCTTCCCAGCTAGTCATCTAGACTGATTGCCTTCTGCCTAGTGAGCGTTCCCCAGGTGTAAACACATTTGTAATAGGTGCAAAGACAATATTCTTAATTTCATAAACCAAAACGATACAAGCATACAAATAGGATAATCATATTCAGTGAAGCATAAGCTTTTCAAGGATACCTTAAATGACCTATTTTGCATAAAATACCCCATAGTTATGCCATAATCATATCACAATAATCTTATGAAGAATATGGGCTGAAAATGGGGCCACACTTGAGGGGAATTAGAATAGATAAGCAACCCTTGATTGCAAAGAGAACCCAGTGAGAAGGAACAGATGGGCAATGATAAAGCCAGGAAGCTAGCAGCAGAAGGGGTCTGCCTTGTGGTGGTCTGTAGTCACTCTCATGCATTAGAGAGAAATAGGAGGAAACTAAGGTGAGAACAGAAGCAAATAAAAACAAAAACACAATCTTAATATACTAAAAAAATTGAATATGAATAGCAAATTCTCCCTCTAAATGATTTCCATACCCTCCTCGGGGTACATCCTAGGAGAAGGGTGTACCCCGAGGAGGGTATGGAAAGATCTTAATAGAGGTGAAATAGGAGCAGCCCAGGCAAATAGTAGCAAAGACTGGGACAGTGCAGACCTTGGCTGCTGGTTGTAGGATCCCTGGGCTGGAATCTGGAGTAATGGGCGAGCCTGGGTTCCCCTACCAGCCACTAAGGAGATGACACAAACCAGGCAGTGGAGCAGCAGTCTGACTAGGATAGATGTCTAGTGAGAGAGAGAGGGGCAGCAAGGTTCATGAATGAGGATCAAAAAGGGGGAGCCAGATGTGGGTGGAACTAAACCTCCAGAACAGCCAAGAGAAGGCAGACCTAGCAGTGTGTGTACCATGTGACATGGTCCAGTGGAAAAAAATTAAAAAGCAATTATCTGAACTACTCTTGCTAAGAGCAGGTGCTGCCAGTGTAGTGTCCTTTAATTATTTATTCAAAATTTATGTGTGCAACCTTATTGATTCTAGTGAGACTAACTGCTAAAACAATATGAATGAAATTGACAGCAATACATGAAGTCAAGAAACATTACACCAGGCCAAGTCAAAAAGTCTAAGGGGTGAGAAACTGACATAATACGAGAAATTTACAGACACACATGACCGTTGCAGACCAAAACATTTCCAACCCTCCTGATCTGCAGGAAACAAATGCAAACTCAAACCTCACACATGACAAGAGTAGAATAGGTAGACCTATCTTTGGGTTTTCTAGCAACTGGGTTTAGTTGGGGTAGACATTACTACTCTGAAGGGTAGAACACTGAGCAATTCAAGTCCTCTGCACAAGAATGGACTCACAGGTGCCATGCCCACTTGTTGCTGGGCATAACATAGCACCTTTTCAGGCTCTCACAACCCCTGTTATGGTTGCTCCAATCTGCAGCAGTCTCTTTTCTCCTGACTTTGCCCTCCAGCCAGGTCACTTTAAAGTGACCTCCTATACCACAGCAATATTTTTTGTTGGATACCAATATCAGATATTTTCATGCAACTGTGAAGGGCCATATGTAAAAGAGTTGATGTAATGTACATAATGCAATGATAATAGTACAGCAGTTGGGTCTTTACTGGATAGTAGGGGGTGAGAATGATTTCGTAAAAAACATGAATATAGCGAAGTACAATGTCTTAACGCTTAATGTGTGACAAATTCCAGTCAAATGCAGCTGCAAAATACAAGCATGTACCACATTTCTTTTACAGCAGGTTAGGAATGTTGTTCATTTGCATTCCTGCTCTCATGCAACATTGCCTGCTAGCATAACATATTCATGTACGCTTTTCTTTTGAATATGTTCTTGCAAAACTCCAGCTGTGAGTGTACAATCAGCCTTTAAAAGAGGCAAAGGGAGAAGCAAGGAATGTTTCCCCTTGCACATATTTTCCAGATTCATCTGTGCAATTGGCTTGTGCCTAATACTCAATTCTCAGTATGAGAATAAACGGTATGCCAAGATTATTTTGTGGTTAAAGAAATGTGTAGGCTACCTGCTGTGTTATTTTCAACTCTGTTAAGATAATGAGTGCTTTTCTGACACCCCCTCTCCATCTACACATTTTTAGAATATCATGAAATACATTAAAACCAAGACTGGGGAAAAAATGTAATCCAGTACCTGGGATGTACTGTGATTAGGCTGATGTCTACTTCATTGTGTTAAATTTCAGTTGCTGAGCAGAATGGCAATCATTCAGAGAAGGAAACGATTCTCAGCAATGTGATATTGCATTGCAAAACAGGCTTAAGTTAGGTGTGCTTAGGATGAATATTGCAGTGGCTTCACACCATGATTAAATACAATAAGCTTCCTCAAGTTGATTGCTTGTGTAATTTTGAAACATGAAAACAAAGTTAAACTTTTTCCTTATTACTGCTAGAACTGATGTACCAATAAGCCATCAGTTCTAAGAGTAATACATACATTTCTTGTTTCAAGAAGTCACAGGGTTCTAATAAAGGCATTCTAAACTGTCTACTCAGATTCTCCTACTCACTATCCTGACCATCAGCAAATGAGTCAAAATATACACAGTTCATCTGGGATTGTTGGGCTTTGCATACTTAATAACAGCTGAGAGAGAGAAAAAGAGGGAAAGAACAAATGGCTTATTTGTCCCCAGGCACCCCAAACCTGACAGATTTTTTTCTAAGCTATTGGTATCATGCTGACAAGGATACAGACTTCAGGTCCTGACTCAGACAGCCATGGTGACTCCACAACTGATGGGTTTAGTCATAACCAGCATCAGCTTTGTTTAGGTACCCTGATGGAATCCAGAGAAAATATAGCTAAACATACCTGCATCCACACATTCCAATTTAGTGTCATCTCATCGTAGGACTACAGACATCAGAGAAAACTCTAAACCGATGCCATATAGACTCAATGCCTATTGTTTAAAGAATTTAAAATCATTTTGCTGCTTCTAAGAGAAAGTTCATAAATGTGAGAGTCTCTTTTCCAGATCTTGAACTACATATGATAGCTATGCTGCCAGCAATGTGACAGCCATTATTGAACCAGTTTCAACCATCTCTATTCCAGCACTAAGAATCTCTGTGCAAGGTTACTGAAGTAGGAGAATTAATAGTTAGATCATAGGAGCTATAACTACCTCTTGGGACTGTAAGATGCAGATGAGAAAGAGCCAATGGAAGCCCACAGAACTAAATTTTGCGCTTCAGCATTCACTAGCATGAAGTGAGGGTGTTTCTATATCTTCCATACTATCTTAGGCTTCTTTAGGCTTAGATATAGAGGTACTATTGCTAGATGCACAAAAGCCAGTCCCCCTAACTGAAATAAACTTCTGATGCTGTCTGTGAAGAACAAGGAGGAGTGGAAGTACCGGCTGATGGAATAGCTGAACATGTGGATTGCATGCACCTGCTAACGAGGGGCTTTTGACAGCTCATTGAGTTATGCAAATTCTGACATATTGCATATAAGATTATATCTAATGAGAAGAGATCTATTATAACTCATAAGATTGGAAAAAGAGAATTACTGAGGAGCAAAAAAAGGAAATATTTTCTCATTTATCTCTATTTTAAACACACAAATACAAATTCATTACACCTCAATATTTCTGTGGAGCATTATATCCATTTTGAAGACGGAGAAACTGACGCAAAGAAGGGTTAGGTGACATGGTCAAGGCCATACAGAAAGTAAGTAGCGTACCTAGGAATAAAACCTGTATTCCAGGAAGCAAAAAACTGTTCCCATCCCTGTGTTCTCACCACTACACATGCTTCTTTGATAAGCAAGGATTTAAAAATAAATGTGACTTATCAGTAATGCTTAGAGAAGCTCTGATTGTAGAAAAAATATTGTAAGGGTAGTTTAAAGCATTTAAAGAAAATCTGCAAGCTTTATCGTTTAAAATATATATTAAGCTACTGCATCCAGATGCAGAAAGTAAATAATAATAGTATTTTGTTTTTTTAAAAAAATCCTGTTGAAGTATGGGCTTAAAAAGGAACCAGAAAATACTACTGCAGGGGAAAATAACACCCTGCATTGTTAGAGGTTAAACCTCTCAACAGAAAACATTACAATCAAGCCCATGACAGTCAAACATGTAAGCACATTTCAGCCTTACTGGGATTCTTTATACACTTGGTTAGAGATAGAGGAAATTCCCAAAGCAAGAAATAATATAGGAACGAAAGAATCAATAGTGATGGCAGTGAGAATAAATAGCAGTCGTCAAATAATGTTTTGTTTTGTGTCAAGAAAACACCTCAAGTTAGCTGGTAAAACAGGTGTCTATTTTTTATCCCCTGCAAAGCTCTAGTGACTTTTATTCAGAAGCAGTAAGCAAATGTGGGATTGGACATGAAAAGGAATATATAGACTACCCATTGACAAAATTGAAACACTATTAAAGAAATATCCATTGCACTTGGGATTTATGTCAAAATTTGACTACCGATGAGTAGGGTGTTCACTTTGCACAAGAAAGAAGATATGACGGATCCTTTTAGATCTTTGACAGATCCTTTTAGTATCTAACTCCCTTGGAGTTCAACAATACCTTATAGACACCATGATGTGTGGCCAGACAGAGCTGTACCACCCTAAAAGGAGTTCCAGGAGCCATAGAGCTTCCATAAGGCACAATGCTTCCCAAAGATACCAAGGGGATCACCCACTACTATTTCCCTTGCCCTTAAGGAGTGGAGAGTAGTGTATACACCTCTCTTTGGATGGTTAATCACACCAGGCAGCCAAGAGAGACAGGAACACAATCCAGGTTCTTCTCTACCATTTTCAGGATAGCTAGAGGAGCAAGTCCTGCCGAATCCTTGTGTTCAAACAAGTGTGAGGGTCACAATGATGACCATACCCTGCAAGGGGGAAGCTCCTAGCATCTTCCTTTGTGCACTGGTCAATATCTGGCCATAATTTTGCCCTTGGATTCATTACACTCTCTTTAAACTTATTTTGCCTTAACCCACTAGCAATAAGAAGCATTACTTATATATAAATATACAAATGGATATACATTTTAAGTTATTTAGTAGCTTATTGTGAAATGACAAATTACAGAAATTGCAACACATTCTCTGTCCTATCTAAACAATTCCATTTAACAACATTTCCATGTTTTGCCTCCAACATCCCATAGATCTGTAGAATTTTTCTGAAAGGGTGGATTTTCAATATAGCTGCAAAGAGGACATTCATTGCTTCATTGTAAATCTATCACCAAAGAAAGTTGTGAGAAGTTTAAGCTTGTGGATGACATATCAACCTCTGTTATACCAATAGAAGCAAGCAGGATTTTATGAGGGGGATAAGGCAAAAAGCCACATTTATTGTAAAGATAATAATAAAGAAAAGATAGAAGCAAACAATGTTGTTTAACTACTTATTTTTATTACTACTTAACCTTTATACACACACACACACACATATATATATACACACACACACACTTATTTATTTATTTAGGTTTTGGGTAACTGTTATAGTTACCAGCCTGGAAGTTGCTTGTGACAGAATACTGGCCAGGTATTCTATACACAGGTGATGGTAGTGGGGAGCGAAGTCCTGATTAGATGCGCATTTGAAGCTTCTGGTAGGCTGGCAGCAGAACCTTGGACTTTGACTTCATAGTTTTTTTGGTTCAGTTTTTATAGGAATTTTTTTCTATGCCAGTTTATGGGAATTGCGCTGTTATGCTGATGTTTTTAGGGTGGCTGCCAGGTGCTTGTTAGTGATTTTATAGGGTGGACCTTTAGCTTTTAGGTTTTTTTTACTTGACACCTTTTGGTTGCACTGGCACCTGACGCTTTCTTCAGCCCTTTGATGCTGCATTCTCAGGCTGGAACCTCTCAAACCATCCATTCATTGTTTAAGCACTCTTTCTTTTACATACATTCCCTAATTAATGTTTTACATACAGTATTTTGTATAATAATAATTTTACACATACAATAGTTACAAAAAGTTATAAAAGTTTCTGGGTGGCATTTCTTAAAACACTCTCTCTCTGAGTGCTGAGTTAGTTACTGTTATAGTTACGTTTTACTTTGTGATTAGGGTTAATTGGTTCACAATGCTTTGAAGAGAACTGGCATCAATTGTGTAACAATGCCCTTAATCAATTACAGGGCTTGGCTCCCAGAGCTGAGTTAGTGGCTTGACAATGCATTGTTACAATGTATCCCTGCAATGTCAATTTTAAGTAGCTACTTGCAAAAGTTTGAGCGTGCCCTGGGACAGAGAGAGAGGAGCCATTTCTGGCTACATAATACAATTTCAAGTTACATGATCTAATATTAACAAATTATATTTTAAAGGGGCAATAATAATAAATCTAAACATTTAACAATCTTAACAAATACTACTACTACTACTAATAATAATAATAATAAATCTAAACATTTATCAAGCTACTTCTACTTAAACTTACACTATGTAGACTTCAGTTGTGGCGAACAAATTATGGGGAGTCACTTCCACTTGGGAAATCATTTTTAATACTTTAATATGTTATCCCTACACCTCAAGCTAATTGGAGTTTAAAACAAAAAGCAAGCAGAAGAGGACTAAATGTATAGTTACCTGTTTGTGAAGATAAGGGTAAAGGTAGTTGCTAACTTTTCCTGTCAATTCCAAGGCATCTGGCGATATTCTAAGCAAGTAAACCATGCTAAACTTATTTTGAAAAAGACTGCCTTGCAAAGTGAATAGTTTACTCTGTGTCACATCCATAAGTCTAGTGAAAGATGGTGAATAACTAGCCTATAGCTTCCACTCCTTATCTGATGGGTTGGCAACACAGCATGCATCTTTTGCTGAGTTTTAGTTATCTTGGTTAGAGGAAGAATATGTGGAAGATAACCAATCAAGAAATACCAGAGGTGAGTCCATATATAGAAATCCCCCGCCCCCAACCAATTCCCATGTATGCTTCACTCATACTTTAGATGCCCTATTAACCTCTTGATAAATGAGCAGCATAAGGATATCATCACTGAATGGTAACAATACTTTACTTAGCCTCTCCAGAAGTAAAAAGTACGTACATAAACTCTGTTGTGAGATGATTCCAAGACCAGGACACGCTTTACATTTTTTTGTACTTGAAAGTCCATCCCTTTCAAAGTTTCCCCCACGGGAGTAGGATTAGTTCCTGTTGTATCACAGAACTTGAAAGGATACTTTAAAATAGCTTCTATCATAACAGAATCAATCACAAAGCGAAAGGCACTTTGTGAGAATAGCTGATGGTTTCATATATTGTGATATAATTACCACAGAATGTAAAATTGCCCAAATATTGGGGAGAAAAAAAGCCAAATGTACAGTAAGAAGTTCAGGATGGAGCAGAGTAAAGTTGTTGATCCATCAAAAGATCAAAGACTATACTGAAAACATTCTCCAGTTTACACAGCTGTAAACTGAAGGCACAAGCCACACAACAAACTATAGATAGGAGCTAATGATTCTATGATTTGGGATGAAAGGGCATTGATAATTCTGTAATATGTCAATCCTGGGCTTAGATATAACTTCTAGCTGGATATATGACAATTTGATAGGTAGTGATTTCAGCACTATCTGTTAACTTAAAAGCCATCTTGAAGGAGGACAAAAATTTTGCCAATTAAAAAGAAAAATCAGGAGGTATCCTCTTTCTCTGACAATCAATTCCTTCTCTCTTCTGAACAATGCAAATCTGCAACCTATAGCTGAGAAAGCCATCCAACAAGAATCTTAAGTTTAATAAACATAAAAAGAGGGGGTTGAGCATGTGTTTGAGCATGTAAACTTTTTAATCTGACCATATTTATATAGTGTCTATTAAAACAGTATACAGTGTATTCATGGTAAACAAGGCTCTTAAATTCATTCTAAAGTATACATTACTAAATTAAATCATAGTAAAGTAATATATTGTATTTACAAATGTGCACTATAACATACTGCACAAATAGAAGAGCAGTTGACTTATATAATTTACTTTCATTAAAAACAAATTCATCTTATAAGTCTATAATGTTGATTTTTTGCGTTGAAGACATTCATATTTCCCATGTGTTGAAAAGGTTTAATTTCTTTTCTTGGATGTATTCACTGCTTTGAATTTGATATACATGTAATATTTGAGAATGAAAATAAAAATATAATGAAAGATTCTCTATTTCACATATTAGAAAACAATGTTTTTCTCATTAAAGCATCAGATACAAATGCTATAAACCATGAAATTACCTTTGAGCCCTTTCTGAAATAACCAGTTCACAAATAAATGATCCATGCAGAAAGAAAAGAGAAGATTAAAATAATAAGACAAAGTTACATTTTCATATCCGAAGTCTAAAAAATATAAAGAAGAAAAATTATTATTCTAGAACTTATTCACACAATGAAAACTATTTAAATAGGTAACACTAAACAATTGTATCTGACAAAATTATATTAAATTCTTAGTCATATTTTTCAACCTTCTGGATAATTAATCCTTGCCACAAATTATCAGTACTTTTGCAGAAGGAACTGCAAGTATAGGCCCTTATTTCCAGCAGAGTCCAACTGACAGCCATACTTTTGAATCCATTTGCTGAATCAGACCCCAACAATTAAATGTTTCTATCTAAGTACTTATATGGATCTCATTACCATAATATCTGTGTGCCTGACAATACGTTAATGTAGATATATTCTCAGCACTCCTCTGTGTTTGGGAAATGGCATTATTCCTATTTTACAGCTGTAAAATTGAGGCAGAGAGATACTATGGGTAAACTTTTCAAAAGTACCTGAGTGACTCAAGAACCTGAATCTCATTTTCAAAAGCAAATTACTAACTAAGGAGCCTAAACCCCTTTTTAAAGTGAGGAGGATGTAGGCTCTTAAATGGCTGTCAACTTTGAAAATGTGGCTCAGGTTTTTAAGTCATGAGGGTACTTTTGAAAATTGTACCCAGGGAGCATGGATCAGCAGTCACTGCACTCTCTGTCAGTACTCAGCCCAAGCCAGGGAAGCTAATGATCCAGCCAGCAAACCAAATTCAGGTGGCACATTGCACATATGCTAAAGACCTCCAAAGGTCATACAGGATGTCTGTTGTGGACCAGGAAATTCAGCCTGACTCTCCTGAATCCCAAGTTGGTGCTCTAACCTTTGACCATCACTTCCCTTTGCTGGGATTCACACCGAGCTTTGATCTCTTTTTTTTATATTTAAATTGAATTGCAACAAAACTTGGACCTATGAAACAGTGATGCCACAATAACGGTGACTGATAATGAGGCATTTGTAGCTAGAGGAACTAGCTAGCTAATGGGACAGTGAGTAAATATATTACTCTTTCATACTCAGAAATCAGTTCATCTTCCAGTTTAAATTAATTTAAAGAAGACCCAGTATAAACACATCAAAAATACACCAACTTCAAAATGAGACTTCTAGGCTGATATTTTCAAGCATCAATGGGAGTTATGCACCCAACACCCACTGAAAGTCAATGGAAAAGGACAGCTACTTCTACTAGGCCTCTCTCTGAAAATTCCAGCCCTACATTCTTTTATAATTACATACCCGGCCTGCTGCCACTCTTCTAACTACATTGTAATGTGTTTCTCATGTAGTTCAGCCTTGGCAATGCATCAAAACTGGGTGAACTTTTGATTTTTTATTTCATTCATATAGCTTTGATAAAAAGCCAAACCAGTATTCTTGAAAATCTGTAAAAATATTATACTTTTAAGCTGAAAAAGTTTGGATGCCAAGCTTCAGCTTGGAGTGAATTTTTATGGCTGAGCTATAAACTCTTGAAAGTAAAGACCTATATAATGGAAACACTGACAAACCCTTAACTATAGTGGTGCTACTAGGCACCATTTTAATATATTTACCACTTTAAACTTACTTGTGCAGCTGCTTTTGCTGAATATCAGCTACAAGCTAGCTCCGTTAAAGACAGAAAAATAAGTTGTAACACATTAGCAGCCAGCAGTGGGCAAATGTTCAAGCACATTAAGGTTTTAATATAATTATAATTGTTGAACATGTTCAATCAATTAACCACAAATATTCTGTTTATCTGAAATGCTGCCAAAATTGTGAACTGCAGTCAAAACAACATGATACTATGGTCCTTAAGGAAAGGATACACACTTAATCAAAAGAAACACCAGCTAGGAAGAGCCAAAGCAAATATCTTATGTGACATTTTATAAATTTTCAGATGCCGTATTTTAAAATATCCATTGGTACCTATCTCAGCTTTCCAAGTATTTAATTGATAAATTCACATTAAAAAAAGTCCATATTGCCATTAAACAGCTCCAGAATAATCGTGTGTTAAACCCAACTCTCAGTGGTCAAGATTCCTCTAAAGTTATGCAAAGCAAATGTAAATATTCAGAAAATATCAGAACTACTGTGCAAGGAACTTTTAGAATTAAATTTCAATTTTATTTCATTACTTGTTTATGATGGCTTAGCTGTATTACTATGAAATAGTTAAATATGAGTTTTGTCTTCGAAGAAAAAAAGAATCTCCCGTATAATTTGCCTTTAAGAAGGAATTATTAAAAAGCCTTGTTGTACAAGTCCTATCTAGACAATTTGCAGTGCTGCAAAAGCACTTTTTTCAACAGTGCCCCCTAAATAATTAAGCTGTTCCTTTTACCATACTTTCTATATTACAGAAGTCGTTTTCCCACAACGAATCAATAACTCATTCCTTACGTCAGTCATTTTTCTCCATTTAACTGAATGGACTGAGGTCCAACACTGCAAGCTACATTACCTTTGAATTACATGTGTGATTTAAAATTCAAAGTACTACTCTAAGGAGCTTTTAAGACTGACCACTCTACAGTCTCTTCATATAGACAATCCTTTACAGACATTCCTGACAGATTTACAGCAGACCAGTAACTGAAATAGTTAAAACTGTGAACATTACCAGGAAAGCTTTGTCCCTTTGTAAAGAAAATAGAAAGCAAGCCATCATTACAAGGGAAAAAAAACATATTTTTAGATGAACTATAAATGCATCTTATGGTATTAGAAATTGAATCATACAGTTTACAAATAAACTTCCACTGTAGACACCCAGTCAACTAAGAAGTTAGTTCTACTATTTAAAAAAAAATCCAATCTCTCATTTTTATTTCTTGAAGAGTTGATTCACAACCTTTATGTAAATATAGGTGTACATGCAATTTAATAGGAGGAGAATGAAAATGATGGCACAATTTAGCGCAAGTTCTGAGATAAAATGCGCTCTGACTTACAACAAAACATTGACAATCTATAAAGACAAGAACAAAAAAAGATACAGAAAGAAAATCATAATAAGAATGTTCAGATACTTTGTCCAAATTGTAATAAATGTGAGTGTGTGAAACAAAACCAACAAAGAACAGTAGAGCCAGTCTTCAAACAAAGTAACCCTGAGAAGTTCATATCAATTTAATTAATTACCCTATCTCAAAAAAATACAACAATCCAGCAAGTTTTACTAAGTTAGGATGACGGGTTTTGGACCATGTTTCTTTGTCATCTGTTAGTTGTCTCTTAATTTACAGCATATGACAACATCTTAATGGTCACATTCACCAAAATAAACATCTTTAAACCCTTCTATGATTTGCTTTTCTATAATGTTTAACACACACTAATGCAACTGGACACCACCTACTGTCACTTACTGTCTAAAATTGCCAAAGGTGAAAGGTTTCTTTAGATTAATCCACATAACGGGTACCTTCTATTTTCCTTTGTTTTTCTCTTGTCTCTTTGGTTTCAAGTTCCCACTCACTCCCATAAATTAAGCAGTATTGACAACATCTTTGTGCCAAGAAACTTAATCTGGGGAAAATGTACAGTCCTTCAAATCAAAAAGCATTTTCACATTAACATACTTTTTAAATTCAGTTACTGATTTCTAATTTGATATATTATAACAATTCCACAAAGCTGTATCTTTTTCAATTTAGAAATTTTACTCATTCAACTTTAGCATCTCAGCAGGCTCGGAACCTCGGCATTACACAAGGTATTAGAAGAAACCAAACTGGCAAAGCTGTTTTGCTAATGTTAGGTAAAATGCTTTACCTTTTAGTACTCTGGAAGCTCAGAAAGACTTCCATTCAGAGCTTTTCTCCATTCCATTTCGGGCTCAGCACCCTGAATCTGTATTTCGCCAGCTGCTGATGTTCTTTCTATTAAACTGAAAATTTGTGAGAAAAGCACAACTTCCTGCTGTGTGTTAGCTTCATATGAGAACATTCAACATGAAATAGTGACATTCTTATGATGCACTAATTTTTTTGTATTTTTTTTCTTTTATTGTAAGCAAACATATTCAGGAATGTCCATTATTGAATGATTAACCACTAGCTACAGCTGTTCTGATAATATTTAATAAATGCAGTTAATAAACTATGCAGTTTGTCTTGTAATCTGGTTTAAGGTAACATCCTAATGAAATTATCAATTTCTCAACAAGCCACTCAACCTACATCTTATACATATGGAACCAGGAAGTTAAATGGTACTGGCAAGTAAATCAATTTAACTATACTGTCATCAAATTCTTTTCCTTTTAGGAAAAAAATATTCTTCCTACAATAGACATGTACTGGTATTGCCATCTTAAATCACAACCAATTTAAAAAAAAATTAACACAATGAAATTTTAACCATTTTAGACTGAATTATAAAGGAAGACAGTGTCTGTTCTTTCTGTGTATAACAGAACAGTAATTCTTGTGTATGTTACTTTTCACTGGATCAAAATATTATTTAACTTAAATCAAAGGATCTGTTATTTTATTTAAGTCTAGCAATACTAGAAAGTAAAACTCCTCATCTGGGGCTGTAATATTTGTAGAAAAAATCCACTTCAAAAACATTAATCAAATTTTTCGCCTACTGGGCAGCCATATGGTAAAGCAGCATGTGAATCTCACAAACTTGCTGATCTTCTGTAACTGGGTGCTATTAATTACGCTTACTGCATCCATCTCTTGGATTTTCGCTTTGTGAAAAAAATATTTATTGCAACAGCTTTTACAAAACAAGGGAATGAAAATCACAATTGATTAATGAGCTGAATGGAAATATTTCCGTTAGCAGATTTTTAGAATGAATAAGAATTAATATCATAAGTAGAAATGCACCCACATTTTGTTCCCCACACACTTTTTTGGACAAAAAAATCCCCCCCAACAAACTACAACATGCATTATCCACTGAACACACTTTAGATGACAAACAGCAAGGTTTAAATTAACTGAATAATAAAATGACTGATTTTTCTAAGTGATTTAATATGAAATGGAAGTGATTGTTTTATTATTTCAAAATAAATATTATGCACAGAAATCTCTTAACATAATGTTAAGGCTCTTTCTTACACCAATAAAAGCGAGTTGATTAAGAGCGATTGTTTCTACTTTGTTTCTCACTCTTCAGCTGACAGCACTGTAGCTTATGTGGTATATAATATCATACACTATGTTCTGGAACCCCAACCATAAATCTGAGCTCCCAATGGTAAGTTAAAGTTGGAATGCAATCCTTTAGTTTAAAGACTCCTGTGTACTGCTGAGCCAAACTCCAGGGCAACTCTTTCCATGGAATTATGGAAAGGCATTATAGACTGGCAAGAGAGAATGGCAATGAGAGACATTAGTGAAACGTGCTGATCCACTGGCTGGAATGCCAGCATGAAGAGGGGTGAAGAGCCATTGTCAGCAGTGCCCTCTACTAAAGTCCAAGCTACTAGGAGTCATGGCACATCTATGAAGGTGCCTCATGTCATGTCTCCAAGTTAGTGAAGGTGGTTTTCTTTGCCCAAAATCTTCATATTGGTCTCCTATGCAAAGCCTGTTTACTTGGATACGTGGCAAGTGACATGTATTTCATCCTAAGTAACAGCAGAAATAGTTACAAGCGTCAGATCTGTACGGCTCTTGCACTGAGGATCCCATGGGATGCTCAAGAATTTTAAGTAACTGGCTAATCTCATTTTGGATTAGTAAAAATACTGTGAGGTAAGGTAATGGAATGAAACAGCTCAAACTTCAGGAAGAGGTGTATGCTATGCATCATCTTCCTGAGCTCAAAAATCTAATACGAGTGACAGTGGAAGAGCACTAAAAATGATTGCTTGTAGCATCCAGTTAGGGTGACCAGACAGGAAGTGTCAAAAATCGGGACAGGCAGTTGGGGTAATAGTAGCCTATTTAAGAAAAAGACCCAAAAATCAGGACTGTCCCTATAAAATCGGGACATTTGGTCACCCTAAGGGGAGGACTATATTGGTAGTACAACAAAAAGAAAAGGCAAGGTGGGTGAAGTAGTATATTTTATTGGGCCATCTACTGTGGGTGAGAGAAGCAAGCTTACACTCTTACACTGACCTCTTCTTCTTCAAGTCTCTGTAAACTTAAAAGCTTCTATTTCACTAATGTTCATTCAATAAAAAAATATTACCTCATCCACTTTACCTCATCATCCATATCTGGGAATAACACCGCTATAACAACACTGCAAACAAAAAGTAAAGGAACATTTTAGGCCTTTAGCTGTAGAGAGGGGAGCTACTGAAGACAGTAGCTATTGGAAAGGCCCAAATCAATTATAATCACCTTCACACTTGTGTAAGGAAACAACAAATCTCCCTTTGATAAATGATGCTGCTAAATCATTTCTAATATTTAATAGATCCTTAAAAAACTCTACTCACCCAACCATCCAGAAGTGGTTTTTTTTTGTTTGTTTGTTTTTTGATGGGACAGTAAAATATCAATCAAATCTTTCTGGAACTTTACAGATTTCCCAACACCTTCATGAAGTTCCTTTTGTTTTTTTATCTTACAGTAGTAACATGTTTTGGTTCAGTGAAATTTTTAAAACATTGTAATCAAAGTGTAGAATTATATAATTGTCAAACTATTCCAAATTATATAATGATCTAATGTTTGGCATTCCATTTATCTCAGAAGTACACATCTAAGTTTCAAAAGTTAGTGGAGAAAAAAGCATTAAATTTTCAGTTTTCAGGTTAATGTTAAATAAGCAAAAGAAAAGTTTTATGTGGGTTAGATGTGACTTTGACCCTGCTTCTTGATACACAGTAGAAACTGAGACACTGGACAGTTGGGGTTTTGTTTTTTTAAAAAAATCATGAAATTTAGCCGCTTTCTTCACCCACTGATATCCTGGGGTTTTGTTTGTTTGTTTTAACATAATGACACAGCAGCATTGTTGTTTTCTACCTCATGGAAAATAGCACTACAATTCTCGTGGTTAAACAGCAGGTAAACTGCACATCTAACATTGCCAAAGAAAGGCGTTTTTTAAAAGTGTTAAGAAACCTTTTTACTAAGTTTTAATTAGTGACCCAAAATGTATGCCATAACTTTTCGTCACCTCTTGGGTGATCTCTAAACCTCTCCTGCATACATTGACTGTCTGCTTAAAAGTTTAAAGAGCTAACAAAATGTTTTAACGAGATACAAATCTCAGAGATCATTAATCAATATGTTCAATGTTATTTGTGATAATTCATCATGACATGATATTAATGGGTTACTGTACCCTTCAGAGGTGAGATTAATGCAAATGAGCAGCCACAATTAACTTTACTGCTCCCAACTCACAGGAACGGACAGATGATTATAAATGACAACTATATGTCAATTACAATATCCAATAAAGTGAAGCTTAGAGGGCAATCTATCTACTTTTATAGCTCTTCCTTGATGTACCTGAATTTAGCTCAGCCCACTGTTGTCACAGGGTAACCACTGTTTTGAAGGAGGGACAAAAATTTAATTTCAGATTTCTTAAGTGTTTCAAAATTCTGAACGTATTGTCTGAAGAATGAAAACTGAAAGAAGCCAAGAACAGATGCTGCTGCAGTCTTCATGAGCTAAAGAAAAGTGGGTCTGTTTTCAAATTGCAACAAGGCATGAAGAAAATAACCTGTCCTGCTGAGCAATATGTTTACTCAGTAATAACAATACTAAAAATAAATAATAAAAAGCATTAGCACAGTATTGCAAAAGCCTTATGTTTGGTAAACTTTTTAGTGACACATCATATAGCAGAGAGATTAAAATAGAGGACCACACATTTGCATCTTGCGTGCATCTTTCCATGCAAAGACCTTCATGACCACTTTCTGAGCACTAATGCCCTTACACTGAAGGGGCAGGGTGAAATCTGAGGCTCACTAAAGTCAATGGCAAAATTGCCATTGAATTCAACACTGCCAGGATTTCATACACAGAATTTACATACTCAGAACTCTAAATGCAGGCCAGATTGAAGCCACTTTGTAACTATGTCCGATAGAAATTCACAAAATGTCACTGTAAATTCAAGCAACAAAGAACAAAATATACAGAATCTGCAATAATGGCACACTTTTTCTCTTTCCCACGGAGATCTGATGAAAAAATCTCTGGAAGAGGAAGCTGCTACCTTGCTATTCCACAGTTTGATCTAGCTTGTGGCATTCAAAGCGGACCTCGTAGAGACCATGTTTACTGCCCGGGTAGCCATAAGAAAGCTTAATCACTACTATCAGATGGAAAAAATCAGGCTGAAATTTGTCCTATGTCAAAGCATTGTGAGCAGGCACAAAAAAATAAAGACGTATGCAAATATTTTCTATATTTTTATCTCCTGTCAAACCAAGTTTTTGCTTTTTTTATAGCCCTTTCCCTTTGCAAAGTAGCCATCATAATGCCCGCACTTGTGTGATACTGGCCAGAGGTGTGCATATAGATAACGAGGAAGGCCCCACTGCAAGTAGCAATAACAGTATTACATTTTGATTTAGCTTAACTAATGAACTGCATGAAGATATAACTGTAGCTTTTTAATATGTATGTAATCTATAACATGTACTATAATTATGTAAGTTTTGCATACCTACTGTATTTATAGAATAGGTTTAACTGACAGGGAAATTTTTGGCTATATCAACAATCAGTGGAACAGCTTATTCCTGATTATGGAAATATTGCAATTGGTTCCTTTCATCTAATTTATTTTTGAGGAAAATAGTTGTAGTAAGATGAGTCTGACAACAATATTAGCCTATAATCCTATTCCCTTCTATTTCAATCCTTCAGTATGAAGAATCTGAATTTATTTTAGTTGAACGCAGAAAACAGTAAAAACTGTTTATGATTTTTAATACAATACTTTCTTTTCAATATGTATTTATTGAAAAAGACAAGAGACAAAAGCAAGCACTTTTTCAAAATGTATACTTTAGGAAAATGAAAAAGATATAAAGCCCCCAATCCTTCAACTTGTGGTGCATGGGCATACTCTAGGGAGTCGAGGCCACTGAAGTCAATAAAAGGGGGGGACCCACCCATGTACATCATATTGCTGGATCAGGGCCTTAAATTTGTGCATAAATACATGAAAGGTGTATTCTTTGTCCACAATTTTTTAGTGTTACATCAGCACATGCCCAAATTTAAATGTGCAAGTAATATAACTACTCAAGTGCTGAAAGTTGGGTCCATGTTCAATTAACTTGCAGAATTAGAGCCTCAGAGACTAACATCTTTTTATAATACTTGGTTTTTAATGTCTTCCCCCCATAAAAAATTTTTTTCTAGTTGTACAAGTTTTTCATCCAAATAACATTGCTATTGTGGAACCAATGGACAGCGCCATCTTTTCATGAACAGGTAAGGAGTTGTCATCTCTAAGAAATTCCTTCGGTTCTTTATGATGAAGTCCAGATGTTTGCTAAAACACTGCTTTGGGGAAGAAAGTTTTCAGGACATTTTTAAAAAATCTTATAAAAATACATAATTTCATGATAGTAAATTAACAGAGCAACATAGTCCCAATATTCTGTGCTAAATTAACAGTGGCGTGTGCCATACATCTTCAACAAGCACTAATTCACCATATAAGACAAGATAAATAAAATTAATAAAGCCCAAATTCAACTGAGAAACATGTGGACAAATACTAGATTCGTTTGTTCTTTAAAAACATACAAATACGAGGTGTGTGTTTTTTTTAATTAATTAATCAAAAAATTCAAGTTGGTTAAATAAAACCTTCTTCCAATGCCTCCTATTTAATTGTAGTTTGGCACCAACAAATATATATCAAAATTATAGTATTTCCCTTGACAGGAAGCTCCTTGCTTCCACACACAGTTACGGCTCTCTGCAGAGTAACCCAGAACTGCTGACAACCTTGAACACTGCTACAACAATATTACTATACTTGGCAGAGAAGTACCCTTGCGGCGGAGAAAAGCTGTAATTTTGACTGTCACTGCACATTACACTGGATATTATTTCACTGTATGCATATGTGCACTCTCACAAACACTTAATGGACAACAGTTTTCTCAGCTCTTCTAGTATAAATGGCAATATAATACCATTGAGCCACCAATGGGATCCCTGTTAAAAATGAGCATTTTATATTACTGAAACATTTTGTTAAAATATCTGTTGTAAATGACCTAATTTTATTGGCTTCAAAAAGGTGAAAGTGTCCTTTAATGCTATTTATCACAGCTAATTATTTTTGTGATACACTTTTGCGTGTGTCTGTTGTTTTCACAGAAAAAGAACGTTTGTGAAAATATGAAACCAGGACAATTTCTTGTTCCCTGGATTTTAAGGAGATGCTCAAATGTTCAAAAAAGTATTAATTTAAATGTCCAGATTTTCATCTACAGCATTTTCTTTGTACAAAACATATTGTTTTAGTGTATATCTTGTATAAATTTCTCCAGTTTTCCAGTACAGCAATGACCTCACTGCATAGGCTTTACCACTTATGTCATACAAGCTGCAAAAAAAAATCTAACATGTAAAAGATAAATATTTCCTATTGTCCCTTCTCTCTGTATCTTAAAAAATGTATATATGCAAACATGTATTTGAACAGCTCTTGTTTTATAAAGTCTAAATACATGCAATACATACAGTGCGGTACTTTAAAATTCCATCTAACATGTATGGGATTTCTGGCCTTGCCAGATGGATTTCATAGACCCCACTGAAAAAAAGGCACTTGCAGGATAAGTGAAACGTTAAGATTATAAAATAGCTAGACTACCAGGCCAAACTTATTCTTTTTCATTTGCACTGAAGATCCGTACTGAAATTAGTGGGAATTCTGCATGCAGAAAGAAGGTAGAATCTATAACAGAATTCTGCACTGTGGAATTCCACATTATAAAGAGAATGTTCCCCTTAATCTCAGTGAAACATGGCTACGGTGAGTCTTCATAGACTAAATTAATTTGCTGTGAACTGAAAAACACATTTGGTAAGACTGATTCATATAATGACTATATACTATTGTTTAGTTAACTGTATTTAATATTTCTGCAGATTCTCTACATGTCAGATGTCAGTAGACATTGTGACAAACAGCAGTCCTAAAAGTATGTAGTGTATGTGATAAAAAAAAGAGTAATACATATAGTTTTTTCTACTGTTGTACATACATTTTTGCTTCTACTCTTTATTGCCACCTTTTTTCAAATACATTTTGAATGAAACCATTTTACCTGTGTTGTTTAGACATGGAAGCATCAATGAACCTCTTTGCCCTTTTACAATAAAATGTATCAACAATTTCAGTACTGTCTGCTGACCGTACCAAATTTAACAAGGTTCACAAAGAGTAAGTTTCCCACTGTGACACATTAGTAATAAGTTCTTTATCCCATCTATCCCAAGCCATGAATATGTAATGTTATGAGTCCTTTTCACACAACAGAACCTTAGACGTGAATAAATAAAAACTATCCATCACAAGCCTGTGAAAAATTAATGAGAGTTTTGAGACAAGAAAAAATTGGTTACTCTGAAGGTAAGGTCCAGTATGTAAAAACCTTTGATAACTCACTTATTGTAAGTTTAATTTTAAAAATTTACAACATTTTCAAAAGTAAATCAAACTAACAAACAAATCTCAAACTAACAAAATAATATCTGTAATATATTTACTATATCAAAGTGAAAGGAAATAAAACAGTTTGAATGGTAAAATTTAACTTTTTAACTACCTATACAGTATAGAGGTAATCAGAAGCTAAATATTACCATAATAAAACAGTTACTTTTCAGGATACAGCAAAGTTGTAATGCTAGATTTCCAGAAGCAGAGTTCCTATTCCATTTCTTCCTCCTCCAGAATTAATATTCCTGATAATATTAGAGGCATTGTTTGCTTAAACTTCATTTATTAGGATAAAGGAATTCATAGAAAAAATTAATCTCATTTATGCGAGTATCACTTCACCAGTTGGAAGGCTTTAATCTCTGGAGATGCAGTAGTCTCTGTTTCCAAAGTGAAGAGAAATAAAACAACAAAAACAAATCAACTCACACACACTTTCAGGAGAGTGAAGCTGTCACTTTGTTTATTAATACATTTTCTTAATCTTGCCCAAAAAAGACTGTGCTGATGTCTGAGAAGTACAACTGCTATGTCATCTGGCCCTACTCAAACTACATTACCAAAGAAAGTATTGAAAACTTCATCAATATAGTGGTACGGGCAGAGAGACAGAGAGTGCAAGATAGTGGCTCAGTCTTTGAAAGACTCTCCATGAAAGAGCACTAGAAACTGTTTGGCACACTGGGAACACTTCTGCATCTGAGACCACATGAAAGCTTATAGAGTGTATAATTTGCAAATGTCAAGCTTTAGCCACTACAAAAATTGGCTTCTCTCTCCTAATGAAACTAAGCAAACGAAATGAAGGTGATGCCATGTCAAACAAACTACCCGTGGGGAAGTTCAGCCTCTCCTATTTTCTCCCAAAATATTTTCTGCTTACTCCACTGAATCTGCTACTGGCATCCTTCTCTGCCTAGCAAATATCTGACAGACACAATTCCATCTGCTAAGTTTGGCTGCAGGATGGGCTCAACCTGCTGGGCTTGATTGGACTTCCCAGATCCATAACCCTTTCCCATCAAGTCCCTAAATTCTGTCAGCAAACTCAGGATCGGGAAGGTTCCAACTCTTCTTGGGAGAGTCCAGTATCCAGAGTCATCCTGAGAGTCAGACAGTAGCATATCCCATCACACACACCTTCTCTGTGAGCATGTCAGTTGGCACACACACACACTGTTACAAAAGCTCCAGTAGTCCATAGAATCCAAGAAAATAAATTCTCATTTCCTTCCTCAGATGATGCGGTATATAAAACCAATGGCATTGACAAGCCAAGGATTGGCCACTTCGATACTTTATAACCATCAGTGAATGCAAGATTCGAAACCAGAATGAAAAGGTAATACTGCAGCTCTCCAGATTGCCAAGCATTCCTTCCCCACTCTGAAGTGGTTCCCTAGGTAAGTGTTTTCCCTGATACCTCTGTGTGTGAGATAGTATGGCTGAAAGAGCCCTCTCTCAGGTATCTATTCATAAAACTAATTCTTTTTTGAAGAGTGGACTGCGCATGGTTGCATGACTGTGAAGAATTATTTATTAGCCTTAAAGTGTTGGTCATATCTCTTGGACCAATTAATCTAGTTAAGAGTCAACTGTTCTGTACATCTATTATGGCTGCAGAAAATGAAGTAAAAAGGTGGCACAAACTGCTGAGACTATCCAGCAAGACCAGAAAAGAACCAGATTTTCAGTTTTGTTTGAGGGTTTGGTGGATCTTCCCCACTAAGGCTTCCACTTTACTCATCAAAGGTTAGATTTGCCCATTCTCTACCAAATATATCCTAGGTAGCTGATTTAACATTCTCCTAGCATGCATTTGGTTGCATTTTCTGCAAGGGGAAAAAAAATCCTTTTTTCAGATGAAACTTAACTACCATCAAAGTTTTCCTTGGCACAGAAGAGGAAACCTTTCCAAAGTCATCTTCTATATTACAGACTAGCCGTTTTTCATATCTTTTCAGTTCCTCTTCCAAGGGAATATCACCCAGCCCTGCACTCCTTTGGGATACTGGGAAGTTAAGTTATTTAATTAATGTTCAGGATCACTGAAAAGATATTTCTGTGTCTATCAAAGTTTCCGAAAATTCATGTGATAAGCTCACTCTTTTTCTCCTCTTCACTTTTCTGGGTACCAAATTTCATAATCAGCTGGACCACTTCACCAGACAGCCTCAAGGGGGTCTTCCAACATTGCCAGGAGTTTGCTGTCCAAATTGGGACAAGGCAACAACACCCTATTCATTGGCTGGAACTCCATTTTCTTGACCTCCTTAATGCAGCCTGCTCTTGCTAGTCACAAATCAAGTTTTTATGGGGAAAGAACCCTACAGTTTCCAGCCAAACTCACATTCCCAAAACATATTTGCCATACATCAGTGACATTAGTCAGTCAGATGTCTAAGGCAAACTTGACCAGGTCACCTTCCATATAGAACTCCAATGACTAACAATAATAGTAAGGACAGCAAAATAATCCCCCAGAGTTTTCAAGAAGTGGCATGGATTCTTCAAGATCCCCCTGGAAGCCACTAAAGCCTGGTAAAAGTAATTACAATTGAATATTTTTTCTAAAGAACAGCAACCCTAGCATATTTTTTTTATTATACTACACCTTTCTATACTCCTGTTTGGTTGACATCTTAGCAGCTGAAATTGGCAGACAACTAGGTGTGTAGGCAAAGTGCCATATTGAGAGGTAGACTCCTTCATCAGACAGTTGGATGTGCAAAATCCCATCCAATAGTATAAAAACAGCAATGATGTGCATAGTGCGTCTTTTTGTAGTGTTAGGGCATTATGTCATCACTTCACTTGTGAACAGGATTGACTTTGAAACTAAATAACGCAAACTACTTAGGGTATGGTTACACTTACAAGATTATAGCGCTATAGGTTATAGCGGTCCCCTTATACAGTAATATGTATAGCACTATTGTATGTCCACACTCAGATGCTCCTGCGGTATAGCATGGCCACATTTGGGGCACTTAATGCGGCATTAAGAGCAGCGCATTAGGGCAGGTATCCCAGCATTCAGCTGGGTGCAACATGCTTTTTAAACGAGGGGGGTGAGGGGGGACGCGTTGTGTGTATGTGGAGGGAGAGAGACAGTGGTTTTTCCGTTTTTCTGAAAGCCTGTCAGTGAGCCTCCGTTCACAGAAGGCTTTGTTTTCACACAGGCTCCCTCCTTAAACATTTGCATTGCTTATCTGCCGAGTTAAGAAAGAAACTCTAAAGAGGTACTTCCGCATTCCTCCAGCCGAGTTCAAAACAAAGGGAAGAGACGTCAATTGCCTTAAATGGCTCTAGGCATCTCCAGAGATTACTTGTAGCGCAGTGGGTGTCCACATCCTTACTGTAGCGCTACAGCAGCTGCGCTACAGCCCTTATTCCCCATGCGAAGGTGGATTAATAATAGCGCTATAACTCAGCAGTTATAGCGCTCTACATGCCTTACCAGTGTGGACGGGGAGGAGGTTATAGCGCTCGTGGGGGCTTTATAGCGCTATAAAGTGCCAGTGTAACCATGGCCTTAGTAAGGGTGTTTCTTCAGCAATGGAATCCAGTTCTGCAGTGGTAGGAAAAAGCAATCAAAATCTCCGCCCTTAGCAACTCCTTCATGGAACGCATATCCTGATCTTGACAAAAGTGATTTCATGGCCAAGAAGAGTTCCCCTCTGTATCACGTCGTTGGGCATGGGAGCCAGATTTCTCTCTGCAAAAACCTCCATATAATTTCTGCTGAATAGGATCCTTAGTTAACAGCAGAATCCAATTTGTAATTTAGTATTAAATGCACACTCCGCACAAAAAAAAAGCAGGTAAAAAATCTCCTGACATGTAGATATAAAAGGTTTTTGACATATGTAAGTGAAAACGAATACGGTGACATTTTTCAAATTAGCCATTTGAAGCACTCACATACTGAACACAACTTTCACTGTACAGACATTTTTAAGGGTTTTTTTTTTTTGGACTTGGAAAATACTTATGAAAAAAATAATAAATAAATTACTGGCTGAAGGCTGCAACTCTTTTCTGGTTAAACTATGTGCAGTGAAATGGTGTTTAAATTATATGACAGAATTGTATCAAATAGCTTCAATTAGTGATTTGGCAAGCTGTTGTGAATTGCTACTAATCAATTTTAAATAAAACTAACCCATTTGAAAATGTAGGTATCTTCAAGTTACACATCTCCATGTTTCATAATTGTAAATTGGTGGCTAAAGTCTAAATTTGTCCATTTCTTCTTATAATTCTCTGTGTTAATAAATCACCAGTAAAACTAACACAGAGCCAAGTCCTTGTGCATGCTATCACAATTGTATTTTATATTCTAGATCAATTTTGCCTATTTTACTGGCTTATTTTAGACTAATGTAATATTGTAAAATAATGTTATTCTGGGTTATTTTATAGTCTAAATTGTTTGCTGGTCGGTGGACAATCAACAACAACCCAAAGCAGCACCAAACCCCGCCAGAACAACAGAGGAAAAACCTTCAGACATAGCTCAATTGCTACCGTGATCAACACAGAACACTCCTTGAAAGACCAAGGAGTCCTACATATGCCTATCATAACATGGGGTTTACCTCACCTAGTGCACTAAATGTCCCAACAACAACAGTGTGGGGGAAACCACACAATCACTACGCTCTTACATGAACTTAAACAGAAAATGATAAAAGACAGAAAAAACCCTATCACATGTGGGTGAAAGCTTTTCACAAAGTGATCGCTCTATATCTGACCTATCACTCCTCATCCTCAGAGGAGATCTGCACAACACTTTGAAAAGATGAGCCTAGAAGCATAAATTGCTAGACACTAAAAATCATATTTTATTAAAGACACTGGCTTTATGGTTAATTACAACAATCTGTAACCCACTAACCCCCTTTTTGTCCTAGGACTACAGGGGTGTTAATGGGCCACTTTACCTTGAATGATCCCTTAAACTATGTGCTAAATATGTATGTTAAACTATCTGTTTCATCTTAATTTAGCTGTGACACTCTAAGGGTATGGTTACACTTACAAGATTATAGCGCTATAGGTTATAGCGGTCCCCTTATACAGTAATATGTATAGCGCTATTGTATGTCCACACTCAGATGCTCCTGCGGTATAGCATGGCCACATTTGGGGCACTTAATGCGGCATTAAGAGCAGCGCATTAGGGCAGGTATCCCAGCATTCAGCTGGGTGCAACGTGCTTTTTAAACGAGGGGGGTGAGGGGGGATGCGTTGTGTGTATGCGGAGGGAGAGAGACAGTGGTTTTTCCGTTTTTCTGAAAGCCTGTCAGTGAGCCTCCGTTCACAGAGGGCTTTGTTTTCACACAGGCTCCCTCCTTAAACATTTGCATTGCTTATCTGCCAAGTTAAGAAAGAAACTCTAAAGAGGTACTTCCGCATTCCTCCAGCCGAGTTCAAAACAAAGGGAAGAGACGTCAATTGCCTTAAATGGCTCTAGGCATCTCCAGAGATTACTTGTAGCGCAGTGGGTGTCCACATTCTTGCTGTAGCGCTACAGCAGCTGCGCTACAGCCCTTATTCCCCATGAGGAGGTGGATTTATAATAGTGCTATAACTCAGCAGTTATAGCGCTATTAGTGCCTTGCCAGTGTGGACGGGGAGTAGGTTATAGCGCTCGTGGGGGCTTTATAGCGCTATAAAGTGCCAGTGTAACCATGGCCTAAGTAACTTTCCCAGACCTGAGGAAGAGCTCTGTGTAGCTCTGAAGTCTCTCTCTCTCATTCACAAAAGTTGGTCCAATAAAAGATATTACCTCACCCACCTTCTCTCTCTAATATCCTGGGACTGACACAGCTCCAACAACACTGCATACAAGCCTTCTTATTCTCTTGGATACACCAGGAACACAAGACCTGACACCAGTAATGTGGCTTAACCAGGCTGCAACGTTGTCATCTTTTTTTTTTTTTTTTTAACTTAACACATCTGGTAGTCTGTCTGGTAATAACCCATGCACTGTGCACAACCTACTTAAATAAACTATACCACCTAAAGAAGGGTGACCCACAGTCACTGCCCCTTAACCTCCAAATCTTTAACCTTGTCTCAACATCATTTCTGAGATCTCAAAATACAAGGGGAGCGCTGAAGTTGATGACCTGGGGGAACTCCAGCCTCTTTCCCCACCTTCTTTAGGAGATGTCCCTTCTAATTCCAATTCCAGCTTATTTGGGAGTTACAGCCATATTAAACTAGGAACACCTAGATCACCTGCACCAGGAACACCTTTCACCTTCCAACAACAAACACCTTACCTTCTAATCTCCCCAGGGCTGAAGAGAAAAGATGAAAATCTCACGCCATCTAAGACAACCTGGCAGTGATGCAAAACTTCCTTCGCACAACCCCAAAAACAATTTGCCCACAACAAGACCTTGAAACCTACTCTAATTTTGAGTGGGGGGAAGGGAGAAATGTTTCTCTCAAGCGCAGAATGATGAGGGACAAGCCTTCACTTCAGATGTGGCAGCCAATGGCCTTCTGCTGTGCTCTTTAACCCAGCCAATCAGCTAGGGATACCCTTCTCTCCCCAGCACAAGAAGAGGCTGAGCACCTTCAAGGAGGGGAGGAGAAAAGGGGGCATTCCTTAAAGGGTTCTTAGGGTTTTCTTTCCCCTGATGGCTCTCACAAAACTCCCTTCCCCCATTAAATTCATTTCCTATTACATTTGGTGAGTATGCCTCATTTTTCCCTAAGAAAAATCCACAAGATTTAAATTATGAAATCCTATGACAGACATTAATTATTGTGCTAAAACATCTAAGTAGAAAAATCAGTTCGTACAGCAGTTCAGGTGACTGGATAGAACTCTTAATAGCTCAGGTCTCAAAAATACAGAGGAAAGCAATTCAGAGTTGATCTACATATAGGTGTTCCTGATTTTACAGAATAGCTTTTAGTTGCTCGTATTGTATTCATTTTATATTTTCATATATATTATGTCTGTTTTCTTTTCCTCTAAATTTTTCAAGAAATAATCAGTGTTTAAAAACATTCCTTTCAAATTCAGAGAGAAAAAAAGTTTGGAGTGTCTGACATTCTATTTTACATTTTAATTAAAAATTCCAAGAAAGTTATCCGAACTGTGTAAATACAGAAATTAAACAAACTTTAAAGCTTTTCATTCTATAACTAAGATCCTAATTATAAAACAACAAAAACAAGCCACTAATTTTCCTTTGTCACATTAAACTCTTCATGCTAAATGGGGCATGAAAAACAGCCAAGAAGTATTTTCCATCACTTGACAGATAAACAGAAAATGTAAGTACACCTAGCTTATGAAGCAAAAAAATACAGAAGGAAACTACAGCATTCATTAGTGATATAGTGTCTATAAAATTAGGGATTGGAAATATTGTAAGATTGGAAATGGGCTGACTGCTTGCAGCACATTCTAATCATGGCTGTTTTGTAGTAAGAATAATAAAGCATTAGACTGAATACTTTGCAGCTATGCCAGACTGAAGATTTGCTTCTTACTGAATTCTTTGAAAGTGTCCAAAAAGCAGGTTTCTTCTTTTTGCATATTTTTTCTATCATGTCCCATTGCTCTTTTTTTCTTTTGCTAAGCATTCAGCTAACAGTGTCTATACATAAACATCCCCAGTGCTTGAAACTAAAAGCTCAAAGAGCCAAACACAGCATGCATGCAGATATTAAAGGGAAGGACGTAGCAAACAGATAAAAACTTATTCTGTAACCTACTACAGTAATAAGCAAACTAACTGGAAATGTCATTTCATAGTTAACAAGAGCAAAAAACTAAGCTTGGTCATTAAGGAAGGTTCTGTAAATAAAGGAATATCCCTTTCTAGTTTTAACTGCAGATAGACAAGATAGAGAGAGGTTTTGCATTTCTATAGCACCTTTCAGCAAGCACCATCTGGTAATATCCTCCTTCCCATATTTCTTGGACCAGGAGATGAAGCCAAAGTTCTCTCTTGTGATCCCAAAGTCAGACAAACTCTATAAGAGAAATCAGAGAAGACACAATCGCTGGCAAGTCAACAATTCCAAATATGAACCTGACTCCTTATATTTATTTTATTTGGAGCGTAATGGAACAGACCCCAATCGCATTGAGATATCATCAGGAATCCCAAAAGTTATCAAACAGTAATTAAACTTCCAAATCAAAATATGTGTTTAGATTACCTCAAAACAACTCTGAAAAAGTCATTTGGACCTGTTTGATCAGAGTGTGGTTCAGCAGTAATCTCTGAAGTACATCCTGGCCTGTACCAACTTTGACAACCCAATCAGATACTCAAGCGTTGTCTCACTACAGCTTTTTCAATAATCTTAACCAAAAATGAAAAATTAGTTACTGTAGAATAATTGTCCTGATGGTTGCTTGGGCAACAGCTGTAGAACAAACTGCTTCAGAGAAATGGTAAACTGTCCTACCTAAGAGAATTACTGCTTATCCTCCATTGCCAAAACTCTGAACCTTCAGCAGCCAAAGCAGACACTGGCCCACAGTGGCATGAAAAATTCTGGGTGCTTCAGGATAACACTGTCCAATACACAAGCAGAGCAAACTTATAATTCTGTTGATTGTGGACAAGAGATTATCATAAAGTCCTATCTATCTGATAGAGTGGTCTGTCTTGCACAGAGCTCTCTGGAAGTGCTCATTCATTTGCTCTAATAGGAGAGGTGAGCCCCAACCTCAAGACATAGGAGATAATAGCTGGACCATGACAAACAAAATTTCCATTTTTCCAACTTCCAATCATAATCCAAACACACACTGGATCAAGGGAGTATAGTTAGTTGTATAAGCAGAATCATTCACCAGCTGGGTGAATCCTATGGACATGGCGGTCTAGAAATCCTGAGCTAAATCCACATGAAGGATGGGGTCCCCAAGTGGTCTGAGCCTTCAACACTTTCCAGCACCATGATGAGAAGCAGAGGGTTTGGACCCAAGACAATCAAAACACAAAAACAAATAATTTCTGGTTTCAATCCCAAGACACACACATGATGAATGCACAGAATTTGATCCAGTTTTGGGGTGGGAATTCATTTATAGGTTTTAAATGTTTAAACATATACAAATATACATTAGGACAGATATATAGATGATGTGGGTCAGTATGGAAGTGAGGTAGGGCCTAATTTTAAATGGGCACGTGTATAGCTGTGCATGGAGATAACACATTATAACACATATGCACTTTGGTACACACACATGATTGTGCGTAAAGCCAGAAGACGACAAATTAAAGCCCCATTGAAAATTTGGCTCTGTACATCTTCCAATCTTCAACTTTTTAAAAATTCTATAACTGTTTAATTTATCTTCTAGACTTTAAACTCACACTACCATAAAAGCCATATGATTGAAAAGAAGATCATGTGTTTTTTTTCCGTCTAGAATACTCTTTAATGGCTTGGAAATGCTTATAAGTAAGTGTGTGTGTGTGTGTGTGTGTGTGTGTGTGTGTGTGAATGTTACATAATACAAATATAGGTGCCGATGAGAATATTTAACTGCATGAAATTCAATGCATTTTTTTTTACAAGCTATATGATTGCAAGGGCAAAAATCTCCTTTTTAGTTATGCTAATTACAGTTCTTAAGATCCACAATCTTTACATCATGGTCTCAGTGAACTCTGATTTTTTTTCTCTACAGAAGATAGTTTTTCTGCTAGTCAGTGCAAGAAAATCAGAACAGTATTATCTGTTTAAAGTTTGAGACTATTATTTTTGCTTCTTTAGAGGTGATAATTAACCTATAAGAGGTGCTCTACCAGCTAGAACATGTTTATTATTACCCTTCCCTAGATTTTCAAAGTTACACTTGTGATTTAATACCATACCAAGGCTCTAACAAAAGAGAAAAGGACAGGCTCATGTGCACCTCATCTACAGACAACTGAATCCTGATTCACACAGATTTTAAACTAAAAGTAGATTTAATACATGCTTATTAATAGGGACACTAATTAAACGGATTCAAGTAAGTAAAAGTAAAATGGAATTAAAGAGATTAAAAGACATTTGAAATAATTACTTTTATATTCCCAGTGTATCAATTTTAATAATCTTTCTTTACAACAACAAAAAAGCAATAATAAAATAATACTTGAAAATAAATATTTTACAGGAAAAGGAAACCTTTTTGGTGGATTGGGGAGTATTTGGAAAAGAAAACCATTAAGTGCTTTCCATAACACAGAAAAAAAAGTGTGCTGTGACAGACAGTTACTGATGAAATAGAGTCAAAGATTTACTTTATTAAAGCAATGAATATGGTGATTAGAAACTGCTTCAAAGAGGCTGTAAACTTAAGTGTTGTGCTAGTAAATAACAAGCTTCCCCCCACACTTACATCACTGTTCAGCTCTAAACACTAACGCCTGCCTTTAGAGGAATAGAAAGGTTACATACCCGTAAATGAACTCCTTGCATATATTACCTGTTCACATCCATAATGACTCTCTTTTCTCCCCTTTTCTTTGACCTTCTTAAAAAGAGCACACTGAAGTAGAGAGAGACTGAGGATGGTTAGGTATGTTAGCCCTTTTATTACAGTGATTTAGAACATTTGGATTTGCAAAGAAGGCATAAACTCAGTTACAAAGAACTTTAATGCTATTGTGCTCAGATGAGAACTAGAAAGGCTACAATAAAAAACTACTTTCATGGCTCTCTGTGCATGTCATGTAAGATCCTAAGATGGGAATATGTAGAGATAACATAAGGAAACCACATTTGCTTCCCAACCTTCCTTCCCAAATTTACCAAACAAGCAAACAATAGACCAAGAAAAGTATTTCCTCACTCTAACAACACTATTCTATTGTGTCATTTACACACACACATCCATACACAAATTTTAAAAAAATCAACAAAGGCATCACTAAAATTCACACACACTAGTCAAAGGATGGGATTTCAGAAATATAAATCTTCTGTTTCATTGGAAGTCAACAGAGGAATCTTACTCAGAACTTCCTCCTTCATTATGAGTTTTCTTTTTTAATCATTTGTGTGCATGCATGTGAGAGAAAGAGTCTTCAGTAACATAGCCTTCTTTTTTATTAAATACATTATATTCATTGTACTATTTATTAACAGAAATCCTAAAAGAGCTATCATCTAGTCTCAGTGCAAGCAAACTGGAAACTTTGCTATCATGCAGCTGGGACTGAAGTATGCGCTGTTAATGTCATTGAGGTGAGAATAGCTTCTTAATCAATGTAGATGAATCAATGCTTCTTTTTCTTCATTGTAATTGATAACACTGAATCCAGATTCAGTTTTATTAATATTAAAAGTAGTTACTGTGTAACTACAGTACATTTGCAAAAGTATCAATATATCTGCAATACTGAAAGAAATTTCAATACCAAAAGTTTGTATCACCAACTGACACTTTTTAAAAAAATTATTCTTCCATAAGCAAAACAAAAACAAATGTTAAAGTAACAAAATAATCACTTTTTTGCCTCTCTCATATCATCTACTTAAACCATTCCCCAACCTCAAAATATATAAAACAGATTAATATATCCATATCCTTCTGAATGCCATGTTTCATCTTGCAAAGGACATTTCATCATTATATCAACTATGTGAACACAGAGGTTTCAAGAGTAAAATATAATAGAACCATCTTATCTTATAAAACTTAGAATATCAATGGCTAGACTAGTTACAAACAATTACTGCTCTTATTTCTGTTGGTGATGCAGTAATACTTACCACACAACAGCATTATGCAATGATCCAATTTTAATGTACACCAATGTTCAAGAAATTAAATAGAGAAAATCTCTCAAGACTACTTAAATGTTAATCACTTTTTATTTTTATATTGCAGAAGTCAAGAGTAAACAACATTTTTAATCCCACTGGGCCTTCAAGAGGATGCCAACAATTTGTCCCATCATTCAATCTGTCCCCTTGTGTCACTGAAAGTTTGTGGGGTTTTTTACACAATTTTTACCATTCACTGTCAGTTCAGATTCTAGGCCATGTATCTTAACTTTCTTTACCAACAGAAAACCTACTACATGTATTGTATGTCAAATGAAAAATATACAAGGGTTTTCTTGTGACTTTCACCTGCAAATTTATGTGAGATTTCTGTACAGATGAGTGAATAATTCAGAACAATGAATGACAAATTTTGTGTCTTTTTCCAGAAATTTTCTGACTGTCCAAACATTCAAAAACCTTCACTGATTACTTCAGTGACTAGTTCTTCATCTGCAGATCCTTCACAAACATCTCCCTGTGGACATTTTTACTCCAAATTTGTGGTTACACAAGTCACATGATATTGCATCTGAAAATGTTTTCAGTGAAAACAAAATGTGAATCTGGTGAAAAGTTTCTTGTATTTCATCCAAAAAAATTGCAAGAGGAAACAGAATATATCATTTAAGGGGATTTTTCCTATCAACGAAGAGACATTACCCTTTTTCTCCAGTGTATAAAAAACATCCTAAGCACAGGCACAGATATTTTTCTCTAGACAAACTTACAATTAAGTCCTCTCTCCCTATATTGTAATTGTCCAATATGTTGCAGAGCTAGGGTGCCCAAAACATCTTTCCACCTTATGATTTTGTCAGGTTTTGCAGTGTGCCATTACATCTACCCACTACCATTGCTACACCTTCAACAAACTTTGTTTAAACAAATTGTATGACAAATTTCAGATTTTATTAGCTGAATTGTTTTGAACCTGACCTTCGTTACTAAATTCTATATGTTATAAATTTATAATTTGGTTACAAAGCAAAGCAAGGAACCAGCAGGATGGGCCACGTGAACCTTTTTTCTTCTTATGGTTTGTCTGATAAATACAATAAAACTGATCATTACAAACATGGCTCATGACATCTTATGCCATTCTGAAGTGTATTTCATGGCTGAAAAGAAGCTTCCAAATGAGTATACACATTTACAGTAAATGTCCACTATAGGTCACATGCACATTAGACAGAGCACATTTAGAATGTATTTATGATCTTGCCGTTGCTTTTTAAAACAAACAAAAAAATATAAATCTTAATACTCTAAGTTCTAATGTATGGATATGAGTCATTAATCACCCCTACAAACATATTTAGGATGCAAACCTGTACGTGCTCTAAAAATGAAAAGCAAACAAATACTTTTGACTCTTATAGGTATCTGTATTGTCCCTAGGACTCCTTATGATGATAGGTCTTTAAATGTTGGTTGTATTTGTCTCAGAGATAAACATGAATGTTATAGCCTAATATTCGGTAAAGTCATCACAGGATATTTGCTTTTGATGCGTCACTTTAGTCTTTCTAGGATTATCACATACACAGGCAAATATGAAGATAGGGCAAACCAATAGATTATCGAGCAATATATTTGGTAATATATATATTTTAATACACAAACTAAGACCAGGTTATTACATATGTATGTAAAGTTAAGGATGTCAATAAATGGATCATGGAAGAAAACTGTGGAATTCTCCTCCTACCCCTGACCAACTATATAGTGAAATGCAGCTTTGCATCTGTACTGTGTAATGGTTGCCTCAATTTCACTATAACCATGCCATTTCACAACTCAATAGCCAAAAAAATCACTCTGGACACATCTTATTTAGCTTTCTTTTAATAAACCAGGATCTGCAATGCACATACTACCATCAACTGGCAAATTGGTTTGCACAGATCCAAAATTTTCAGAAGAAGATTTTTTTAAAGCTTACACGGGGAACTATTTCTTATAGAAGCTTAAGGCTGATGTTTCAAAATTTTAAGTCCCCAGTTTTGCTTTCACTAAAATCAGAGAAAAAATTCCCATTGACTTTAATAGTGCAGGAATGGACCTTTTAACAATGGTATCCCATAATTACAGGACACTCCTCCATTTATCTTCTTGTTTTGCTATCCCCCCTAGCCTGATGTGGGATAATTAAATGCAATACTAGAAACACTTCTTTTTCTATAAAGATGTGATTTTGTTTGACATGAACCAAAATGGTACTATGAAAAGACCCTGGAATTCTATGTATATATTTTTAGATTCATAAAATGTATTTATAGAAGAAGTTGTAAGCAAATATATGCCATTTGTGGTTGAGGGTATCAAAGACTGCAAAAAGAGTTGGTAGGGACACCTGGCATTTATTCTTCACTAATAGGAGATTATCAGCCACTAGGATTTAATATAGTCCATGGACTACCCTGGGGCAAAAAACTGATTGAAGGGGGTCCAGGGAGTCAAAAGACTTCAGATAAAGTTACTTTGCCATAAACATGTCAATAATCCTACACAAAAATGGGAGGTTAGAAAAAAGCTGATCATAGTTTATACTGATAAGTGTCATTCTCTTGACAATATCCACCAGCAGAGAACCTAACGGTTTCTCACCAGATTTGAGGTCAAATTCATACATTGAAGATATACATTCTCCTCTAACAAACCCAGAAAAATTGCAAGCAAAATAAGCCCAAACTATTTTTAAAGGATTTTTTTTTGCAGGGGAAAGGAGAGGAGAAATATTTGCAAACATCTGATCTTGATCTGTTAACATTTCTTTGAGTAAAGGACTAAAGTTAACGGGTTTTGTGGGGGAAAATGTGTTTCAAACATGGATTTAAAGAAAAAAATGTGGTAGACATACCTAGTTTAATTTATTTAAAAGAGAAAAAAATGTAAAAAGCTAATTTATTCTGAGTCTTCTGATGACAGAGTCTGAATTTGGGGAGGTCGCTTACAGTCACTAAGAACAGAAAAATGTTATTTAATTTATAAAATGAACAGCAATTCAGAAAGGTCTAAGTTGATCTAAACATGCTACAGATACTCTGAAGCAGCAGTTCCTCATTAAAATTGGAATGTGCTTGGTTTCAATGTATAATTCAATTTTGCTGTTTTGGTATGATTATGGATTGTATTGTTCATATTTTTGTTCATACTGTTTTCTTTTGTGCTTTACTCCTCCACTGTGTTTACAAAACCGTCTTTCCTTTTAATCAGTCAAAATAAATTGCTTCTAGGACATATTTTTATTTTAAGATTGATCCAGTGCAAGTTTCCTATCTTTGCTATGACTAAGTTGGAAACATGTTCCAGCATTGTTGATAGGGAACAAATAAAGGTCAAGAGAACACTAACAGCCTTGATCTAAAATTCTTGAATTAAATCTTATATGGATAATGTTCTTCATTAGTTTCTTGTGCCATTTTACTGCTCAACATCTTTCAATTCCTTACAGTTTTTTGAAAAGAATGTTTGTGGTTTAAAAAATACCAATAGTTCTTCAGAAAAGGAAGAGGTGTACTTTAGGTAAGACTGTTGTTCTGTATGTATATTGTCACATACTTTTATTCAACAGTATACAGGACCAATTTTTTTTTTTTTTTTTAAGATGCATAATTTAAACCAGGTTTTTGCACTAGCTGCTGTCATTCTTTGGTGCACACACACGGTAACTACATCCACAATTCATTCTCACCTGGGATTTCCCATAGCCTCTAAATTTTCTTCATTCCCAGCATACTTGGCAGGAAAAGGGCACACCCCTCAGACTTAAATCTATAGCAGTTATCCTCATGTTTTAAGCATTTTAGTTTCATTTCAGCATTTCCCAACCAATTGGAATTTTTTCAGGGTATGTTAATAAGCAACTTGCTCATGACTTTCTGCTCTAATCCTCTCCTCTCTCTTCTCCATCTTGAATAATTTGTATTTTTTCCTTCTCCCACTCTTCTTCCATTTCTAATGCACTTTCTTGCCAGCCCCTATGCTTGGAACAGCTTCCCACTCCCACTTTTCCTTCAATTCCACTCCTTTCCAAAAATCAACCGGGATTAACTTCTTTACTGACTGTGCCTTAACACACATCCCATTTACCATGTGTTAGATCTAGAGCGTAAGCTCCTTTGGACAAGGGTTTTGCAGTTTGCAAAGCAACATGGCCAAATTTTGAAGCTTGGGTGTCTAAAGTTAAGCAGCTAAATCTGTATTAAACAGTCTAAACAAGTGGCTTGATTTTCAGAGGTATTGAGCATTCACAGCTCCCAGTGACATCAGTGGACATTATAGTCACTAAATCACTTCTGAAAATAAGGGTACTCATTCAGAGGCCTAAATATAGATTTGTCATTATTTAGGCACCCTGGTTAGAAAATTTGATTGGGCTTCTTATTATGGTTCACTGCTCCAAAATCCATCTAGTAGGATTAGACCCTATCAGACTTATTTCACAACTACATTTGATGTACTCTTTAGAACAAGAGAGAGGGAGAGGGGAAATCTATGAAGAACTTTATATATCAGATCTCCCATATCAAAGGAAGTAAAGATGGGTCAGGAAAGGATGCCCAGGTATAAGATTCAGGCCCAGACAAAGGTCAACTCATAGAGGCATTCACAGAAAGAGCATACTGTTATCTGCAGAGAGTGCAGCACTTTGAAATCTGGCCTTCGGGGCAATATTTCCTCAACAACCCACTATAATCTGCCCCACAGTACGTATTACCAGCTGTCTCCCAAGGTCTGCTGCTACACTGTCATGAACAAAAGCTTATGACTGACAGAATCAAGCAAGAAGTATGCAGATTTATGTGGGGAAAATATGTATCCCAACAAAATTATCTGACATAATAGCAAAGGAAACTGAAAAAATGACTTAAGAATGGGTTTCATACATATATTATAATATATATATATATATGATCCTATTGTGAAACAGCTCTTTAAAAATGAAACAATCTGAAACCTATTAGGGAATTTATGTTCCTGCAACCGATTTGGCTGGAGATAGTGACAAATTCATTATACAAATAAAATCCTGAAGAATTTGCTCTCTCCCCCAAGAAAACGTAAGCAACACTGAGTCCCTTTTTTTCCGTTGTAAGAGCGCTCTCACATACACTAACTTTTAAAGCTCTGCACTGGAGTCCTGGAATTCACTAACATTGTAGCTGAAAATACAATGTCCTAGTTCATACGGATAGCCCAATCAAATGTGCTCCCATGAGTTAAACCTCTCCAGAGATAGTCGCTTAAAAGAATTATCTTCTTTAGAACCATAAACCTGAAACTCACTGCTCAGCACAGTTGCAATTCCTGATCCAACCAGTGACCCTGGGAATTAAAATGTGATATGTGAAAAACAGCATGCTCTGCACAGAAACCTTCTTGGCATCATGCTTATCTGAGACATTATACTTAACTGATACTGTAAATCAGAATGGTTTTCCCCAAGACAGTATCTCAAAAATTACAGGCTAAATTACTTGAAAATTTAGGAATATTTCAGTTTAGAATAGGTCAATACAGTAATATGTGCACTATAATAAGAAGGGAAAAACACTCAAAGCAAAGGAACATTTTACACTAAATGGTTTTGCTTACAAGTGGATTCATGCTCTATTTTTACTGGAACTTTGCAACATTTCACGAAGCCACTAATAAAACTATTCATTATAATCTAGGAAATGTGTGGAAAGAGAACTCTTTATCCAAGGCAGGGCTCAGTCAGTGTTCTTGGAATATTTATTTAGCCCACACACAGAGCGATTGTTAACATTTGCCAAAGAATATAGCTTTATACAGTAACGAGGTCAAACAGACAGCATATCAACTTTCAAAATGTTAAAAATAATGCAAAAATGTTTAAGTTACATGGCCAAGACCTTGTCAGCTTTTAATTTAAATGACTGCTGGAAATGCTATAAAAAATTGTACTTTGCGAACTTTGAAAATATAGATATTGCTAAGGTGGTCTTGCAAAGCAGCTAATGAAATAAAATTGGCATTGACCTCCTAATGATTAATTCTCATTCAGTCAAAAACTATAAAGAGGTTACAGGCAATGAGCCTAACAGTCAAACTGTGGGTAGCTCTAAGCTACAGGGCCAGATTTTCAAAAGAGAAGAGCACACAACATCTCCTACTTTGGAACCTAAACAAAACAGTCAGATTTTCAAGGGGGCTCAGCTCATCCCCAAACTTTCTAACAGACTTTATGTAACAAACTCCACAAATAGCTGGGCATCTATATTATGGATCTCTTAAGAGTATATTATTTAACATGTATATGCACTATGGCATATTCTTAAAAATTGCACAAATGTGAATTAATTATTTCTCTATATTAGCTATAGGTTCTGAAGCTTTTTTTTGGTCATTATTTAACCAAACCGGAAATACTTGCAAGCTGCCAATGAATAAAACTGAGGGTAGGATTTTCAAAGGCACTTAAGTAACTTGGGAGCACAAGAAGCAGAAGTGGTAAACAAGAACTGTAGGGGAAAGGATCAAGAGAGACACAACACAGGGGTCTGTAACCACCAGAGAACATTCACCCTCCCAAACTTGAAACAGAACTCAGGATTTCAGAGTCACAACATTCCTCTGCTGTCAGCAAATGAATGGGAAATTTGCTGGCAGATTGTCTCTGGCCAGGTCTACATTACCAAGTTCGGTCGACACAAGTTAACATCAGCATACATCTGTCAAAAGTTACGCTCAGGCACATGCACACTTAGCTGCTTGCATACTCCACAAGAATGCTTGTGTTGAGGTATAGTGCAGAGCACCATGGGTAGGTGTCCCAGCATGCCCTATGCTGCCGTTCTGTGCAATGCTTTTTGGAACATTTCTGCAATGGTTTGTGGGATAGTAGTGATTAACCCAAGGATTTCAGGGAGCTAAAGGTCAAGTTCCCAACATGCCACTTTCTCCATCCCATAACATTAACACATGCCATAATTGTTTGCACTGTTTCCCTTCAACTTGCCTTTTATCTGACAGAAACACAGATGCTGCAAAACTCAGCACAATTCCAATGTGCATTACTGATGAAGAATGCACGATCCCCAGTATTCGCAGAGCATGAGTGAGTACTGCTTCAAACAGATATTTGAGCACAATAACTGGATGCTGATGGACGTAGCAAATAAATAATAAAATAAAAAAAAATTGTAGGTTGCTGCTGGCATTACTGAAGCACAGTGGAACTCCAAAAACCCTCACCACTGATTGGTGCGATCACATCCTAATGCAGGTTTGGGATAAGCAGCAGCATCAGAACTTTTAGATGTGAAAGGCCACATTCCTGGAGCTGTGTGCTGAGCTCACCTAGTCCAACACAGTGACACCAAAATGTGAGCTGTACCTAACTAGAAACACCACTCTGGAAACTCACACCACCAGATTGCTACCGGTCAGTGGACAATCATTCTGGAGTTGGAAAATCTACAGCAGGTCCGTTGTGACCCAAGCGTTTCATGCCTTTAAACATCTGCTACACAGGACTGTGATTCTCAGTAATGTAGTGAAGAAATAGCACGTGGATTTGCAATAAGGAGGTTCCCAGACTATGGTGGGTCAACAGATGGCACCCATATTCATATTTTGGCACCAGCCTATCTTGCTAGAGAATGCATCAAAACAAAAGGGCTATTATTTTATGGTTATATAAGCACCAGTGAATCACCAGGGATGCATCACTGACATGAATGCTCCCTGAGCAGAGAAGGTGCAGGATGCTCACATCTTCAAGAACACAGGACTTTCTGAGAAGCAGCAAGCAAAGACTTTGTTTCACAATCAGCTGATTACCATTGGTTAAGCCGAAATGCCAACAGTGATTCTCGGGGACCTACTCAGCCTATCTCTTGCTCTCCTGGCTACTGAAGCCGTACACTGGCCACCTCAACAGTGCCAAGGAAAGATTCGACTACCAGCTCAGCAAGTGCAGAATGACTGCTGAATGTGCTTTTGGGAGACTGAAATGATGCTGGCGTCGTTTATAAACTAGATTTGATCTTAGCCAGAAAAACGTCCTGCTGGTTTTAGCTGCATGTTGTATATTATCTGTGAGGTGAAGGCAGAAAAGCTGCCACCAGGATGGAAGAGCGGGGTGGGGAGGGGAAAGGCTGTCTGCTGGCTGGGGTGGGGAGGATGTCTGCTAGCTACTAGAAAAGCTGTACAGCTAAGATATGCTTTAAGAGAGCATTTTAACAGTCAACCACAGTAAAGTTCTCAGTTTCTTTCATGAAACAAGTGTCTTGTATACTGTAGATTATATGTTGCTTGGGTCTTTCCCCTTCCCACCATAAATTCTGCAATGCTTGGTGTACACACTTATAAATATGGTTGGCTATTTGGATCTTTGATTAGGGACAAGGTTTTGTTGGAGGTAACTTGAAAATTCCTATAATCAAAGTCCAAACTTCCATACACAGTCCAAAATACAAGATTGTAAAATAAAGCATGTTATGCTCTAACATGATTAGTAGATGATACCAAGTAAGTTTTGGAGTGTTGTCTTTAAATTCTGAGAGATAGTGTGGGATAAATCGCATATGAAAACCAAAGAGAATACAGATCTGGACTTTTTTTTTTTAAACCTTTACCACAAGATGTTACCTTTGTTCCATGCTGTTGCTGGCTATAAATTTCACTGATAGTGCAACTGTCTTCCAGTTAAATATTCCCTTCTCAGAAGAAGGGTAAGATTCAGATATTTAGGAATCCCTTATTTTTAATATAATTTGTAAATAAAATGAGGATAAAACCCAGTCTCCATTTCTCACTTCATTGTCCTATTACAGCCCAATCCACCTACTGCTCTGTAAAGGTGTTAAACACTGTTAACAGTGCTTCCTGTTTGGAAAATCTGGAGTATAAATAATGACACACCATCTACTAATGCCAGTTTTAGTTCACACATTGAACAGGTGCCAATATAAACTAATGACATTTAGAGCTCCTCTTCACATTCAACTTCTTATATCTGCATCTTTTAAGGGTACAGAATTTGTTTTCCAGAGAAATGTGCCTTTATATGAATTATTGTAACAAAAATAGTGCCATCTCATGGGGAGATCAAGAAATCCTATATCTGTACTATCTATCCCTATCTTCCTGGGATAGATACCAAACCAGCAACCTGCATTTAAAATCAGGGTCCAACCTGGTTACATTTGTTTTGCTCTGATGCTTCAAAATGAGTAGCAACTGTGGCAGAAGTGATATTGACTGGGATATCCCTATGGACCACAGGATGTAGGAGATGTCTACATGGAAACAAGAGGTCTCCAATTTCTCTGCCTACATCCACCCAGCACTGCATCAGACAGTCATTATTAAAGAAGTCATTTAACTTGACTTAGAATTGACATTTCTAAGAGAAAAGACTAAAAATACAGCATTAATAACAAAAATGAATTCCTAACACAGTGGGCCAAATTTAGCCTTAGCATAACAGACTCAATTCTCATTGACATCTATGGAAATTGCAACTGCTTACCGCACAGCTGGATTTGGACTAATGTACACTTTATTACTAAAAATTAGTACTTAGCAAGACCAATGTTCACTTTAAAAACAAAGAATTTTCCACATTTCACTCCTGTTTAGTCAAAGCATTAAATAAAAGACACAATAAAAGTTACCCAGATTTTTTTGTCCTTTTTAAAAATGAGAATGCATTTGATTCAGTTAATATGTTATAATGAGTGTTCACATCTGACCAAGACAGGTAGAAAAAGGTGGATATTACCACTTTTTAGCATTTTGTAGCAAGTAATATGAATGTTTTCCAGACACCTTATGCCAGATAATAACAGAGAATGTCTTTTAATGGAAAACACATTTTGCATCAGGCATGTAAGTATACATGAAACTAGATGTAGTTATCAGCAGAAATCAGTTTCCTATCTTGCCTTTATTATATATGCAATGTAACCATAACGAAGACCAGGTGCACACGTATTAGTTATTTTATACAAGAACAGCAAAACTGTCACTGTGGTCAGCAATGTAACAGATATATAAACTAGAAAAATTACAGTGTTGCAGAGGAAGGCCCCCTGAAGTAATTACTAAAGTTTATTTAGCAGAATATGCACCTTCTTTACTCTTAAGTTATTAGTGTTATGATTCATGTTGTACGATCACTCAGGCTACAACATTTTAAATAACTTGCTTTCTTCAGAGACACATAGAAATTAGTTTGATTCAATTTGTGACCTAGACTGAATATGAATTCATATCCAAAGGGAAAACACCAAATATCATTAATCCACTGGACCCAGCTTTGATATCTGGAAAGCCCTTACTTTCCCTTCATAACTTTGAGAGCTTCCACAAATTTTTAAATAGCTGTTTAAGGGGCAAATGCCAGATTTAACATTGTGAGCTCTGGAAACCAATTTCTGTCCACAAAAAGATAGATACGACAAAGGCAGATTTTGTGCTTTCAGCTCTCCATACGTAACTTCAAGTCTTGGGATACTGATTTTTTTAAAAAAAGTCCCAACTCCTGGAGTCATGTTATTACATAATTTCCTATTCCTCATGCAAGGAAAAACTTGAAATTTTAAACTCTGAAGGCTCAAAATCCAGAAGGCAAATAAAAAGAACCCCATTTTTTTTTACCTCATGATTTTAAGACATCATACATTTTGAGGGCTGGCAAAAATTGCTTACTAAACAGCAGCAGATGTTACATGGTAGTGCGGGTCAGATTTGTAGAAGATCACAGCACCCAACAGATCCCACTGTTCCCATTAATCCACAAAAAGTGCATTGTGAGGTTTGGCTGAGGGCCTCCTATTTCAAATGATATACTCTAGTTCTTCATTCTTATTCAATGGTATAGTGGCCCATAGGGGGGAGAAACCTATTCCTCCCCAAAATAAATCATTATTAATGCTTCAAACTGTCTTTTGTATTTAAATCATAAACAGAATAAGCCCCATCACAGTGTGTGTTACTGGCCTGCTGGTGCATTTTAAATGTCTGAAGGCTTCAGATTGTTGACTTGTGTTTCCCTACTTATCTGAGGCATGTATTAATAGGCTGGTGAAGCACCTTGCTTTAATTAGCACTAGTTATCAAACACTCTCATTCACTCCTAAACAAAGAGGAGTGACCAGAAGTATACCAAATTAGTCTAAAAACAACTAGGACAGGATTTGCTAGATTTCAGGCCTGATACTACAAATCTTAATCAAGCAGATGTAACTCATTGTTAATGTCAGTGTGAGAATTCTTTCATCAAAATAAGTGAAAGGAATATATTCATTCCTTATAGCTAATTAAATATTTTGTAGGGGCAAATCCAGGCACTCTCTCCAAACCCCAAGGCACCTTTCTGCAGCGAGCAGAGGCCCCAACCACAGAGCTCACTTAAATAGTGCCAAGCATGGGGGAGAGAGGGAGTGAGACAGAACTCATGTAGTCATGCAAGTGGGTCTGCACCTTGTGTGCACCATGAAAAACAGCCCTGCCAGGCGAGTTCTCTGATCATTTCCCCCATCAGGAGGGAAGAAGGGGACATAACAAAAAAGGGGCATCTGGAAACACTAGCGATTTCAATGGTCTTCACAGCCTGAGAGAAAAATTAATCACCCTGTGGCCTCCATCTCACTCTTCAAGGGCCCAATCAATGCCCATTAATTGAACTGGACTTTGGATAGGGCTCCAAGGTCACAGGTGAGTTACCTCTACATATTGGGCCACCACGGGTTCATCATGTATTATGAGTGGCAACTTTTGATGTCTCAACTTCCTAAATAACAAGGTATGGCACTCTGGAGCAGTTTATTTTTTAATTATTTTATTATATTTTAAGTCCAACTCTATGCAGAGAGTAAGTTACTCAAACACAAATTGCAGAGAGAGAGATAAAAATACTCATAAACCCTATAATCTCGAACTTCCAAAGCAGGTGAATTAATGTATAGGCTGTTCAAGATTTATCTTCTTTTAAATACAGAGAGTAAAGAATATTTGAAAGTCATTTGCAGAACTGAAGATTTTGCTACATCCTTATGAACTAGAGTTTTCCTCTTTGATATACTATAGTAAAACCTACTCTAGAACTTACAGATAATGGCTTTATACAACAGAATCAACAGAAAGAAAGTTATAAGTACTAAACATCTTTTAGACCTAAGCAGTTTAAGCTAAACATTTACACTGTTGTCTTCATATAATCAAGCTCATTATAGGTGTGGATGTGTTTGTGTATAATTTTAAATATTTATACATGGCTGTGATGGAAGGTCTGACCAAGAAACAGCACACCATAAAATTAGACACACGTGCAGGAAAAGCCAGTCAAATGTTACCTAAAGAAAAGAGAATCCCATTTGCAGCACCAAGATACCTACTTGCTCCCACCACGCCCAACAAATAATTCTCACTTACAAAGAAAAAATGGTACCTAGCAAAACTATTGATTCAGGAATACCTAAGACCAATCCTAAAACAGGCACAAATTCCAGATCTACTCAGAAGTAACAAGTCAAGTAACTTTCAATTACTGATAGACACCATATCAACTCTAGGTAATCAAACTATGAAAAGCAAGCAAACTCCCATAACAAATTTCAGAGAAAGGTCTTGGAATAAACAGTACTATTAAAAAATAACGAACAATTTTATAGCTTTGATACCAGCAGTATATAGGTAGGCCATCTCTCTGGTTCCTCCAGGCAAGCACCCTGTCAATGACCGTACACATAAAGCATCAAAAGAAAATAATTCTCCAAAGGAATAATTTCTTATCTGGCTATCCACTCCCTGTGGGCACATTCTCTTAAAGGGACAAATGCTGGAGGAGGGAAGAAATACAGTATAAAACTTTTGTTTTGCTTGCTTTTATAATCCAACCACTCCATTCTACTTACTCTTCCCTTTAGAGCAATAAAGACAGTCAATACACTTTCCAGGAGCTTATTAGTCTATGAGGTAATAGTAATACTCTGGAGGACATATAAAAATATTAAAAAATAAAGTTAGCCATTATCTGATTATCTCAGTTAATACTGCTTGTGACATCTTTCTCAGCTTCCTCAAGAAAACCAGATACCTCTTATGAACTGAAAAATGTTTGTGTGTGGTCACCCCACTCCTCCTGTCACCTCTCAATAAATAGAAAAGCAGTTTTATGAGCACTTAATTGCTCATAGCAAAGTGCTTGCCACATTTTACTAGCACATGGGTCCTAAGAAGTAAACATTAGATTTTAAATCCTTAGTATTTTGGTTGGTCTTGAGATCTGGCTGCCTTAATTATCTTAATTCCAGAACTGCAAACCCTAGCAGATTATTTTTAAAGCAATCCTTTCCTGTACAGAAGTTAAAGATTCTGTAATGAAATGTTTAGCCATGGTAATTTTAATGACATTATCAGGCACAACCAGCCTACCAAGTCAACAGCCACTTAGTGAAAGACATTCTTAAATCTTCAAATTCCACTTCTTCTGATGTTCCCAGAATGTGCCTTTTTTCCATCTTTATTTTCCAACACGTTGAGGACTTTACCATCTTTAATGAAGGGAGCTGAAATGTTCTCAAGGTTCACAGCCCTCACTTCACAGTTTCATCTTAAGAAAAATTACCTATTGTACCTATTATCTCTCTTGCATCTTGTCTAACCTTTTATAGATTAAATCATGAACTTCTGAATCGGATTGTTTTCCCATGGTTTAAATCACACACAACCCAATTATTACCAGATTCTGTGATGCATCACTGATATAAGACTTTGTTACCTAATATCTCAAGCCATGGAATTCAACTGAAATCACCCCATTAGCTGTAAACACTTTGCCATAATTTTCCAATTATTTTCCTTTTGAGAACAGTATTATAGAAACAAAGATCAGATTTTTAGAATTGCACACATGCATAAGATGCTTGTGCTGTTACCATGACTAACCAAAAAAGTGACCAGCTCAATTTATACTTGCCTGTTTTCCCATGCAAAATTCTTGAAATCTGACCATAGATGCCAGCTTATCATCACTGGAGTTTTAGCTCCAAATTCTTCACTGGTAAAACCATAAATATTTGAAATTCAAAAATTTAAAGTAAACTAAAAGGACAATGAGCCAAAGAAATACCCCAAGAAAACAAGCAAAACCAAAATATTCTTTAAACTGATCAAAGGAGGAACATCATATTTCAGCAAACAACTTCCTTAAATTTAATAACTACAAAACAGTTTTTTGTTTCCCCTAATAAACACTATTGTACACAAAGCTCACTTTCGTTTTCTATATCCCATCTAGCCATGAAAGAATTCCCCTATTAGCTAGATTAAGGCTATGTCCATGCCTTCTTTAGAGCCAGTTTAGATCTAAAATATTTTAATATTTGCTGCTTGCTTGCTAATATCCCTCTAGCTAACTCGCAAGGATATCAGGAAGGTTTTCTGTAACCCTGCTTTGTGAAAATATATGCACTAATGCATAGTAATAGGTATCCTATCTGAATAGCACATTAGAAAATGGACAGATTTTGATGATGCAAAGTAGTCTAAGAGTATTGAAAATGCTTTAAACAAAGATATGAAAATGATCTCTTTAATTAGAATTTTTAAAAACCGAGCTATTTAAAAAACAAATAAATTTCGCACTCTCTTTTAGGTTCTATGCTACCTCAACAGCAAAACCATCATTAGAGCTCAATAAAAGGGATAAAACAACATTTAGCAAACCACTAACCCTATTTAACAGTAGATTTTTGTACCTTTCAGATAAAGAATGGCACACATGTTGCTGACCAGAATTACTGTCAGGCATATTATTTTATACTATTTCATTGTCTTTGCATCAGTGAAACTCACTCTCTTAAAATATAAATAAACTGCTCGTTCGCAAAACTGAGATTTACCGAGTTAAAAAATTAAGTTGTACAGATCAGAAATGTAATCATGGGAGACAAGCTCTGAGAGTTTTTCAATCACTGTGGGGCTGCATCAATTTAAAGTCATGTTACATTAAAGAGAAAAACGTCTGGGAAAGTCTCCCAGTTGTCACTTTAGATTAGATTTGTTGTTGTTATCAGACTGTGCATTTTATAGGTTTTTACATTTTAAAGATATTGCCTAATGCAGGCACACAGTTCAGAAAGAAACATGTAACATATGACTGTCTATCAGATTGCCCAGAGATTAGGAGTCTGTGCAAATTAATTTAAGTCTAAAAAATACACATCTGTTTTAGAAGCCTATTAACATATTAATATTAACTAACTACCTCAGAGTAATGTAACATACTGTGACTCCACCCAACTTTTTTTTTTAATACTGCTACATTTAATTTAACAGTTACACAAAAATCAATTTGTGTCTCTCATATCGCCTATTCTACCATGCAGAAGGCAAATGGAAAACCTCATTTAATACACCCAGATTCCAAGTCAAGCTCTGCATCTATCTTTGCACAAAGCTCTTGTTAAGTGTCATGTAAGTGACATCTTGTGCTTGGCTATTCTCTAAACACAAAACTGCATAAATGAAATATTCTGAGAAGATCTCTCAAATTGGTAAAACCGGAAGCACTTAGTTCTGCTTATAAATGTGCATATTTTGCTCCAAAGACTGTGGTCTGCATTCTCATTAATGTATGACAAAAGGACAACAGAACTGTATTCAGTATGCTTTGGGTGAGAAGGCCCCATAACCAAAACCTTAGTTTTGAATGCCTGAGAATCAGGGCTGGATCTAAGCCAAAGAAGAGGGAGAGAAAGGGGCTCCTACTTCATAGAAGAATCCTACTTCGTGATTATTGTTCTCCACAGAAGAAGGCTGAACATAAAGGACTAGTTTCTGATGCCCTTACGCTGAATAGCAAATGTTCCCCATTTACTTTAGTGGGACTACTTGCACAGTAAGGTGTTATCCACTGTGAGCAATGGTGTAAGTATCAGGTCCATAATCAGGGAGCTGCATTCAGTAACCTACAGGGTCAGGTGGAAGATTTACTTGTGCACTACTTAAAGTGAAAAATTTAAGTTCGTGTCTCCATATTTTCTTACTGAATTTTGCTGTATTGCATGAATCAGCACCCCTAACAATCAGTTTAATTAAGAGAATTGTCTATCACAAATAGATTCTTGAACATTATTATGTCCAATCACAATGCAGAATATTAACTCTCAAAAAGACAAATATAACAAAATCATTAAACACTTTGCTAGACATGATTATTTTCAAGCAAATACCAAATCGTAAGAGAATTACAGCACAGGTGGATTGCTGAGTGATTTGATTTATACATATATGTGTTTACTTGAAGTGTAAAATATATTAGATGATTTCTTCAGTGGTGTGTCTGTTTGAATTAAAGTTTTGAAACAATTCTGAAATCTAATGGTAAAGTAATATGAGGGTAACCCTCCTGCCAGGTGTTGCTGGCAGCAAAAAGAATCAGGTCCAAATATCTAGGAGTTCCTCTTGAAATTAACCAACACTAGCAGCTCAAGCTGCCACCAGAAACCTGGGAAGAACTAAAGACCTTCCCTGGGCACCTTTAAGAGGCAATACTGAGTCTGTATATAAAACAAGGAAGGAAGAAGGGGGAAAGGAACATAGCATTAATTTGGAAAAACAAAACAATCAATAATACTTTCATATGAATAATAAGTAAAGCATCCACCTCCATGCCATTTTTAAAGTAGTCTTTAGCCTCAGTTTCCGAACCTGCCAGAGTGACAGTTCCTTTGACAAGAAACTTTCCCCCTTCCCTTCTGATGCACACCATTCATTGTTTGTTATCAGTGGCTAGTGAAGAACCAGAGGCCAGGAATGCACTCAGGCAAGTCCATCTCCAGCCAGAAGGGCTTATTGTTGCTTGTTTTCCTTGGGAAGATACCTTGTTGCCACTTCCATGTCACTTCTAGTCACAATGTTGACTCAGCACCATCACAACTGCATAGTCTGCTGCCATGATACTGCCTCTATGCCATCCCTCACCTCTATAGCCTCTCTCACTATTCTGTTGCCTCTAAAAGTGATGCCAAGCCCAGGTCCCTCAGGCTCATACATCCAGCTGTAGTGATTACTCTTCTAGTGCTATTAGATAGAAGCATCTGGTCACCATCTCTACAATACCAGACCCGGTTCCTTACTAGAGTTCACTCAGCTCTGTCATTACACTTTGGAGGAAGTTAAAAGGCATACAGGACCTAAAAGACTTTGAGCAGAGAGTGTTTGCCACCAAGGATTTGCTCCTCACCACAAAGCAGGAGCCCATTTCCCTCAACCCTTGTGTCCAGTCCTACTTACCAATCATTCAAGATTAAAGTTTAGGGTATGGTGACTCCTCTCTCAGGGCATATTAAGTACAGTTCTGTTGCCCCTTTGTCATACAGCAATGAGAATATTTCATTACCCCCAGGACCAAAACTTAATCTTAACCAAAATGTTCACATTGGAAGGATGAGTACCAAATATGCAAAAAAGGTTTAACTCATTCTATCTTGTCCTCCAGTTCACCACTAGATGGCTGGAGGACAGGGCTGGGTAGGGGGCAGGGCTGGGGTGGTACAGCCACCCGAGGGGCTGCTGACATTCTGCTCCTTTCCCCACTGCCCTCCCAGTGGGAAAAGAAGCAGAACCCCCAGCCGCTCCCCCTGTCCTTCCACAGAGCTGTGTCTTCTCTGGCTCCATCTGTACAGCAGCAGCCTCGTCAGAGGACAGGGCTAGAGGGGTGGGGTGAGGGCGGTACAGGCACCAGAGTAGCTGCCAGTGTTCTGCTCCTTTCCATGCTGCAGTTCCTGGAAGAGCCCACCCAGCGGCCCCACACCAGCAGCTCAGTGAAAAACACTGCATTAAAGAGCATAAAGAACTTTTAGTATGCACCAGCAAGGTCTACACCGACAAATTAAATCACATCCCTGTACTCACCATGCAGACAGGTCTTTAATTATCAGTCTCAGCAGAAAGGCCTAGATTTTAATGTGGACAACTTACCCTTCAGCTTCTATAGATAGTTCTTCTATTTCTAGGTTGAAGGCATTACTGGGAAGGCCTGTGCTATGTGGAAGCTTACAGTTCACAGCTTTCTGCCTGTAGCCCACTAATACTAGGGATACGTAGAGGGCCAAAAATCTCCAGGGGGTTTTCTGGTACCCTTTGACAAGCACTGAATTCATATATATTTACAAAAGAAAAAAATAGAAAGTTTTCCAATTAATTAGTGATCTTTTTAAATAGATTCAAGTCCAAAGTGGTTATTTTAGGAGTGGACTAAATTTTTAAACATGGTGATGACCATCATAAATAAGAGGCTTTTTATCCTAAAGGGTAGCAATCAGAATCAGCTATGTTTTAGCATAGCATATCTTTAATCTAACACTGTAGTCCTAAATCCATTCTGATTTTAGAAATGCCTCCTAGTTATTTCAGTTTTATCAGTGAAGAAAATGAAATAAAAAAATTATTTCATACTTTACACCAAACAGATCACTTTATCCCAAAAGACATGTTTAAATAATTCAGCTGTTTAAAAAAAAAATCTTTAACTATAAATGTACTACAAAAGGAAATTAAATGCGGCCATAGGAAAAGTAGATAACATTTTTCTAAAGCTTTTTGATATGCTACTTTTTAGAATTAAATCTAGAGTGAACGAATATTTTTAAATGAGACATTCACCACCATGTAAATAATGTAGTAACATTTGTGCTCATTCTGGAATGCTTCAGAATTCTGGCTACAGAGAAATTTATCAACATATAAAAAATACCATTAGAATCTGTGTAGAACGGATACTTAAATACGATTTAGCAACAAAAGAGCAAGTACTCCTTAACACCCAGTATAAATATGCAGCAGTTAGCTCCATCACAAACGTTGTCACAACATATCACAGCAAAATAACATTTCCTCCCCTCAACAACTTAAAAGTTTCCAGGGCTTTATCACCAAGCCAAGCAGTCTGTTTGCATTCTTCAATACAAACTGACAATCTAGTGATGTAGTACATTCAAAATTCTCTGTAGTATTGACTGCCTGAAGCTGATGCTCCCTTGCTAAATGCAATGCAGTTCAATTAACAGTTCTTCAATATACAATTTAATTTTTCTTTCATCTTGATCCACAGCCCAGCTTGAAATAAGGAATGCTAGAATAGATGTACTTTGAATACTGAAGCAAGTCTTTATAAATAAACCTATCAAGCTTGTAATGATTTCCGTCATAACATGACAAAATAGATGAACCGGAATGTCTTGGTCTTTATGGCTTAGGTGTCATTTTTCTCAACATCACTAATGTTGTGGGGCGGGTTTTCCCCTCAAAACCTCCCTCAGGAATACTCTCCCTCTCTTTCAGAAGCATCTGCTGTTTCTGAAAATGTCTCTTTTCTTTTGCTTGACCATTCTTCAGAAAGAATGGAAAAAAAGACCATTCTACTGCCTGTTCATAAGTGCAAAAAATGCAACTGATAAGGCCTCAATCCTGCATCTGGATTCACTAGTATAGATCCCTATGCCTGTAACTCCACACTGGTTTGTATTATTTGAATGGAACTCCAAATAGTCAAAGGGGGACCAAGTCACAGATTCTAATGGAGAAGCTTGAGTTAAAATATATTGTGAATGTCACACCTGTGGACTGAAGAATACACATATCGCTCTAAACGCTATCCAGAACATTTTTCCCAAATACAGAGTAGACATATTTGTGCACAATTATTCAATCAAAGTTATACAGGCAATTTCACAAGCAAAAACAACAACTTAGTTTCACCTAAAATAATGCAATATTCTAGAGTGAAACATCTTTGAAGCAAAATATAAATAACTCTTACACTATGCATGTACAAGGAAACGTGAATCAGTTCATTTCTCATTGGTATACGATACAGCTTTCAAAATGTTAGGATTTACTACTGTTCATCAGTAAGGATAACATTCTGCTTTGGACGAGAGGCATTTTTTACTCTTTAATCATATTCATAAAAATAAACACTTATTGCCGTAGGTACAAAAGAAGCAGTACTAACATGGAAGTCTAACAATCAGCATGAAATTTGTTGAAAACTAACAGGGGCCTCACTGAACAAACCTAAGCAGCAGTAGATGTATAATGAAAGGTTTCAGATAAAACTAGCAAAATTGCCTTTTTCCAAGTGAGATAAAAATATGGATGTTTACTATAAAATCACTGCATTTGTATCCAGATTTATAAAGGTTTCATTACAAAAGATGAGTTTTTACTTAAGTCTTTTTTGTTAGGTGTTTTTTCCTTCTTATTATAATCAGTTCATATATTTATGCTATGATTTTGAACGATACATAGATCTCCTTAAAATTTGAGCTGTTACTATATGTAACATAGTACTATGGTTACATATGTACTTACTATACATAAGTTTTACTTGCTATATGTAAGCACATATGTACTTACTATAGGTAAACTTACTATAGGTAAGTTTTTATTATCTTCACCCAGTTTCTTATTTGTTTTTATTTCCAGGTGTAATTTTTTAAAAAAATCTGAAGCTAGTGTTGTATTTTTAATTGTGAGAGAAACAGCATTCAGCCTTTGCAGTAATTAACTTGTCATTACTTCGAATAACTACACTAATTGGTATGTTCTCCAAATCTGCAACACTGCAAAATTAAAAATAAAGATATAATTTACAACTAATCTATACTTACAATTAAAGTTAGTTTCAAGATTTATTTCATTCTATTTTTTTACTAGCTACAACACACAGTAAATGAGGTGTACCATGTTTTGCTTTGCAAACACCTAGATTATAAAATATAATTACACAAATTAATTAGAAATGAATGCATATATGTATGCCTTTGTTTGCAACCATAACATATTAAACATGACAAAATTAAGGAGCAGCTCCTGAAAACTGAATCAAACGTATTATTTTTATAACATAACAGTTCTGTGGGGTTGCCTTTCATTTTACTAAGTGCAATAACAGGGAATATAACTTCCAATAAGTATATATTTTAACATTTAAAGTACATATTAGAATATATAACTGAGGCCATTACATGAGCCCATTAACAAAGGAATGTGCTGATGGGTGACAGGTCACCTTTTAGAGTCATTACGTGGGACAAGAACCTCAGATGAAATCTAAGAGTTCCCAGTCCTCCATGCTTTAGAAGTAAAATGCATCCCCTGTGCAGAGGGGCAAAATGAGGCCCATGCACAAATTAAATTCTACTAATGTTCTATTTTGAGGGTTCAAATGTTTTTGGAGGCTTTGTGCTGGTTCCCACATGGTGGAAATTCCCCCACAGGTGAAAAATTATTCTTTTGGGAACAAGCAACCTGGAGAATAAACTACAATTCTGAGCAAAGACGACTTGTCCTTATACAGAGTTTAGGCTGGGCTATATGGGTATATTATCCTGGCAAACCTCTCCTAGTGAGGATGGACCTCATAACAGAACTTGCACTTTTGCCATTATACCTTATTCCTGGCTAAGATTGCAAGCTCTTAGGGGCAGGGACCATCTTTGTTTGTATAGTGCCTAGCACAATTGAGGTGGGACCTCTAAGAACTTAATATTATGTGACCCTGCCTGACAGCACTTATCAAAGTAAACAATATTTGACACCTTTTTAAAGGGCCAAATGCTGTTTCCATTAAAATCAATGACAGCTTTACCATAGATTTCAATGGGACTGTGATATGGCACTCAGGGATTGCAGAAGCTATAAGGCCAGATTTACTCCACAGACTTTTGCTGATATAACTATGTCAGTCAGTGGGGTGAGGAGGTGTGATCCTTGACTGACACAGCTGTACCTCCAAAAACCCCTAATGTAGCCACATTTATACTGGCAAAACAGTGCTTAGACTGACAGAGCTTATTTCGCTCAGAGGGGACTGAAATATGTTAAGCTGACAAAAGCAGGTTGCATAAGTCACCCAGCCTCATTCTACAGTTAAAAACGTAGGTTGACATACCTAAGAGTGCTCAGAGGTATGAAAAATCCACAGCCCTGAGTGTCAGACCTAATCTGGTTGAGGTTGATGGAAGAATACTTCCACTGATATAGCTAACCTCACTCAGAGCAGTAGAGTTCCTACAGAGACGGAAAAACTTCTTCCATCGCTGTATGCTGGATCCCTATGGGGTTATGCTTGCATAGCCACCTGCACCATAGCTATGCTGTTATAGTGCCTGTAGTGTAGACATGGCCTCAGGCTACTCCTCAGGTGTTGCACCTCATCTCCCTCCCATCCACACACAATACCTCTGATCCAAGTTTAGTGGAGTTTTCAGACTTGGGCTAATTCACCGTCCTGCACTATTGACTAACCCCAGGTGTTGCTTTCACATGGGCTGGTAGTCTACCCATTTTGCAGTGTTTACCATATACCACTCTGTTTACCATATCCAACTGTTGACAGTCCTCCAATTCCTTCCCACAATTCCTCTGTGTGCCCAGGAAAGACAAATTCTCCCACAATTAACTGGGAAACAATCTGAGCAACACAATGTCCTAGTGGCATACACAAGTGAGTGCAGCACCACCAAGGACACAATAATGTGAATGTTGCTTTGCAGTGCTGCTGCTCACACCCAGGCTAGGTGAAACCATGGACCCATACCCAGGTGCCAATCAGAGTTAACTCTGCACTGAACACATACACTAACACAGGGGCAGCTCTACGTGTTTTGTCGCCCCAAGCGTGGCAGTCTGGCATCATTCGGCTGCGTTTCTGCAGGCAGTCCGCCGGCCCCGTGGCTTCGGCATACCCGCCGCCGAATTGCTGCCAAATCCGTGGGACCAGCGAACCTCCTGCAGAAATGCCAACAAAAGCTGCCAGACTGCCACCCTAAAATCTACCTGCTGGCCGCCCTTTGAGACTTGACGCCCCAGACATGCACTTGCTGCCCTGTGCCTGGAGCTGCCCTTGCTCTAAAAAGTCATTGGGTGGAATTCACTCCATGCCATACAATACCGTACCATTCACTCTCTTACAATTAAATCCTCTAACAACCAAGCTTAGTTTAAGGGAGATTAGGTGGGTTGCAGCTTCTTGTGCTGCCCCTCAACACCCTTTGAATTTATCTAATGTGAACACCAAAGTCAAGTCTGAACGGAGAGCTGCTGGAACACAATATTGTTCATGTGGAGTCATCAGCTCTTCTGGTGTTAAGCCCTGTCCTGGGTAGCTAGAGAAGTCCCACCATAGTACAGAGAATGAAAAATCTGACAGTTTCCTCAAATAACTTATCTTCTAATGTGAAAAAACCTTCCTACAGATGAGCCATGCAAGACTGCTCACTGCGCCTCACAGTCTAGCGGCACATCTTCTCATTAAATACAATTTAAATAGACCTGACAAACAAAGGCGCAGGGGAGGGACTTATATAGGAGTATTATTATCCTCACTTTATACATGTTGGAACCGAGGCACATAGAAATTAAGTGATTTGCCCAAGGTCAAACAGGAAGCCTGAGGCAGAACTGGGAGATTAAACTCAAGGCTCGAGTTCCAGGAATTTAATATTTTTATGTAATGATCAAAGTTTTAATTTTAAAGTTTATGCTGTATCTCAGTGATCTCAAATGAAATAAGGAAAAGAAAAACTATGAACAAGCTCAGCATACTATAACTTATTTTTACCACCTCCTTATAATGTTATATATTGAGTAATAAAGCTGCTTCTGCAAAATGATGCACTGAGAATCTTTACCAGGACTAAATTAATAGAGGCTTAGTGCAAAGATTGAAAATGCAATCCAAATGTCGCAATCTAGCTTTCCCTCTTCAACTAAAGTACTGCTGAAGGAACAAGAGTTGCCATTTAGAAAACACCAAAGTGAGTGTTTACCTTTTAATTGTAAAGTTATAGCATTTTAAGCAATCCTTTCCAGTTCAGAATGCTCAGGCATGTCACAAGTAAAATAAGAATGATTTTTTAATGACACGAATTGCATTCAGAAATAATGTTTTCACTAAGAGCACAATCAGAAATGCACATACATGAAGCGCTTCCTTTCAGCACAAAAAACAGAAAGGAGCTAACGAAGACTTTTAAATTACCTCATTTCATAATGAATGGACAGTCAGACATTGGACAAACCCCCTCAACGCAGCTCAAATAAAGCCAGACCTAATAACAATGCCAGATTTTCAAAAACAAGCATGCAAAAGTACACACATTATTTTGCAAGTGCCAGACTTGCATGAATGCATGGAGGTTTGCACACAAGCAAGATGGGATCGGTGCATACCTTACCTGGACACACAAACATATGCATGACTATGCAGCTATATACTAAAAATCTAGCCCCTTAAAAACAAATCTTTCTATATGCTTAACATATCTAGGGCCTGGTCCAAAACCCATTGAAGTAAAAGGAAAGACACTGATTGATTTTAACGGGCTTTGGATCAGACCCTAACTAAAATAATGTGGTACTATCTAGAAGAACATATACAACATTCAGATACACCTTATCCTTACAGCTACTTGTGCAGTGGGCTTACAGAGCAACACGTGCATGTCATGACAATATCACTAAGTGCCATAAAGAAACCATCCCGCATGCCAAAACACCTTAAGCAAGGGATACTCAATAGGTGGCCCACAGGCCAAATCTGGACCGCCAGACACTTTTAAAACATTTATATTGCAGAAGTGCCTAAAACCCACAATCAGGACGGGCCTCATTGCGCTACATACTGCATAAACTTAAATGACAGTCCTACCATGTGCTGCCAACAAAAGATTATCAAGTAAGGAGAAGCATTCCTTTCAGCTAACAGTAGGGATTGTGAAATGAGAGAATGGAGACAAAGGTGACAGGCTCTTAAAAAAGGGTCTGCACAAGTAAAATTCTGTAGTACTTCCTGTAGTGGAGAGAGGAGATAAAATGATGGAAAACTGATTACAAACTTAGTGATGTTGCACTAAGGTCCCTACCAACCCTGATATTCTAACTCCACAGTAACAGAAAGAAATATCTTAGACAGACTGACAAAGCTAACAGTGCCCTCTAAGCAGACATTTTGCGTAACATTTCTACCACTGTTTATATTTTTCATTATGCCTCCTTCTTGAAGAGTCTTCCTATGGGTGTTTTAGGTCATTTATGTTTACACTGGTCAGCAATCATACAACCTGGAGCTCTGATCTTAGATTACAAGCTGAGGAAGATCAGGAAGCCCGTTAGTTGTTGGATGAGTGCTCCCAAGTCAAGCCCTGGGTGCTATAAAAAGTAATTCTGGTGATTCATTAAGTCATAGGTTACACTTTGTCCTCGTTCAGTGCTGAAATATTGCTCCAGCATGGTACAGTGTTTCTATCTGTTGAGGAGGAGTATTTAAATGATTGTGGTTAGAGCAAAACTGATATAGACATCACTGAAGGAGAAAAACATTAAGTCATTTTTTAATTTTTAAACCACAGCCATACTGTTTTTAACAACACTAGAGATGTATACAATGGTGTTTTAAAGACAAGCAGAATAAGATCCGTAATCGGAAAAGTTGACTGGCTATCTGGGGCGGCTCTTTTACCACATTGGTAGTTATGAATAGAGGCCTAAAGAGAAAAGGATTTCTTTTAGGGCTCAATTCCTGTAGGGCCTACTTTATATGACTCATTTGCCCTAACCCTGTGGGATTTGTCCATAGCCCGCCTTCTAACTCCTAAAACATAGACGATAGAGACACACTTGCATCATTTTCTTTTTTTTCAAATGAACTTTTTTGATGTCAAAATGATTGAAGGTCCAATGACAGTCATAAAAAGTAGAAAGGGAAAAGGGAAAAAAAGAGAAAGCATAAAAAGATACTTTATCAAAATGACCGTGATGCAGTTTTCAGCTCACAATTATATTTTGCTAATGTATACACCTCTTGGGTGTGGTGATCTGTCCCATCCAGTGGCCACTTAGACCACGTAGAGAGAGAGAGTTAAAATGAGTCTGCTCTACAGCCTTATCTAACAGCCAGTTGGACTTTAGCTCATGCAATAGAGGCTCACGAACTAAGCTCCATAGAGCCTCGCTTCGATCCCATCTGCCGATGACTGGGGTCTGTCAGTGTTATACTAACAAACATTTTGGTTTCTTAGTGTAAGTGTGCAAAGGATAGTAAGCAATCCATTTTCACTGTGTGAATATACTGCTTTCCTGGTACCCTGTCACACATTCCATCCTATTCACTCACGATGTGAAATAAACTAGCAAATTTGTTTGTCAGACTGGGAATTAATTATATGAAGACCTGTGAGGTCTTCAACATAGATGCTAGTTTTGGCATAGTTTTAGAAAGGAAAACAAAGAATCAGTTTGGTGATAAAGTGACCCACTGGATTTCACAATGACTTTCATCAAAAGTTATCACAGTACATATTAAATCATTAGCAACAAACTCTGCAGCCTGCTGGTTTTAAAACGCAGACAGAGAAATTCAGTGCAGAAGCAAAACAGGGCCAATGATATAATTACAGCACTATGCCTGTGTAGTCTAAGTTAATGTTATTATTTGACATTGCAAGGCTATGCTATTCCCCATGAGTCTCAATGGAAACAAGATTCACTCTAATTGGTTCCAAAGCACAGCCCACCAACAACAATCTTTCCTCAGGACCAGTAATGTTAATTTCCACACGACTGTAAATAGTGTTTGCAAACAATACAAACATGGTAATAGGAGGCTAGGTGGGTAATTAATGTGGTTACAGAGCAGCTTATTTGCATTTTTATTTAAAACTCCCTTCTTTAAAAAGCAGCTCAGATTTCTTTTTGCAAAAGGAGCCTTGGTTAAGGAGTAGAGCAGTAATTACTCTCTTTAGGGGTTCTTTTATATGTCCTTTAGGGAATTAGAATGAAAAGATAAGCAGAATTATAAAGGGAATCATGTAAAATATAAAATGTACTATAAACACTTAGTAGTGTATTTACCATAAGCTAAGCTTGCCTTTTTCATTAATGGAATATATTACAAGCTCACATCACAACCAGAGTAATTGTGAGGATGGTTAAAAATTTACAATCAAGCCAGTTTAACTTATTTTCAAAACTTAGTTCTAAAAGTGTAATGAGAGTAGAATTCTATTTATGTGAAAAGAATACATGACATGGAGTATATATAAACAGAGGGGTTTTCCGTATCAACAATGTACACTGTGGGAAAAGCAATTAGACAATGGGAGTTTATGGAAAGAAAGATTCAGACAAATTGGATTCTGCTGTGTTCTGTCTAGCTGTAAAACATCAACATGAAGCTTATATACACTTATCTGTAAGCGAGGCTATATGAATACAGAAAGGACAAGATTTAAAAGCAGATGTCTAAAGTTAGGCCTGATTCTCAGAAGAACAGAACAGCAAGCAGCTCCCATTAATTTTAATTGAAGCAGCTGATGGCCTGATTTTTTCAAAAGTGCAAAGCAATTTACTTGGGAACCTAAACATGAAGCCTGGATTTAGGCACCTATTTTTGGAAAGCTTGGTTAAAACTAGTCATGGCTGAGTGATTTGCTGGAAATATTCTCTCATGTTATGTTTTGCCAGTTTCCTGGATGCTGAGGGTGGGTGGTTTGTTTTTGTAATGAAGAACACTGAAATTGTATCAAGAAGAACAGTGTTTTACTAAAATCACGAACAAAATATCCCTCTCTTGCAAATGTAATGTGTATAAGTTTCTGCTGATTGGAAAGTATACAAAAAAACATGGTACAGGGGCACTGTGGATTTCATTTCAGACATTTTTGAGACAGTGCACTTGGATAGCTGAAGATGAGTGGGAAGACTACTTAGGATGATTTGGTTCCAATACACAATATTATGGAAGGTTAAAAATGTACATGCTATTATATGAAAAGCATTATTTTACACTCATTGAATATAATACTAACTTCACAGCCATGCAACAGCACTTTTGTTTTCATTAGTTGGCAATGGGATTATGGGTAGAGGAACTAAATGTTGACATACCGAGTAGAGTAACCTAGAGATCTAAAATTACAGCAGGAGACCAAGGCAGAATTTACTATTCTGGACTATCCCTTAGTCAAGATGTTATTAAACCACCAAGGTGAATCTCCTTCTGTTGTCACCCTACTAACTTCCTTCTATGCACTGCATGATAAAAGCCCAGAATGCAATGGGATATTTTCGCTGACTTTGGCAGAAAAACAGCAGATGGGACAAAATCATTGCACAAAAACCCCTTCACAATTCCCCTTTCAGGGAAATAACGCTTTCTGATCCTGACTAGATAATACCTCCATCAGGACACAAAACAGGCTGATGCCTTCATAGGTCAGCCAGGCTTAGTGAAATTCAAACTGACAGGATACTGGAGGTTGGCTCTCTGGGACATTTTGGAAGGGAGTGCTCATATGTTCCTTTCAGAATGAATCCCCTGCTTTCTTTCACCTATATTTCCCGGAGGTCAAGCATGGATGAAGTAGACATAAGGCAGATATACTCAGAACTCACCCTTCTTTTCATGAGACTACCTTAGAGTACACTTGGTGCTGGGGTACATTTGGTTTGAAACTAGCAGCCCCTACTGTTGTGAGACAACACAGCCTCATTTCTTCCACTAGGCTATTGCAGCCAACCCAGTCGAATCTCCCTATCCATCCACCATCTCTGCTCCTCTTACTAATCCAGTTAACCTATCCCACCCACAACTATTTTCCTTTGCCACCATTTCAATCGTTCTTCTTTATTACTAAAACCCTTCCAACACACTTCCTGTTTCTTTCCACAGGACACTTCTCATCCTTAGCTTCAATGTTCTTCCCTCTGCTGCCCCTTCCCTTTTCTCTTCTTCAAGATCCTACTATTCATTCACCCAAATCTTCCACCTTATGAAGGGCTCTCTGTTTCAACCACTCACATCACCAACCATTTTGAATATATTTTTTATGCAGGAAATAATCCCGCCTTCCATTGTGCCAAGCCACTTCAAATTCTTCAAAGTCCTCTTTAATGTTCTTCTTTTAGCTTTCTAGCCACTGCTAAACCATTTCTGCAGCGATCTCTGGAACATTTTGACAAAAAGCTTTGGAACTACAAGAAACTAAACTAAAAAATGCAAATCCCATTTCTTTAATTACATTTCTTCTCCTAACCTTTGATTTACCGAATAAGGGCCAAGTACTGATAACATCTAACACTAAGCACAGTGCTTGCTACTGGAGTCAGTGTGACCACTCATGTTAGGAAGCACTATTTTTGGCAATAAGTGCTCGTAGCGTCTAGAACTAAGATAGTAAATACTTTTGGGCAGGAACATAAGTTGTTTCTACAGGGTTTGTCTTTACAGTACCAGGCAAACCTCTGGCACTATAGAAATAATATTAATAACATCTATAGATCTGAAATTAACAAAGTATATTTTGGCTGTAGGTAGATTGTACAAAAAGGGCATCAGTGGAAAGGTAGCTAACTAGATATTTTCTACCAATACTTTCAAATACATGAAAACAATGATATACTTTAACTTTTAATAACTATTTTTTGGTTTATTAATTCGTGTATTTAGCATATACATTCTTTTGAATTACAGTTCTTTATTAACTGAAAAAGAATCAAATCACTTTCAAGTTCTCAGAACCGTGGCAAGAAATTAACGTGAATAAAAAGTAAAATGTTATATTAATTAAATATTTGGAATGCATCCATAATGTTTAATGAAAATGGAAGCCATATGAGGTCTTAAATGATGGAAAATGCCTACCAAATCCTTTAAAGCCTCCTGCATCCACCCACAGTGACTAGAAGTCTGCTTTACAGTTCATAAATGTTATTCTTGTAAAATATAAATGTATTTGGATAATAAAATTACATCTTTACTACCATAATGGTACAAGGCTAACTGTACATGTAGACAAAGGTCTGAAATAGTTCAGCTGTAGTCAGTAGACTGATTCTGTATAAATGATATCCAGTATTTAAAGTTGGGTATCTTTCTGAATGCAAGGACCTTAACACATCTGCTATATAATTCAGACTCTGTTTTACAGTGGTTTCATTACCAACCATAAAAACTGTAACAGTGGAACTGTATAAACAAACTGAACAGTGTTTTTACTGTAAAACATGAATGTAATATAAATATTTGTCTTTCTCTTCTCTCAGCATCTGTAATGAGAGCAGCAAATTCATGCCATATGTTTATAGTGCAAGAAAAACTAGATCTCAACAATCATCCATGTGAATGGTGAAGCTAATGTTTTTAATTCATCCATTTGCTTTTACATATAAATTTCTTGCAAATCATTACAAAAAAACCCTCTTGCTATTGTCAGTTACTAAATTTGTTGCTGTTAAAAAGATGTGTGCCTGTCAAGAAGAATGCAGAGATCTATCAAGACCAGTTGCTATGACAGGCTGAGAAACATCAGCATTACCAATATATAATACCAAAAACATAATACAGTTTAGAATCCTAAAGCCTACCAGTTACTCCAGAAGTTGAAAAGCTGCAGCTAATTTGCTCCTCCATTAGCAGGCTCTGTTACAGTATATTTGAACCTTATTTTTTTTCTTAGAGCTGCAAACACATTTGAATGCTATTCAAAGTCTTGCGTATCCTTATAACACAATTTATTTACAAGCTGTACTTGGAAGAAGGCTTTACTAGCAGCCCCAACCACCACACCCTCTGTGTCCCTCAAGACTAGAAGGGTTAGTGATATAGACCACATACTAATATAGATGCTACTAGGAAATGGACTGAGAATCAGTTCATTTCACACAGCTCACAGCCTGCTCTCAGATGGTTATGATATTTGATTACTACCAACCTCAGCCAGAACTGCATTAGTAACATCAGTTCTCATCTAACTCACAGTAAAATCAACTGAAAGATTTTAACTTAAAGGAGACTAGGATCAGGCCTTTAAAAAGTAAAAAGCTGATGTGTTGTTAGTTATCCTATCTTTATCTGTGATCTTCAGCTTGTTTACCAGATTCACTGCACTGAAGAAACATGCCTCACCCATACTGATACAATGTAGTTAACCATCAGGGTATTTTACAATATGATGGCATGTACTCTAACACAGAATATGACATATTCTGTAACAATGCATTACCTCATTGCAAAAATGATGCCACAGTCCTCTGAACTAATATTTTAATAGGAATAAGTTTACTCTGCAGTAAAATAACCTGAAATACCTATGCTTGTTTTTTGAACATTTTACTTTTTGAGTGTGTTTATTCTTTATAAAATTTGCCAGAAGATATGTAACAGAAGTACCACTCTCTGTCATTTTGTGGAACCCAAAAGTTACCGATTCGTAGCTGCAACTACTTCCCACAGTACTCACAAATCAGCTGCCTCTCCCCAGCTACCAAACTCTTGTTACTAACTACCTGTGCTTTCAGAAGCAGTTTATCTCATATCCTTTAGCAGTCTATTTGGTATCTATGACTGATCGCTATAAGCTTACTGCTGATCAGCCACAAGGAGCCCTTTGAGAATGTCAGTGGACTTGGACCATTTTTAGTGGATTGTTCCTATTACACACATCCTATACATAGGACTATGATAAGAAAAACAACTGTATAGGTTTTGTGGCATTCTTGGGGTAAAACAGAAGCTCAGTGATTTGGCACACAATGGGTCACAAGTAGGATGACCACATAGCTGGTGTGAAAAATCAGGATGGGGTGAGGGCTAATAGGCACCAATATAAGGCAGAGCCCCGAATATCAGACTGTCCCTACGAAATCTGGTTATCCTAGTCACAAGAGTTTTTACTTCTAGATCAAAATTAACATCCATAGGTTTCAAGATGCTGAAGGCCACACAAGAATTTTTGCTTGACAGAGGTAACATTTCTTTTCAATGTACATATTCAATACACAGAATCAAAAATTAACATCTCACACTAACTGGCAGAATGGTCCCTTCTCCTTCAAAGACCTAGGTTAATGTATAGATTGCATGAAAAGTGAGCATGCATTCCTCATAAATGGGACACATACACAAAGGCTTGGCATACAGTTTGCTTCCTGTCTTTCTGTATTTCTTTTGGGTAACAGATGGAGATCCAAGCCTTAAAGATCAGGTTTAAATTTCAATCACAATAATTTAATCAGAAAGTGTCAATCAATCATTCTTTATAGGGGTTACCATCAGGTGGACAATACTTTCAGAAAAGGATGGAGGCAAGTGTCAAGCTTATCTTGCTATTCTGAGTTAGATGTTTTCTGTACTCTTGTTACATCTACACCTGGGAATCCTGGATGCCCCATCATCTCAGGCATTGGCACCAGAGCTTGAGGAGAGAGGCCAGGATTATCTGGCCTCTCTCCTCAAGCCCTATGCTACCAGCACTCCCAGCTATCTTTGAGACACCAATGACTTCCTGAGGAAACTATAACACTTTAGTGATCTTCCAGAAAACACCATCCTAGCCACTATGGATGTAGAAGCTCTCTACACGAACATTCCACTCAAACATGGACTACAACTCATCAGGAATAGCATCCCTGATACCACCACAGCACACCTGGTGGCTGAACTTTGTGACCTTGTCCTCACCCACAACTATTTCACATTTGGGGACAATTAATACCTTGAAGTCAGTGGGACTGCTATGGGTACCCACATGGCCCCACACTATGCCAACATTTTAACGGCTGACTTAGAACAACGCTTCCTCAGCTCTCATCCCCTTATGCCCCCTACTCTATTTGCACTACATTGATGACATCTTCATCATCTGGACCCTTGAGGAATTCCACCAGGGGAAGGAGGCACTTGAGGAATTCCACCAAGATTTCAGCAATTTCCACCCCATCATCAACCTCAGCCTGGACCAGTCCACGCAAAAGGTCCACTTCCTAGACACTACAGTGCTAATAAGCGATGGTCACATAAACACCATCCTATACTGGAAACCTACTGACCGCTATACTTACCTACATGGCTCCAGCTTTCATCCAGACCACATCACCCAATCCATTGTGTACAGCCAAGCTCTGAGATACAACTGCATATATTCCGATCCCTTAGACAGAGACAAACCCTATAAGATCTCTATCAAGCATTATAAAAAACTACAAAAGCCACTTGGTGAAGTGAAGAAACTGATTGACAGAGCCAGAAGGGTACCCAGAAGTCACCTACTACAAAGCAGACCCAACAAAGAAAGTAACAGAACACCACTACCCATTACCTACAATCCCCAATTAAAATCTCTCCAATGCATCATTAAGGATCTACAACTTATCCTGAAGGACGATCCCTTACTCTCAGACCCTGGGGTACAGGCTAGTCCTTGCATACAGACAGCCCCCCAACCTGAAACAAATACTCACCAGCAACTATACACCTCACAACAAAAACGCCAACCCAGGAACCAAAGCCTGCAACAAGTCCCAGTGCCAACTCTGTCCACATATCTATTCAAAGGACACCACCATAGGACCGAACCACATCAGCCACACCTTCCGGGGCTTGTCCACCTGCACATCTACCAATGTGATATATGCCATCATGTGCCAGCAATGCCTCTCTGCCAGGTATATTGGCCAAACCAGACAATCTCTACGCAAAAGAATAAATGGACCCAAATCTGACATCAGGAATCACAACATTCAAAAAACAGTAGGAGAACACTTCATTCTCCCTGGTCACTCAATAACCGACCTAAATGTGGCAATGCTTCAACAACAAAACTTCAAAAACAGACTCCAATGTGAAACTGCAGAAGTGGAATTAATTTGCAAACTGGACACCATCAGATTGGACCTGAATAAAGACAGGGAGTGGTTGGCTCATTACAAAACCTAAACCTAATTTCCCCAGTACTGATTTCCCGCTACTGTTACTCACATCTTCTTGTCGATGGTCTGAAATTGGCCACCCTCATTACCACTTCAAAAATTATTTTTCCTCCCTTGGTATCCTGCTGTTAATTGAATTGTCTTGTTAGACTGACCTCACACTTGAAAGGCAACTCCCACCTTTCATATATTTATATCTGCTCCTGTATTTTCACTCTATGTATCTGATGAAGGGGCTTCTAGCACAGGAAAGCTTGTGCCCAGTTAAATTTGTTAGTCTCTAAGGTGCCACAAGGACTCCTTTTTGTTTTATCTATACCTTATAATAATCTCCATGTAACAGAAATTTAAGTTTGCCAATAATTTAATCTTTATTTGAAGTAACTGCTATTTTAATACTGAAAAAACTATGAGAGAAACATTTCTTTATACTTTTTGTTAAGAAAAAATAAATGTTCAATTTATTTTTAATATCTACCTAAAAGACTGAAACCTGATAAGAATAAATACATGTAAGTTTCTCAGCACAAAAAGCTTTATGATATTTTTACAGTTTGAAGAATTTTCTTGGGAATATAGTTAACATCTGGAGCTATGTAGCTCTGTCCAACTGTTACGCTTATACTCAGTTAGAAAAATACATCAATAATACAATATAAAAGGCTCCCTAACTCCTCTTTGTGGAGCATAGATTTCAATGTTCATCAGAGCAACTATGTGTACTAACAGCACTGTAGTGTTTTTCATTAAGCCTTAAAGTCAATTAAGCTGCGAATTGGAACAATCATTCCTCCTCCTTTGCAAAGTATTGATATTCTTTCTTGGCTGCTTTAGGGCCTTTCCACTACTCAAGGAGAGATTTGTTTGACAATTTATGATTAAAATTAATTATAGCTCTAAAATTCCAATTTCCTCTCTTCTGAGTAAGAAATTATCAAACTCAGTTTTAAACTGATATCGAGCTTTATTGTGCATGGGCAACTTCCATTTTCAGGACATCTTTTGTAAAGGAACACATCTCTCTTTGCTTTGATTCCTTTACTAGATAGATAGATAGAGATATAAAAATCAGTCCGTACCAACATATTCCACTTCTATTCCTGCAAATGTGTGTGTGGTTTTGGGGGGAGGGTTGTTGTTTTTTTTAAATCTTTTGGTTTTAAAAAAGAAAAGCTACAATGGCCACACCTGAAAAAGTTGTTGCTTTAGATATCTAGATAAGGCAATTTCGTCTGTATCTGCAGTATTACCTAAACTTCACCATACTATAGGAAGTAAGTAGAATACTGCAAATACAACATTCAATGTTATGCAGTTCCTAATGTAGCTGACAAGTTTTCAAGTGTGATCATTGAAGAGCTGATATCAAAGTCTCCACAAATAGCATTTTGAACATAAATAGCAGAAAAATTGTGGTTTTCTACATTTGTCTTCAACAATCAGCCAAGTCATCCCGTGTTTTTTTAATTTACAGTGCATGCAACTGCTGATCTGACAAACCTTGTTTTCCTAGGTATCATTAGTATCATCCTTAAGTCCTGTAGGTCAAGTTTTTTTTCAGTCCATGTGGCTTTTTTTTAAGCTTACTTTTATGTCTGAATTGCAACATTCACTGAAAAGAGATCATCTAAAATTGATTTTTGTGTAACAATAACTGATTCTTTTGTAGTAACACCAACAAAAAAAGATAACTCTCTACTGATACTAATGGAACTTACATTTTATGGCACTATTGACAATGATCTCATAAATCAAACGCACCAGAAGGTCAAGGGTGTTAATCAGGTTGGTTTCATAAATTCGTTTAAGCATATTGTACTTCATAACTTACTTTTTGGAATTCTGTATTATAACAGTTCTTCACATTTTTTTAAACAAGAATTTTATTTCTCCCATAGAAGTTTAGATATATAATACATACATAATAAGTCAATGCAAGAGAATCCAAACTTTAAACGTTTTTTTTCTTTAATCATATTCTTGATAGTTGAACATTCCTGATTACTTTAAAATAAGCAGAATACTTCTCTGGTTCATTAGAAGTTGTAAGTGCTCAGTATCTCTTATATTTGGCCCTACATTAACAGACTGTAAAGGCTGCAAAGTAAGAAACGTGAATCTTAAGGAAGAATGCACAACCTTAATTCTGCCCATTTATGCATTTGTATTAAAAGAACATAAGAATGGACACACTATGTCAGATGAATGGTGCATCTAGCCCAGCATCCTGTCTTCCAGCAGTGGATGATACCAGATGCATCACAGGGAATGAAGAGAACAGCTCAATTATTTAATGAGCCATCCCCTGTCTTCCAGTCCCAGGATCTGAAAGTCAGAGGCATATGGACACGGAGAGCATGGGGTTGTGTCCCTGATCATCTTGACTAATAGCTATCAATGAATATCCTCCATGAATTTATCTAGTTCTTTTCGAACTCAGTTATAGCTTTGCCCTTCACAACATCCCCTGACAATGAGTTCCATAGGTTCACTAGGTTGTGTGATACAACTCTTTAAACACACTATTTCTCAAACATTTTTCTAAAACCTTAGACAGGACACAAACACCTCTAACAGATTTGCTATTCTTGTGAACGCACTAAGTTCGTTATAATGGCACATTTGTGACTTTTATATGACTATTATAAGCAGTCGCATAAATTTCTAAAATTATCACACATGCAGTGTCTCAAACAAAACAAATAAAATTAAATATTATTGAAAATATTAATAGACAACTTCACAGAGAAATAACATTACATTTCCATGAATAGTGTGAATTTTTTAAAAGCTGTTTTATCCACTTCATAGGAGAATTTAGGGGATGCAAAATTTATGTTTGTACAATGCAGATTAAAGAGACAGTCCGGCAAAGCATTATGCATATGAGTAAATTTACTCACATTGATAGCACCAGTGATTTCAATGGGGCTACCCCCAAGAGTACAGTTACACATCTGTGCTAACCTATGTAGGATTGTACCCTAAGGTGGTATACTTCCAAATATAGTTCTACATTATCAAGTTCAACTGAAGTGAATCAAGTCTCCTTGATCATATAGCTTCCCCTAAAATCACAGAGTCAAAGGTCATGGCCACTTAAAAGCTTTCCTTTCCAGCAGGGTACAGTATTTCCTGCCCTGTAGAGGGAATTGTATTGAACAACATTAAGTCATTTCTTTAAAAAGACACCTTGTTCAGGAAAGGGGAATTTTCGAGTTAACAAGCTTCCACAGTTCAAGTAAGAAAAATATATATAAAAATTTATTACAAAATAAATATCAGGATCAATATTGTAATATTAGTATTAAATCAGATTACTCTAACATGCATAAGTATTACAAATGTATCTTCCTCCTTTTATTTAGAATAACTATGTTGTCTCTCTTCCTCCCACCCCACCTCCATTCTCCTCAAGATTGCTTACAATTTGATGTAAATTGTAAGCATCTTGTAATTCACCAACTAATTCTCTCCTGGTTACACACTCCAACTAATTAAAGTTCAGTAATAACTTATTGTTTCTGCTCCAGCACCTGCATTTCATTTGTTTATTCTCCCAGAGTCATAAATCTGAGGGACTGTCAAAATGCCACAATATTAGTGCAATAATCAAAGTTAATTAGTGCCTCTCAATAAACAACAACAAAGCCATTATAAAGATGCATTGAAGGTTCTCCAGTTACCCGGTTTAAAGATGAGATTGTATTCTGAACAATTACAATCTGAGAACTGTTAGTAAATAAATGCAGTGTTTTTTTAAGTAATTTGAACCAAGACAGTAATCTTCATTCAATTACCAATTCATTAACTTTCAGTGATGTAATATATGTACTTACACAAGTAGTCTGGTACTCTGGATGTCTGTACAAAGTATTAAACAATTGTTGCTTTCACTGATTTTTGATAACTTCTGGAAAAGTACTTTTCAAATTCAATGTACAAAGCAAATTATATGTAAGAGGCACTCACCATTATTTCATATCATTTCACTCTTCTGTTGAAATAGTTTAATTACATTTACTTATGGACATTTAGAAAGAATAAATCAATTCAAAAGAGGGACTACTCAAAAATCCAGTTATGACAGAAGATAATCTAAAGCCAAAATTTAAAAGTAACACAAATACAATCTTCTAGTGGGCCCTTTAGACAAGTGGTATTATCGCAACTAAGAAAACAGGCAATTTTCATTTCATTTAGGAACTATGGAAAAAACAAACCTTAAAATACAGTATTTGGAACTCACATACCCAAGAGAGATAAGGTTTTAATCCAAAATACCTTCTTCAAGAAACTGGGCCCCAGAAATGATTCTTCTTCTTATGTTGCACCTCCATTACAGGAAGTTTGCAATCTCAGTAGCACATTCTGAACAACCCTCCACTAATCTCTTTGTGGATGAATAGTCCTTTTGATTCCTCCAGCATACCACATCATCCATCAGTTTGCCCTTCCAGTGCCCGTAAACATGCATCCCCAGCTGAAACCCTTACAATGTGCCCTTGTGGCAGGGCAGCCGTAAAACCCCTTGAATGCCCTGCCCCTGCTGGCTAAGCCCTGCTTTCTGGCAGGAGGGCCAGGGGCAGAGGCTTGGAGCAGCCAGCAGAGAGCACAGCTGGGAGCCCTAATGAGGGCTTGCTAAATGAACACAGCTAAGTCTGGGAACTGAGAGGGTTAGAAAAGCCCTGAGCCAAACTCAGTTAGGGGCAGGCCAGGAAGGGAACAGGAGGCTGCTATGCTGTCTCCTTGCTGCAGGCAAGGTGCCTCAGGGGCCAGGAGACCCTGGAACCAGGACAGAGAGGGTAACTGTTGGAGGATGGAGGGGTGCACTTTTCTTGCACTGAAGCCACTAAGTCTGCACTGTAAATAAAGGACACTTGGGAAACACCAGAAGAGGGTGTGAAGACCTCTATTTCGATCAGCCAGAACACAGGGCACAGAGGAAAGACAAAGAGACCTGTGTGGACACTGTGACAGCCCTGCAAATCAAATCTTTCTTTTCATAAGGTTTTTTACTAGCATTTGCTCAGTTTCAATAATCTCCAATACTTTTTCATTATGTCTCGATCAATGATATTTTAAAATTTCTTCTATGACATCATAATTTCAGAAGAATTGTAGTTTCTTTATTATTGACTGTTTGAATGCCCATGTTTCACAGCTGTAATTTAACACAGACCAAATGCAAGGTTTTAAGAGTTGGAATTTAGTCTTCAGATTTATGTCCCCTCTCTTCAGGTGTTTATTCTTCCAGAATGTCTCTTTCACTGTTGCTATTCTGGTGCTGACTTCAGTATCTGACCTTCCATTTCCTGTATTGATGCTTCCTAAGTAGCAATAACATCCCGCTTGTTGTATGGCTATGTTACGCACTATAATCTTGCATATCTTTCTAGGATTCTTGCATGCCACCATAGTTTTTGACTTGTCCACATATGACCTTAGATAGACAATATTCTTTGTCATATGCATGTATAATCTCCACTAACTGCACAGACCTTCTTTTGAATCAGCCAGTGTCATGTCACCTGCATAGCAAATATTATTTCATTTCCCATTCATCTTAATACCTTCTTCTGCTTAATTTCATCTAAACTTGCCACAAGCATTGAATAAAGGCAGTGACATTATACAAACCTAATTCCTCTCTTGATCCCTACTAGATTTTCATTTTAATTTCCCATTATAATTGCCTTTTGATTCCAGTATAAATTGTTTTATTACTCATTTTGTATCCATCAGTCCCTACAGATCTTAATATACTGAGTAATTTGTATGAGTAGAATGACTTTCCAAATAAAAAGAAATACCTAATCAGTATACTGTTTTCCCGATGTCAACTGATTTTTCTAATATGAGCTTCAAGTTCATAACGGTATTTAGTGTGCCCTTTCCACATTTTAAGCCATATTGTTGGTTGCTTATTTCCTTATCAGTCTTTTCTTGTATTCAGCTCACAAAAGTATCTTAGAGGCACGCAATATTAGACTGACTGTTCTGTAGTCTTTACAATCCATAGAGTTGTTCTTTTGAGGGATTTCGATACACAGGGAGGTTGTAACATCTTTTTGGAAATTCTGCTATCTCAAGCATATTCTTCATTCCTCTTACAAACTTTCAATCCCTATGCTTTTAAACAATTCAGCCAGTCTTCCATCACAACATAGTGCTTTTCCATTCATGGTCTTTTTATTGCTGCCATGATCTCGTCATCCATTATTGGCAGATTTCCCTGATTCATCTCTAGTTTACCTTTTTAGGAATATCTTCACCATATATAGTTCCTTGACACATTCTCATCACCTCTCATTCTTGTCTGTAAGGTCTGTCAAATACTGTCCATTTTTGCAACATCCAAAGACACCTGGAGAGATGTTTTGGCTAAAAATTGATCCTCCTTAATGTTGGCCTGGAAGTGTTCTCTATGCTCCTGTGGAAGATATTAAATAAAGGATGCATACTTGTTGTAATTCAGATAGTCATACTTGTCCATAATCACCTGATCAGTATCAGATCACAAACTGAGGGCTGGTCTTCACTAGCGCGGGGGATCGACTGTAGATACACAATTTCAGCTACGTTAATAACGTAGCTGAAATCAGCATATCTACAGCCAACTTACCTGCCGTCCTCGCGGCAGTCGGCGGCGCGCTCCCCCGTTGACTCCAGCTTGCACCTTTTGGCGAGTTGGAGTTACGGAGTTGACTGGGGTGCCGCTGGCGATCTATTTATCGCGTCTTGATGAGACGCGATAAATCGATCGCCGTAAGATCGATCTCTCCCAGCTCTAGTGAAGACAAGCCCTGAGGGTTGCAAAAGAGAGTTAGGCCTTCCATCTAAAACAGTTTAACCTTTTCTGGTCCTTGTTGTAAAAGAAATAGACTCGGAAAAATGCTATCTACCCTGCTCATTTACAGCAGCCACCACAACGGAATTGGAGTGGATGGGAAAATAAAAATTCTGAGTGTCTGGGGGGAACATAATATTTCTTATTTGCCCATTTACAAATTGGCAAGAGAGGAAGAGCAGTTTACCACAGTTTTTGCTGGATCCAGGGCCATTTAATAAATGGGCAGCACAGTGTATGTTGCCAACTGCAAAACATCCAAGAACTTGTGATGCAAGTCTTTAACCTCCTCAAAAGGTGGAGGGTGTCCACCACCCTCTTCACAAGGTCCTGGAACTGATTAAAATTATCGGACCTCTATGGTGGTGGAGGCATAACTGTCTTGTCCAGAGTTGAAGACAAAAGAGGGGTTTGAGGGGTAGTCTCTTCATCCACCTTCTAGCCTTCTGTTCCTCAAAAGTTTCCTGAAGTTGGGAGGACACCGTGTGACCACTCTTTCCTGGGGCAGTGGATCCAGAGATCTGGCAAATTGCTGTTGATACACCACCCAAGAATCACAGTATAGCCATTGGGGAGGTCCATACAGGAGAGGGAGAGGTACCCATGATTTTTCATACCATCCCTGATGTGGTTGAAGATCTTTGTCAAAGTATGTGTTTCTGTAATTATGTGGAAGAGATAAGGAAGAGACTGTCTGAACGTCTCTTTCATCCTTCTCAGTGGCCTCTGATGGAGGGGCCTGAGTAGGAACAGGTGGAGAATCCTTCAGTACTGTGGAGCACTGGTAAAACAGAGACTGAGGTCTCAGTACTGAGAGTTGCTCAGTACCCTTAAGCAGTAGGGACTCTGGCTCGTCTAACACTGACAAGTCTGTGAAGTAACAGAATACCTGCGATAGCAAGTGGGTCTATACCAACACAGCAGCTGACTGGGTGGTACCATTGAGTTTTGAGTGTGTAGGTGCCAGAGCCAAAGGTGTGTGCTTCGGTTTTGTCAGTACCAATAGATCCGAGTGAGAAGACACCACTGGTAAGTCTGAAATAGACTGTGCCAGTTTGGAGGTAGATGGTACTAGGGTCTCATGGGTGCTGTGGTTCTCAAATGTGCTTTGGGATCTCCCTGCTCTGCCAGTACCAGAGGAGGTGTCTTTTCCCTCCATGGTAACAAGTTGAGAAGCCAAGGCCGTTGATATCATAGACCTAGCAGGAGGCTGGAATTCTTGGGAGCTGGGAGACTGAGCTCCTCTTCTTAGCAGTCTTCCCTAGTCCTCCAAGATCTTCCCCTTCATAGGTGAGACTTTAACCAAAGGGTGCACTGGATCTGGAGACATATAGATGTGAGGGTCTCCTGACTGGACTCAGAACCAAGTTGAAGAGAGCACTCCATCAGCAGCAGCTTCAGTTTGGTCTCCTGATTTTTCTGAGTTCTAGATTTTAGAGCCAGGCAAAAGCTATACTTGGGAAATATGGGTCTTTCCTAAGTAATGAATACACTAAGGGTGACCATCACTGATCGAGAGAGCCTCCCAACATGAGAGAGGTGTTTGAAAACCAGCAAGTGATGCATGTCCAGCCAAGCCAAATAAGTTCTCCAGAAAAATGGCGGAGAAAAAAAGGAAGAGATGACAAACATACTTCTCATAACCATCTAACTAATTCTAGACTAACAACAATACTTACTACAAACACTAAACTAACTAAACAACAGCTACAAAATATGCTGAGGCGGACACACTACAGTGCTGTCTCAGGCCCAGGCATTAAAGAAGGAATGGAAGGTGGTTTACCTGCACAGCCCTATGTCCCCTCTGAGCACATCACGAGGTTGTATAGGCTGAATGGACAATGTTAACAGAAAATCTCTACTCGAGGGCTCAAGAGACACATATACACCTGAAGTGGAGCACACATGGGGATGGTACTCAAAGAATAAGTATTTTTAAGACAAAAATTATTTCTTTGAAACACATTATAGGCAGAATTTGATGGAACTGTCAAATTAATAGTGATCAAGGCAGCAAGGGCATTACACTGACCATCTCAGGAATAATTATGCACACATTTAGATGCTTACAAAAGTCTCTTTTTATGTCACCAATGGCCTATGCCTCATTAGTCCTTTCAATTTTTTTAGCATTAAAATAACCTTTCAAGCATAGTATGATAATGCTTAAAACTAACTGTACATACACATTATAAAATGGCACAGCTCCTTTATTCCAACTATAAATTCATTTAAATACTGAAGTGATTATTGCAATACAAAGAATGCTGTTTTCTTGGATTCTGATAAGTGAAAAACATTTATTAAATGGTGTACACTGCACAAAATGACTTCAAAATTGCACATTGTTTTGAAGATGGCAGAATTTGCTAAGCATTGAAAAAATATATACGTTTCCTTACCCATTCCTCTAGGATGCGTTGCACAGCTTCGTTGGCTCTCGACATGTTTCTGCAGGCAAGAATGACATAGGCACCATGGAGTGCAAGAGACTTTGCAGTTTCAAATCCTATGATATAATTAAAAAAAAAAAAATTCCAGTCAGAGAAAGATGAATCTCCATGAAACTAGCAAGAGGTATAAACTCGTGTTTCAAAGCAGATGGAGCCAGGAACTTAGGAATTTCTTTAATATGCACGTCCACTGTTCTAGTTATGTGAGCCTATCTTTGTAAGGGCACAAATGCAAAAGGTGATGGACACTTGAGTGTACTTAAGCTGTACCCACTACTTGCACATGCAAGTCAAATCTGCATACAGGTAAATGCCCACAGGACTTTAGGATCACAGAACTTGGGTGCATGCAAAACTCCACATCTTCTTACAAGTTAACCTTAACCCCTCTGCCTCGGTTTCTTCATTTATAAAATGGTGATAATTACTATATTTATTTGTATTTCCATAGTACCTAGAACTCTCACTTCTTACCTTACCTTACCATAACAGAGTTGTTATGAAGATTTAGCAGTTATGGTGAAACCCAAGCCCTACTGATTTCAATGGAAGCTTTGCCACTGATTTCAATGAAGCTAGGATTTCAGCCTTAAAGCACACAATACACAAAGAATTGCTATAGTGCTAACGGTGACCATAACTCAGACCAGATTTTCTCTTCAAAACTGATATCATAAACTCATCTGAAATTATGGCGTTCTTTCCCACCCACAATTAATAGAAGAGGTGAGTTTTGTTGTTTCTTTAAAATGCAGCATGAAGCCTTGAATGGAAGCATATTTTGCTATGTGTGCTAAGACACCCCGGAAAGGGATGAGGAGAAGGTCCCAGGATACCTACAGGCTTGGATGGACTTAACATACCTGAAGCTGGCCTGTGATTGGCCGATCTGAGGGCCATTTATGGAAGGATTGGACATCCAATGTACACGGTGGTGAGAAATAAAGATATCCGCCAGTGGAAGATACCTACCTCCCTTGCTGATCTTCCTCACCCACTCTCCTTTATTTGTTAAGGGCCTGTATCAAGACATTGGGGTACACAGCCTCAAGCTTGTGTTAATTGCCATCGGCTCATTACAGTTAACTGAAATGGGCCTATGCCAGTTTACGCCATGTGAGAATCTGCCCTTGGGAGTGCAGAGTACCTGATTTACAGTGCACAGGGTTGGGTCAATAACTAGGGTTCCACCTGGGGCAAGTTGGTTTGTGGGGCATTCAGCATCATCACTGGGTGTTCTGTTGCTATGGAATACTGTAACAATGAAAGAGAAATTCCCATCTAACTGAAAGAGGCAACTCACCATAACAGCACTTAATGAGTTCCAGTTAGAAAAGCTTAAAACTAGAACATGAAGAATCAAATCTTAATGCCCAGTAATTTGAGGATGAACATATTAGAAAGTCACAGAGAAGGGGAGGCTATTTGTTCCAGCTTTATGTAGTTTAACGCATATTCATGTTTTCCTTTTAAAATTTGTTTATCGAGGAAAACAGATTTAGTTATGCTGCCTCACTCCCAAAAATGCCCTGGGGCAAAAAGAAATTCAGTTACAACACAGGGTATAACAGATTACAGAAACAACAGACACCAGACAAATGTATACCATTCTCTGCAATTACATACTTATGGTATTTAAGCCCAAGCAATTTTCCTGTATCTCTTTTCAAAGCATTCATTGTACTAAGCAACTTTAATTACCTGGGAACTCATTGTATGCGCATGAATGTACCTTCAGTACATGCAGAGGATATTTCCCTTGTTCCTAATTCCATTTTGAGGCACATACAGCAGGGTAGTTTTAAAACGTAACAACGTGGCACCAGTTGTATTGCAACATTGTTAGCTAGCCATATGCTAGTTGTTTTACAAAAAAGTACTAATTTTAATAGTGCTGCATATTGCTAAAATCTGGTTTGAACCCTTGAGAAACATGTTCTTTTGTACTGTAATACTAGCAGTGTGGAGCTGATGACCAGTTTAATTAGCTAAATGTAGCTGCGTTTAGCCAAGTCTACTCTTTGCCATATTTTGTGCAAAATAATTAACTCTACACCTCTCACATTTTCAGTTAATAACTTGTTTCTTCTTATAAAAAATATGAACTGTCTGACAAGGTTTAAAATTCAAATAAGGTTACAATTTAGCTAATTTTATCTTGCACACATGAACATAAAAATCAATGGTAAACTATCTTAAACCAACAACAAAATTGAGGATTTAGGCAAAAATGAAGAAATGCACCTTTAAATCACCCATAAGAAAATCTACTTTTAAAAAGCACAATGCAAGGAATCAATCTTGATTCTTAATAATGGAAAAAATTTTCAGGGCAAACACTAGAGAGTGTACAGAGGTACAGAAGAAGGATGAGCCAGTGGTTAGGAGCCATACCCAGGGCTCTAGAGAGCTGGATTTGACTACTTGCTCTGCCACAGATTTTCTGTAGGATCTTGGACAAGTCACTTAGTCTCTCTGTGTCTCAGTTCCTCATCTGTAAAATGGGGATAACTGCACTTCTCTACCTCACAGGGGTGTTGAGGATAAGTACATGTTAAAGATTGCAAAGCATGCAGATACTATGATAATGGGGGTCACTTAAGGAAGACAGATGGAGAAAAGGATGGTTAGCAAGCATATGTCTGAAGTCATAATCCAACTGTTCAACAACTTGTGACCTGGAAGGTATAGCAGCAGAAAGAAAAGAGAGGTGGCCAGACAAAAGAGAGAGAGGAGAAGAAAGAGGAGGTGATCAAGAGCTACCTCCACAATTAGCACTATGTAACAATGGTGCCTGCAGAAATAGGGAGAGGAAGAGAGGATAGAACAGTTATGGCTCCCCCAGTACTATCTTCCAGCCATTTATTTACATGTCAGATTTCAGATCAGGGAATAGGTGAAATCCTGGCTCCACTGACATCTATGGGCATTTTGCCATTGACTTTAATGGGACCAGGATTTTACCCAATGTTTGTAGAATAAATATAAACCTTGAAGACAGCTCATTTTTTATAGTCAAGAGCCAACTCTACATCTAGTCACTGAACAATCAGAGCCCATCCTGGGGCCCACCAAGCTTTGCTACCCCACTCCCAGAAACATCAAGGGACAAGATGCAGAATCCAGAAGGCTGGCCTAGGAACGGGGTAAGGAGAAGAGTTGTTTGACATGGGTGGGAAGCAGAAACTGACAGGTGTAGGAGAGCAAGAGCTGGGGGCGGAGGAAGTACCAGAAGCAAGAACTGGAAAAAGAGGATCACGGTGTGGTGAAAGCAGAAACAAGATGTGAAGGAGAACTGAAACATCGTGGGGGTGGGCAAGAAAGGGCTGCATGCATGGATGGGGATTTAGCACTGGTCTTAAGGATATACCAGATAAGTGATGGGGATAAGTTTGTTGCAAAGGTGGTAGTCTTTGGCATTTGCCTGGGGGCTGGAAAAGGTGGGGGAGAGGTGGGAACAAGCAGGTGTGTTAATACAAGAGAAGCATGTGGCCATCAGGAAGACAAAGAGGCAGCATTTCAGTAACCATCTGTCCTCTTTGACAAGGAAACAGTATCCTCCAGCCATTTCCTCAGAATCCCTCTGGAAATTGGAGGGACTAGCTGTGAATGCAACTCTCAGATGTAGGGTGCACAAATCTGAAGCAGGTCCAGGAAATTAAGGGAGATCAAAACAAGCTAGGTGAATCAGCAATGCAGTTAAGTTGGCAAATGAAATTGATAAATGCAAAGTAATACACATTGGATGGAGAAATCTAACCAACTGATACACCATACAGCGTTCTAAATTAGCTGTATTAACTCAAGAAAGGGATCTGCATGTCATTTTAGGCAGCTCAATGAAGACTTCTGCTCAATGTGCAGGTAAAGCCAGAGATTTCTATAACAGATATTACAAAATTCTCCAAATCAGCCATGTGCCCTTATCTAAAATACTGTGCACTGTACTGGTCACCCCATCTCGAAAAGGATATTGCAGAACTAAATGGGGATTAAAAAAGGCAAACGAGAATGATCACAGGCCTGGTTAAACTCTCATATGAAGAGAGTTTGAAAAGTTTGGGATTGTTTACCTTAGAAAGATGATGAATCAGCAGCCATGATAAAAGTATATAAAATAATGATTGGTACAGAAACTTTCATTCTATTTGTCACATAACACAAGAACAAGGGGATATTCAATGAAATCAATAGGTAGCAAATTCAAACCTGGTAAAAGGTAAAACTTTTTCAAACAAAATGTATTTTGTACTTCTGGGGAAATTCTGTGCCAAAAAATTTAAAAATTTGCAGACAATATTTTAAAATTCTGAAAAAAAATCTACATATTTTATTTGTCAAAATAACACAATATAATCACATAAATGTCTATTATTATTTGGTCTGATCCAGTCTGGGAATTCCTGTGTTCTCTGTGCAGTAGCTTGTTTAAGTGTCTGATAATATGTGACACTTCGTCCCCCCCACAAGTGAACAAAAGAGGCAGGGGGAAAAGCTTCTGTCACTTAAAACTTTTTTTATATAATCAAATTTATTAACAGCAAAACCACTGGAGTTTGGCAACAAAATTTCCTTTTGGATTCAAATGTTAACAAGTTAATTTTCAGCCTAAAGTAAATACAAACCCTGAACAGTAATCATAACAGAGGTGCTGACAATTAAAAGACTTGAACTCTATAAAAGAAAAAAAAGTTCTGCCTAACCCACTATATACCATTGCATTACAATGTTGAGTCCATATCAGTAACTTAAGGGGAAACTATTATAAGGATGTTGCAATTATATCCAAAATAAGCAACACAAATCCAGGAAATTCAGAGGTAAGTTTACAGAGAAAAGAAATCTAAAGCACCTTAAAGTATAGAAATGTACAGGTAAAGGACCTGAATACCTTAACTCTGTCCCTGCAGCAACACTCTGGGAAGGGATGTTTCTTTAAAATACAGTTTCAAACTCAGTATTCCAAATACCATTAGCATCAATTATAATTCAATGGTTATTTTGAAAAGTTTGAACCTGCTAGGGTAAATTTTTGCAAGAGAGATAGTGGGGTACGTCCTCCACAGAGGTAAGTCCACTTGGAGCAGCATTACCAGTATCATCTGGCTTTAAAAATGGTTTAACCAGCAAAACAGGTAACCTCAGTGAAATGGCAGTCGGCTGGTGGCACAGATGTTCTGCCATCTGTGCTCCCCAATACTGGTGTAATAAGCAAAAGAAGGTATTTATTGGCAGGAAGAACTGTGGTGAAACATAGATGTGTTACATCAATATTTGCAGCATTTTTGATCCTCTGCCATTTGCAGCCAAGTGCAAATTAGAGCAGCCTGCTCTGATGTTACAAACTAAAGAGAATGCTACTAACAGAGTGGAAATATACTGCATTAACGTAAATTAATAGTGATTTCTTTTTACAAGAGAGAATAGGCCACATACAAAAATATGCAGTATATTTAAGTACTTCAATATTAAGGATACAATTTCTTCCAAAACAAAATTACTATACAGTACAGTAGACTCTTGATTATCCAGGACTGGGTTAACCAGGTTGTGGATTAACCAGGATGTCAAAAAAAATACACGTAACTTGCAGGGCCGGCTCTGGCTTTGTTGCCGCCCCAAGCCCACACACACAAAAAAAACCCACCAGGGCACAGGGCAGCCTGTGAACCAATCCCCCACCCCCGGCGCAGGGTGGCTGGTGAACCAACACCCTCCTCCCCATACTTCCTATGGATGGTAATTATCCAGGATTTTATTAACCAGGATTAATTTTTTCCCTATCATCCTGGATAATCAAGAGTCTACTGTATAAGAAAAAGCTATTTCCCAAAATATGGCAAGGAGGATTGTGTGCTCAAAAGGAATCCACACTGAGGTACAGTCACACTACATTTAAATTCTCTATGCAATACAATGTTGAGGCAATAATGTTTTGTAAAACTATACAATAAATTCCAAGTGACTGCCCTGAAAATCTCAAGAGGCAAGACTGACCTGAGGCTGGCTACTATTGCTGCCACTGCTCTGGCTGAATGAGCTCTAATCTGACCCTCAAGTGACAATCCTGTTTAAGAATAACAATGAGAAATACATGAAGACAAACATTATGGCACAGTTCTCTTTGTCAAAGGCTGACCTAACGGGCTGGTAACAAAACAACAAAAAGCATAACTGCTTTGGATTCGCTATAGAACTTTAAAGCACTCCATCTATAAATTACAAGGCTTTTTTCTTCTAACCTTAACATTTTATTGTCCTTCACATTAAAGTTAGGGAAAATACGGTTTGGGTAAAACAGTTCCACTAGTGCATTCAGGGCATGGCCTTATTCTTACTGATTTAAAAAAAGGTTTTCACTGCAACTTGGGAGAACTCATTACTATTTCTCTGTCACCCAAGGCATGTCTACACTGCAATAAAAGACCTGTGACTGGTCACTGTCAGCTGACTTGGGCTCACAGGCCAGTGTAGACGACTAGCCTTGGGAGGGAGCCCAGGCTCTGGGATTCTGCGAGGGAGGGGAGGGTCTAAGAACCCAGGCTCCATCCCAAGCCCTGATGTCTACACTGCAATTTTATCGCCCTGGAGCCCAAGCCAGCTGACACAGGCCAGCCATAGGTATTTTATTGCAGTGTAGACATACCCAATCATTCTGAATGGAGGGGAAGCCTCTTCAGTCGCTCCCCTTCACAACGTATAACCTCACCTGAGAGCTAACATGTTTGAGTCCTGGGTTTCATGATTCTTCATCCTGAATCATAGTAGTGATTTTATTACAACTTTTCGGAATGCTCACAATATCACCCATCAATACCGAGGACCAGGTGTCTGGAGACCTTCCCGGTAATCAGAAAACCTGTTTCCCAGAGATCAACTACAAAACATCCACAAAGAAGATATCTAGCCTTCCTCTCCAATTTCCCCAGATTAAAAGTCTAAAACTTTTTGAAAGTTCTCCAAAAACATCTTTTGACTCTCCCTAACCCTGCAACAGAACTCTCAAAGCCTTGAGATTATAAATCCTTGCAATTTAGTTTATTTTAGATTTAGAACCTTCAGGAGTTTTATTGAGCCTTATGTCACAGGTGGTTTAAACTTAAAAATGACAAACTAATAGAAACTGCAAAAGAAAGATGCTCTCTTCTTGTAATAGAGTAAAAACAACAAATTTGACTAAAAACTAAAGTGGTCTGTAGGATAGGAAGTGAAAAGTGGTAACCTGTTTCTGTGTGGTATGCATGTTTCTTCCCTTTTACACTCTGATGGATTACGTATAGCCTCTACAATAGCAGAAATCAACTCTGACTTTGTAAGCATGAGCATATTATATTACTAAACTTATATTGTTTTCACAGCTGTGTTTGGTTCTCTTTTCACTGCTATGGTCTGTATTTCTCTGTTCCTTAAGACTTTCAGGTTTCCTTTCTGACTTGAAGCAAACCGATCTGTCACCAGAGTTCCCATTTGTTCAGCCCAATAAGCTCCTAATCTTCAGAAAGAATCAAACCATCTTCTAGAATATTATACTTTTCTTCTAAGTACAAGGGAGTTAAAAAAAGAGTCATCTTCAAAATTACTCTTACATAATTTAAGTATTTCCAAAAGGACAGCAGTGGTAGTTGAAAGTATAATTTCTTTCTGGCTTGCCGTGCAGTAAACTTGACAAGTCAACAAGCCCCGGGACTGGAAATAAAGGTGATTTTTTTTAAAAACGAGGGTAAAGAAAGGTTGGAACAAAGTAACAATGGTTATGGTGAATTCACCATCATTGGTCATTTTAAAATCAAGATAAATTGTTTTTCTAAGGGATATGGTTTAGTTAGAACAGGAGTTAATCCCGGGAAGTCCAATGCTCTGTGTTATGTCGGAGGTCAGATAACTTGATTAAAAAAAAAATAGTCCCTTCTGGCTTTATAATCGATGAATCTATAAAAATCAGCAGCTTTTACTAATAGTGAACTCTAAATCATCAGCCACAAAGAGAAACTTTCTTGATGTAAGTGTACACTATGAAAATAGCAACATTTCCAATTCCTTACTCAGCTATATAGGCCATTTGTATTGCAGCTTCAGGACCATGTGGCTCCCCATACACATTTCAACTCTGGTAGTGTGTATTATTCACACACAGTCAGTCCAAAGTCATTTCTTCTGAGCAAAGAGGCACTTTAGGGGGGATGTAACACAGGACCCGTTTCCCCCAGCTCTTTGTGTCTCCATGCTGTTGGTGCTTTCAGCAGAAGTAAGTCCTTTCTGACCCTGCTTCTAACTCAGCATAGACACATTTATTACACTTTTTACTTAGATTGTAAAATCTTTGAGGGAGAAACAGCCTTTTTGTTCTGTGTTTATATTCTTGTGCATAAAGGGGTCCTGATCCATTACTGGGGCTCGGTGGCACTGCTCCAATACAAATAAAAATAATACTCCCTATGAATTTTCTTCTGCTGTGCACACATGCACAGAACCAACAAAACATTGGCAGTCAACTATGACTTCACTTTACAGAATCTAGTGTGCACCCACGAAGTACCTTTTAAAACCTTGAAAAGTTTAATGAACTATAGCCAATATTTACAAGACCACGCAAGGTATGTCTGCAGCAGAATCTCCATCTCCTAGCCAAATTTAAAGATTTCACTCACTGTTCCATTAAGGAACTAGAGCTAATCAAGATACGCACATTTGCAACTTAATTAAAGAGAAAAAGATTCAGACACCCAACCTTTGTTACTACTGTTAAAACTTAACGGGGGGTGGGGGAGGAAGAGAGGAAGGGATGGGTTCTTGGGCCATGAACAAGCATGCCACATTTGTCTTTTGGCCTGAAAAGATCAGATCAAAATAACACGTTAAAAATGAAACACTAGTGTAAGCATTACTATAGGCATTATATACACCCCTTCAAATAATACTTTACACTTATTTTGCACCTTTCATTCACAGATGTCAACAAAAGTGGTATAATCCCAGTTCTGCAAGAGAGACAGCGACGCGCACAAAGATTAAGCACCGGCTCAAGATCATTTAACAAGTCATCATTATAAATAGGAATAGACCCCAGTCTCCCGATTTCCAGTCATAAGTTCTATACCAAAGGACCAGATTGCTTCATACGCAATAACAATTTCTAGACCCTTGTCAACTGTACTACATGCAGCAAAGGTAAAATGACTTGGTTCTTGTATAGATGCATCACTGGGATAATATTAACACAAAGAAAGAACTAGGCACTAACAAAGATGAGCACTGAATAATCAAGCTGTCCTTTTAAACACTTCTTCACTAGAATAAATAAGAAAATCCAAGCATTCCAAATATATTAAGTTCTGGTGCAGGACTGATGTACACCCAGCTCCCTTGAAAGCTGAGTTTTGCGATGAAATCACAAATCCTAGCAACTTGATCATTTATTTAAGAGTAGGCCATAGATTTCAACTAAAGTTTTCCTCGCTAGCCATGATAACTTGGTGTTACACAATAAACCAGAGCTTTCATTTTGAATAAACTCAGCCTGTCCCATGCCACAAGATCAACATCTTGAAGTTTCTCAGCCATAAAAATACTTGCTTTACTCCTATAGTACTCTCATTAGAAGAGGCTACAGGGAGTCATTGACAGTCGAAATTAACACTCAGGTTTCTTGCACTGGAGAACAAAGAAAAAGCAAGTCTCCTATGACATGACAACAGATTTCTGCTTCTTGGAGGTGGCTTGAAACACCTGCAGACTTCTTCTTGGAGATCTTGATAAATCCAGACAGTATTCTCCATGTAACGATTTCCAAACTACTACAAAATATATGACAAAATAATATGCACTTCCTCCTGATTTTTCAGAGTCCAAAAACAAATGATGAATAATTTCATACACATAGACTGTACTGTTTGGGAACAAATTGTGGTTCTTTTTGAATATCAATATTAAAGAAAGGTAATTCAGCTCCAGAAGTTTGATTGAGTCACACTAAACGTAAATCGAGCAATTTGAAAGCCAGGCTTTTTAAAAACTCTTTCAAGACTTTGGAAAGAGCAAGTTATATCAAGTATTTTGATATTATTTGTTCATTTTCCTAACTCTAACTTTAAACACTTATTTTAACAGCAAAGTTTGATGTTAAATTTAAGATATATCCCGCCTCTCTGTGTGAGAGAAAAATGGACAATTTTGTTGTTCTTGGATTCAAGAGTTATAGAAAAAGCCAACCAAAATGAATTTGGATGACTAATGTGTTGGTTCTGTTTTCCATCCAACCAATGTTAAAATAAAAGTTTCATATGTTGTTACACTTTTTTGTTCAGTTTAACATCGTGTTCTAAACAAAACAAATTTTACATATATAATTATTTGAGTAGATGACAAAATTGAAAATATTTTTTTTAATGTAAAAGGAAGACCATCTTCTTTCAACAAATAAAAATACAAAAGGATTTTCTTAGATCAAATATATTGTAAACTATAAAAATAAAAAACTTAAGTATCTAACTGATTCATTTGTTTTTCCTGTGGAAAATTAGCAAATGCACCAAATGAACCAGAGAAAATTAATCTATTTACTGTACAGTAAACACAATATTACAATTACATCAGAGCTATCCAGTAGATGCACTGCAAAATTAGAGCCAAATGCTTTCAGCCAGCCAGAAATTGATATTTAGTGTAATTATGCTTTCTGAAAAATCCTACCACCTTATGGGACAACAAAATAGTTGTTTTACATGAACAAATCTATGCAGTTATGACACACAGATACCCAGCTAGAACTCCAATTGCTGATCAGATTTACCCTTTCAAAATGCTATAAATCTTGGGTCAACGACTATTAAAAACTATTGCTTAACAACATATGTGAACTTGCATTTCTTAGCTTTATATTGTAAATTGCTATTATTCAATATAAATATCTTGCATTAGCATTCCCATCAGAATGAGCCCCATTGTGACAGGTACTCCATTACTGGAAAATCTGGAAGTGCCACCTATAGTTAGGGTTACCAGACACTTCCCATTATAAGACCCTATTTTCTGCTTGCTCATAGTGTTACAAAACTAACCATTCAGGCTAAAGTTTTTCATGACGGGTGTCTACCTCAAAACACAAAGGCGTGACACACATCCAGAAAAAAAAGGTTTTATAATCTAAGAAAAAATTTATATAAATTACTTAAAATATAATCAGATTATAACCAAGTATTAGTTACTGAACCAAAATCTGAGTTTAATCCAAACTTTCGGATGACCTTTTGAGTAGGGCTTTTTTAGTTACAGAGGATGGACCTTATTAGGCATTTGTTTATGTGACCAGTAGACTGTGGGGAACGGTTGAAGACTAATTTGGATTACCTAACTATTTTCAATGCAGTCCCACTTTGATCCTTGATACCGACTCTTTGGCTTATACTAGACACTTTGGTTGAGATTTTCCTACATAGTCTAAGGAATTTAGAGACACTTCTTCCATTAAAATGGAAGACGCGTCTAACTAGCGTAAACGGCATTCAAAAATGTCAGCCTGTGTTTCTTCGTTGAACTTTTTTACTCCTTTATTCTGTTCAGTTGTAGGACACATAGGCGCCAACTTCTCCAGGTGCCAATGGGTACTCGCGCCCCCTGCTCCCAGCCCCACCTTGACTCCTCCCCTGCTCTCCCCCATTCAAACTTCTTCCCTAAAGTCCCCATTCAAACTCTATCCCCTTTCTGCCTCTACTGGACCACTTCCCCAAATCCCTACCCAGCCCCGCCTCCTCTCCTGAGCGCGCCCCATTCCTGTTCTTCCCATCGCCCTCCCACAGCTTGTTTTTCAGCAGCAATCTGGGAGGAGAAGTGGGGATGCTGCATGCTCAGGGGAGGAGGTGGAGGTGAGCTGCTGTTCGGTGAAAAGCACCCACCAATTTTTCCCCATGAGTACTCCAGCCCTGGAGCACCCACAGACTTGGCACCTATGAAGGGCATGCTCCTATCAAAAGGCAAGATTGTGTTTAAATATTCCTATTGTCTGCAGCCTGTGGCACTGTGGTCAGGTCAGCTACCACTTATGGCGTCATGTTACTACCATTGCAATCCCTTGTAGACATTTACACAAGTTTTCACTACCTTTGAACAATTTCATATTTGCAAGCAAGTCATGATCTATTGAGCTTTATAATCTCCTCAGTGTATTATTAAGCGCGGGCCAAGTTCATGCTTTCTTTTGGTTGTATTTACATGTGAGAGTCTGGCTTTCAGCAAGACAGTTTGTCATCTATAGCACAAATCATTTTTTATATTTAAAATAAAAAGATCTGAATTTGGTATTCCAGTTTGTATCTGATTAATGTTTTTACGAGAATTTCTGTGGACTAATATTTCATTTGCACTGTTTTATTTATTTCTTTTGTCTTTGTAGCATTTCTTTCTCTGAAACCCTGCAGCCCACGTTTTCTCACGTGTGCCTTTGAATGTAACAACTGAGCATACAGCTTCACAGTAGCTAGGCAAAAATGGCAGGCTACACATTAAAAAGGGACATCTACACAGAGTTAGCATAATGGCATGATCATAAAACTGCATGGACATGTGCAATTTTAAAATTCTGAGCCTGTAACATTATTTTTTAAAAAATAAGATTTTTTTTTATTTTAGTGTTACCCATATTCCCCACTTGTATTTGGATTGTTTTTCTTAGAAAAATATATTGGCTGAAATTAGCATATGCCTCTTTATTCTCAAATTAATATACCTATACCTGTAATAAGCAGTAGAAATACGTTGATATGCCACGACTAGGTTGTAAACCCAATCTTTATAGGGTAAAGAAAAGAAGAATTTTGACCATAACGAAAATCTATATTCAAAAGAGGATAATCCTGCTCACATTGACTTCAGTAAGAAGATCACACCCCTAATGGCAGTCAAACTTGACAAAGATGACTCTACAATGGTGCATGTTTTCTTTGTGAGAGAGCCTTTGAAGACTTAGCTGCCCATGGACAACTGATCAGAAGTGTTAATAAACCTACTCTGCTTACAAGTGCTGTTACTTTCACACCTTCCAAGCATACAAAAGGACAGGAGGGGGAATAAATGTCTGTGTTACTTAAAGTATCTGTAATGCTTCAGTATCTTTTACTCCAGATAATTGTAAAAACTACGCCAGGAAAATTCACAGTAATAGTGAAAAAAATACATAAAGAATTCACCTCACATGAGTAGCAAGAAACTCTGCTTCGGACCTGTCATAACCACTCAGAATTGCCATTAGCAACAGCTGTTCAGAGCTTTTCATTTTGTAAAATATTGGTGTTGGGGGATTGTTAGCCATCTTGTGCATTAAATGATTTATTTCTGTTCCCCTACTTCTGTTCCTCCCATCCACTCACGCCAAAAAAAACTGTCCGAGCACAGGCATGAAGAACATTGGTTGTTCAGGGTGAGCGGGATTCCTTTTTCCCCAACTAACAGGTCAGTCTTATCTGTTTTGAAAGTCCACTCAGCTAAATAGGACCCAAAGACTGGTTTGATTTATAAAGCTGTTCTTGATTGAACTTTGTATAGTTTTCCTATTAAGTGTGCTTATGCATGGGGGGGGAGGGGGAAGGTGGTGAGGAGGAGGGGATTAGATAGGAGAAGGCCACCTAGAATGGCTTCTCCTCTCAGTGATCATTTCAAATCATACACCAGAATTTTCACTCTAAAGCAGGGATCAGCAACCTTTGGCACATGGCTCGCCAGGGTAAGCCCCATAGCGGGCCAGGCCAGTTTGTTTACTTGCCGCAGTTCACCATCCCAGGCCAATGGGGGCCGCGGGAAGTGGTGCGGGCTGAGGGATGTACTGGCCACCGCTTCCTGCAGCCCCCATTGACTTGGAGCAGCAAACCACGGCCAGTGGGAGCCGCAATCAGCCGACCCAGCGGACACAGAAAGTAAACAAACCTTACTCTGATGGGCTGCATGCCAAAAGTTGCCGGTCCCTGCTCTAAAGCAAAACAGGGAAGGCATTCAAAATGTCTCTAGTTTCTTTTTTTGAGTGCAAACATTTTTGCACACACCTCCTGTGAGCCAACAGTATCAGAGGCTTCTCCACAGCTGAGCTGAGTCCTAATTAAGCGTTTTTTAAAAAAAAATAAAAATTAGCTGCATGTTTTAAATCTCCTTTTGGCAAGTACAATCGCACAATGTTAATACAAGAAGTAAATTTAATAAAATTAAAAAGGAATATTTTAATCTAAGAATAATTAAAAGACATACTGTGCTGCAGGCTAAAGAGAACTGGATATTGCAAGCACTATCCTGCAAACTTTTGCATGATATTTTGAGTTTTATAGAAAACTTATGAGCGCTACTTGCATAAAATTTGACCAAACCCATTTTCTTAAACAAACTTAATATTTATTATTATTTATTTACACAAACACTGTAGTGGTCTAAAAGCCGTGCTAGATATTTAACAGGCATAGAAGACAGGGTCCTGCCCTGAAGAGCTTACAATCTATATTACAGAAACAAGAGTGACAAAAGGATGGAACACAAGTTTGTTCAGTTTTTGCCAGTCTTCTGAATGCCCTCCTCTGTCTTGTGAGATGAACATGATTAGTTTAATTAACCAACAAAGGAAGATTTTAGATACAGTCATGAATCACTTCAGGATCCTGGGAAGAGAATTTAATACTGGCATGTCGCAGTTCATCTTTTCAAAGATTCTTCAGGTGCAAACAAACAAAGAAGATTGACACAGAAGAAGAGGTGGCTGGAGTATGGAGGTTTAGGGATTTACACGGCATTAGAATATCTCTTACAATCAGAGCCCCTTTGGATTTGATTTACAACAGAATGGATATCGGCCTCCTGGGTTCAAAACCAGCAGACCTTTAGACATGCTTTTAACTACGTAGGAAAGAGAGAGAAGGGAGCTGTTATGTAACTCAAATGATCCATCATGTAGTTCCAACATACAAAGTAATGCAGGAGATGGAGGTGTTCTGAAACAAAAGATGAAGAATAAGAAGAGTATTAACATATAGCATCTGTACACAAATACAAGGAGCATGGGAAACAAGCAAGAACTAGAAGTCTTTAAATGATATAACCTAGTGTCATGTCTGAAACTGACGCCTTCTCTGCCTCAGTTTCAAGAGGGGACAAATTTCAGCTTGCATCTGTAAAGATGAGGTTTATGTAAAAGCAGCTACACTAGTGTCTGGTCACCAGAAGCTGGAACTGGGCAATCCACCAGTGGAGACAAGGCATTAGTGGAAAGATTCTCACCTGTGGAAATGAGTCCTGGAAATAAACACACTTGTTAACAATTTTTTAAGTAAGTATGAAATTTTTTGCCAATTCCTTCTGCACAATTTTTTTGTGCAAGATCCAAAATGTATTTTCATATGAATATTTACATCTGTGAATTCTGAAAGCTGGTGGAGAAGCAATTGCATTTATAAAAAGACACACTGGCCAAAAGCTATGAGGTCCTGTATTCTATTTCCAACTCCGCCAGTGACTGTCCTTAATACTTTGCACTACAGAAACACAAAATTAGGTTGTGTCACACCACTGTGAAATAGGTAAGCTATTTTTCAGGTGAAGAAATAGAGGAACAGCAGTTAAAACAATTAATTAAAGGTTGCATAGACCCCAAGCTGCCCAACTCCTATAGCCAGTTTTCTGGACCATAGGGTTTACCAGGTCAGTAACTCTCAACCTCCGTTTCTTAAATGTATAAAAACAAGTCAACAATACTTTCTCACATATCAGTACTTGCAACCTCAAATCTTAAATCCTCTATATTTTCAGATATTACCTTGCTAATTATTTTTCCTCCATTGAAATAAGAATTTCTCTCAGTATCTGTTTTCCAAGACACAAATGTAAGTTACAATCCTAATTCCCATTAGTTTTCTAATGATAAACAGACATCTGACTATCCTAAGTGCCTTTAAAAATTTCACCCACTAAAGTTCAAAGGTTTTGACTGGTAGAGTGTGTAGTTTAGTGGATTACATATAGGAAATAAACACAGGAGATCTGGGGTTCTATACTGATCAGAGATAAGACTGGCAGGTCTCAGAGTGGGGAAATGGTGATCTTCTCCCAAACTCATCCTGAATTCTAGCTCCATTCCTCTAGACTCCAGAACGAGCTATCTCACACAGAAGATTGTGTGCATGTTCATCACTCCATTCTTGCATGCTTCAACCAAGTATGAAATAGTTAATGTGACGTGTGTCATCTTTGGCCTTCAGAGTTAACTTCCATTTTCATGACTAAAGTCAATTCAAAGTTTTTTCAAAGCAGCTGTTTCAGACTGGGCGACGACACAGATGAACACCCAGTGCATCTTTTTTGAAGGCTTTCTTCACACTCATTAAGAGTAGGGGAGGCACCAACTTTCCAGACTGCCATAAACTGGCTTCATTCAACATCTGCTCCCACTACAGGATAAAAGTAACTCCCACTGGAGTCAATGGGAGTTATTTACATCCTGTAGTGGAACTGTAATCTGAATTCCAATACAGACTTACGCTGACTTTAGGTAAAACTGTCTCTGGAAATATTAATGGCCCATGTGTAAAATAAGGATAACAATTTACTTCATCAAGTGTTGAGTGCCATAAACAATGTTTGGAAAGTGCTGCTGTATAAAAGTGTGGAGTATTATTGTCAGCCAATGGCAGAGATGGGAACAGAACATAGGACATCTTATGGCTTCCAGCCCTGTGTGAAATCTACTAGACTCAAGCTTTGTTGGGAGATGTTTTGGACAGGCAGAGACCAATATACTTATCCAGCAGCTTTTTCAAAATTCACAAGAATGAATATTTGCACAAACACAACTTTTTTTTGATTGATCACAATCGGAGGGTAAAACTATTTCACACAAAATTTCACTAATTTTTTCTAAATTTCAGAGCATTTTTCACATTTTTCATGAACTTAAAAGCTCTTAAATTTAGACAAAGATATCTATATTTACAGATATTTCATCTAACTTCAGTTATTACTGATAGATGTTTTCTATGCAGAAGGGATAGAAAGGAAGACAGGAATGCAATAACTGTGCTACAAAAGCATCTACTATGCTAGGGAGCTAGCATTTGATAAGTGTGGTGGTGAAGTGGTGTGGTGACCAAAAGATACAGTCATTTATCCTGGTTGTTTTCAGGAGGTAAAATTTTTGAAGTAACTCTTGGTATGCTAGGCTTCAGTGCACATGGAAGATTTTAAATAAATATAGACAGACAAGCATCATAAAGATTTCTTAATTACACACAAAACAATGTTATGATCCACATTGTAAATATCCTGGTCTATTTCTTAATGGCAAGGAAGAATTGATCAAGAATAGCCACTTACAACCAGTGACCGGATAAATGAATTCAACAAAGAGAGGGGAAAGAAATCACAAAGTGCAACATGTTTGGATTTCAGGAAAACAAGTTTTGGTGGAATTGAGTTTGTACAGTACAACCGGGAGAAGTACAGTATTAAAAGTCACTCTGTAGAAGGCAGGTGTGAAATTCGAAAAGGTGTAACTAGATACAAGACAACGTGCAAGGAAGAAGGGAACAGAAGAACTAAGAATCAGTCCAAGAATCTATGCAGAAGTCTGAGGTTTAAAAAGAAACCCCTCTACTGTAAATGGAAAAGTGAGAAGTAAGCAAACAAATATTCAATTTCAGCTTTCAGGGAAAGAGAATGGCAGCAGGAGATAAAAAATTAAAAATATCAAAAAAGCTTTTGTCCCTAGCAAAATAATGGAACAAACACTAAAAGGGAAAAATTGCGTATTGTGCAGAGGATAACGGAACCATGAGCCATATAAACAATACAAATTTAAAAATGTAAGTCTTCAAAGAAACACGATTTTTAAAGAGAATTACAAATAAATGGATGAAAAGGAACATAGTAAATACTAGGGGTTTTAAGTATCCTCAGCCACTAAGTTCATTCCCATAATTTGTTAATGGATCTATTTTCTCCAGATGCTATATGCACTTTGGTGAAAGTCTAAATTCTGGCCCCACTGATTCCAATAGGAGTTTTGCCACTGATTTCAATGGCATCAAGACTTTACCCCTTCTCTTGAAGAGCTTTTAACACCACTGAAGAGCTTCTAAACTCCAAAGAAGCCAGTTGGCCCCTTGTGGTCAGTTTAAGTCTCCTGCAGAGGTTAGTGGGAGCCTTTTTTCTGCAGAGTTCACCAGATGCTGACAGATGTGATAGATTTAAAAAAAAAAAACAAACCAAAACACCACAACACTAAAAGGGAATTCCCATGAGGAAAAAAAAGGTTAAAGCTGAAAGTTAGAGCTGAAAGGACCTATCATTTACTTCAGTCAAAAATCCCTCGAGGAGAGTATCATTTACCTTAGAAATGATAAATGCAAAATAGTGCACATTGGAAAACATCATCCTAACTATATATGTAAAATGATGGGGTCTAAATTAGCTGTTGGCACTAAGCAAGCTCTTGGAGTCATTGTAGATAGTTTTCTGAACACATCTACACAATGAGCAGTGGCAGTCAACAAGTTAACAGAATGTTGGAAATCATTAAGAAAGGGATAGATAAGACAGAAAATATCATATTGCCTGTATATAAATCCATGGTATGCCCACACATTGAATCCTGGGTGCAGATGTGGTCACCCCATCTCAAAAAAGATATAGGAAAAGGGCAACAAAAATGATTAGGGATATGGAACAGCTTCCGTATGAGGAGAGATTAATAAGACTGGGACTTTTCAGCTTGGAAGAGAGACGACTAAGGGGGGATATGATTGAGATCTATAAAATCATGACTGGTGTGGCAAAAGTAAATAAGGAAGTGTTATTTACTCCCCATAACAGAAGAGGTAGAGAGTCACAAAATGAAATTAATAGGCAGCAAGTTTCAAATGAATAAAGAGAAGTATTTCTTCACACCATGCAGTCAAGCTGTGAAACTCTTTGCAAAAGGATTTGTGAAGGCCACGACTGTAACAGGGTTCAAAAAAGAACTAGATGAATTCGTGGTGGGTAGGTCCATCACGGGCTATTAGCCAGGATGGGCAAGATGCAAAACCATGTTTTGAAGTGTCCCTAGCCTCTGTTTGCCAAAATCTGGAAATGGGTGGCAAGAGATGGATTACTTGATTGCCTGTTCTGTTCTTTCTTAAGCATCTGGTATTGGCCACTGTTCGAAGACAGGATAGTGGGCTACATGGACCATTCGTCAAGCCCAATATTGCTCGTTCTTATGTTTTTATAAAACAAATATTAAGAAGCCTGTAAATCAATACTGTTTTACTTAAGAAATCAAAAGTATTGCAGAGAATCCAAATGCCTTTCAGTTGCTCAGAAAATGAAAATCCCTTCCCAAGAAAAAAATTGTGTTCTGAAAAACAAATTTTGCCCTGAATGCAATGAAAAATTCAAAAACCTGAAATATTTTCTAGGGAAGGGTTTTCCAGAAAGATCCTGTCCTATGAGTACCAAGAGCAGAATTTTTTGGCTGCCTGCCTGAAGGCCACTCTCATTTCCACTTTCTTCCTGCAGGCAGAAAGAAAAAAAAGTGACAAGAGTCTTCTAGGCAAGCAGCCAGGAAGTCACAAAAATTCCATTTGCCCAGTAGAAAACTGAAATTATTAAGCAAAACTGGAATTTTTCCATGGAAAATTTCAAATTTTTTGTTGGAAAATCATTCTGATGGAAAATTCCTAACCAACTGTAAAATGCATAGCTAAGGACACTCAGACAACCCGGATGTGGTAGTGCTATTGACTTTCAGAACATGTAGAGAGAAGACACCATAGGAAATAAATCCTGCTCTGGTAGAGAGATGGATTGATTCATCAAAAACATCTTTTCCATCTCCACATCCCATGAAGGGGATTATTACTATTATATTAACATTTATAAGCAGAAAAACCTTTCCAAGTCAAATATTTTGAAAGACACTTGACAAGAAAGATCTAGTCCCTCCAAGGCACACAGACAAGTCTTTTTAACTCTTTCATAATAGATAATTGAACACATTCTGAAATATGATTGTGTATCATAAATGAATTAATTTGATCTACGGGCATGTTATTTCAGTGTTAGAATGAATTTTTTAAAAAAAGCACAGGCACACAGTTAAATCCCAGTCTTTGTGAAAAGATTCCATTAAAAGTGTAATCATTATTGAACCTTTTAGCCAAGATGTAATTTCTTACACGTTACAAGAAGTTTGGCATGCATTGTGAATTTCAGCCAAGGTTGATAAAGTTCAATAACTTGGCTAACCAACCATGTGTACTGCTCATTACAGAAGTAATAAATAGATTCATCAAAATGGATATGAGAAAAGCAATAGGAAAATCGGATACCATTTCTAGTCTACCTCATAAAAGAACTTTTCTGACTAATGCAATTTACTCATTAACTGTTATGGACTATAACAATCACAACATAAGGGCCATAAGTAAAATAAAACAATAGCTAGTATTAAAATAACTTAAGCCACAAAAAGAAAAAAAATGATACATTCAAAAAATCCTTTAATGTAAGCTAAATCTTAGGCAACAAAAATTTATTTAAAGGATGATATCAGTTTAATCATATTTTAAAACAAAAAAGGTTCCTTACCATTGTAACTAACACTTTCTGAGATAAAATCAGTTTTAAAAAGCCAATTTGCTTCTCACTATTTTTAGTCATTAAAAATACACTTTGACTTATGAATGGTCATCTCCAATTTCACAAGAGCCATCAGAACAGGGACCTCAGATCTGTGGAACTCAGAGCTCCACAAAGCCAGCACCCTGTCAAAGCCCTTACCCACGTAATTTACCCTTTTTCCTGGCCACTGCCCCAAAGTGCCCTGAACAACCACATGCCCCCACACTGTGGGCCTCTCAAGTTCTCCTAGAGAAGCACTCTACCATGCATCTTAAAAGACATGCAGGACATGTCCTCAATTGGTACAAAGCTTAAGAGCTGCAGTGTTGGTGTCGGTCCCTGCCCTATAGAGTAAATAAATTCTGTTGGAGCCAAAGCAACACTATGAAACTTAGGGCTTGGCTACACTTGCAAGTTAGTGCACATTAAATCAGCCCTGGGCGCCCTGACTCCTGAGGTGTCCATACTGGCAAGGCACGTAGAGCACTTGGACTCTGCGGCTGGAGCGCTCCTGGTAACCTACCTCCATGAGAAGCATAAAGCTTGCTGCACCCCAGCTGAAATGCCCAGATGTCAGTGTGGACAATGTGTTGCATGACTGTGCTGTGAATGGCCCCCAGAAACATCCCATAATCCCCTGAAGTCGAGTGGCCACTCTTCTCATTGTTTTGAGCTTGGCTGCAGACATGGGGATATTCCCTTTCAAAGCTCTGTTTCTGATAGCCAGCATGATTATCTTCTCTGGGACAAAGCAAACCATTACTGTGGAGTGCTGCTGCTGTGAGTGTGTGAGAGAAAGAGAGAGGTGAGGCAGGAGCAAGGTCTGCTCCTGTCTGAACTACAGGACAGCATGTTGACACACACTCTGCCCGCCCATAACAGTCTGTTCCCCCACATACACACAACACACTCCCCGCCTCGCCCCGCATGCTGCAGCCATTTGTGCACTGGGATAGCTATCACAATACACTGCTCTTCCTGGCTTTGCAAGAACTGCTAATGAGGCCATACCAGCACGCTTGCAGCTGACACTGTAAACACAGGGCAGTATTTTCCCTGCTGCGGTTTCTGAAGACTGGTTTAACTCCCAGCACTCTGCATCTGCAAGTGTAGCCAGGCCCTAAGGAAGGACTCTTTCAGGCTGCATCCTCAAAAGTAAAATGTACGAACCTGTAGGACAGTCTCTTTCCCCAGAAGTGGAAGAAACCCCCATTTTGTAAGACATTTAAAACTAGAATTCTCAAAACGCTAGCAGACAAAGTGGCAAACACGGGTTCATTAGTAAAGAAATTAATTTGATGACAATAGCTCTCTCACTGCTTACACTTCTGCTTCCATAGCAATGAAGCATTATCTAGTAGGCACAGAGAATTTGAAAAATGGAGTAATTGCATGAAAAATAAAGACCGGTATACGTTTACCAGAACACAGACCCAGACTTCCTGACCTCTGTGTTTCATTGTGTCCCATATTTTGTATGTGCATTCCTGTAATCATCTCCAAAATAGCCAGGTCTTGATTAGAAAATGATCTGATCGTAGATGATAGACACTATCTGGCCAACAAAGCACTGTTCTCGCCGACGCTTTTCAGCGGCAAAACTTTTGTTGTTCAACAGTGTGGTTTTTTTCACACCCCTGAACAACAAAAGTTTTGCTAACGAAAGTCCAATGTACACAAAGCACTATCTGCAGGCCTACATCTGAAAGTTGCCTGCTCACAAAAGGATTAAAACCCCAAACCTGCAGAAACAAATAATACCCACTATTATCCTCTCTATCCCCAGTTCTTCATGGCAGCACTGATCAATCCACAAAGCCAATCAAAAAGGCTACAAGAGTTAGCCACCACAACTAGATATCCAATAAACAATCCCAGGAGGAGGAACAAGATCCATGAACTGATCAAAGTCTCCCTCCCTTCACACCAATACAATAAAATAAATTTGAGGTGGTAAAAACTCCACTGAACAAATTGAGTTAATTGGCAATGTAGTTCATCATATTTGTAAAGGCCTGGACGCTCCCCAGTGGTTTGATGCAAGCTACAAAACATGTAGTTTGCTCTAGGCTAATCCCAGAGGTAGAAAGGAGCTGGAGAAAGACTTGGCAATCAGAGAACAAGGCATCTTTGAATGGATGGAACAGTGTAGAGCCACATTCCCTTCTCTAGATTCTGCAGGGCCTTAACTGCAGCAGCAGTTCTACTGCAGGGCCTGTGGAGTAGGCAACTGCTGCCTCCCTCTAGGACTGTGCTGAATTAAGCGCTAACTCCCCCATCTCCTTTTTCCTCATCCTCTGAGGAGGGAAGGATTTATGCCTGATCTGCATTAAAAAGTTATGTCGCTCAGAGGTATAAGAAAATCCACACCCCCGAGCAACAGAATTAAGCCAGCATACACAGCGGTAGGTCAACGGAAGAATTTTTCTGTCAGCCTAGCTACCACCTCTCAGGACCCACCCATCAGCGTACATGGTGTCCACATTGAAGCACTTATAGCAAAGCAGCTGTTGCATTTCAGGTGTAGAGAAGGCATAAGTCTTCACTACACAGTTTTTCTAGGTGATAAACACCCAGGTCTAAACACCTGGATTGGCCTACACTGGATGCAAGCATCCTCACACCAAAGCCCTATCTGTGTTACCATCTCCTCTGGGGTTCTAGACTCATCCAATTGTCTCTGAGGCCATATCTCATGGTTCTTTGTGCTGAGATGGTCTGGGATTCTTTCCCAGTCAATTGTGGGAGACCTTGTGCATCCTTCGGGCGAACTGTGGGAAGGGCACTGGAGGATCATCAGCATTCAAGTAACTTTGCCTGCATGCTCACTGCAAAGTGGGAGGATTCCATCCAGAGTTAAACTGGAGTCTGGGTTCTAACCTATACCCCAGATGGGTAAATTACCCCAGTCTTCAAACACACCCAAATCCAGATTAGAGGGTTTTCTGTGGAAATGGTTAGGGGCTGAAACACAGGTAAGAAGCCCAGGTTAACTATGCAGTGAGGACATACCCCAAGAGGCATTGCAAGTAGTGGAAGCAATATGCAAGCAAGTTTTCTTGATGTTTGCTTTTCATTAAAGCGAGTTTTAAAAAAAGACTAAATGCAGATTAGCAGATTAAATGTGTTTAAAGAGCTGTGCTGCATGAAAGGTTGGGTTAGTACTACTGGTGTGCATTAGATAATAGCAACAGCACAAAGCAGACAAAAAAACAAAAAAGTTTCATATAAAAACAATTCTTACATAAAATGCTCTTATTTTTCAGTAAAATTGAACAACCAAGCCTGAGTGCTTCACATCAGTTTCAAAATCTTATTTCTCCCCCACACCATCCCCACCAATTAAAGTACTATCTGCTTGAAAGAAGAATTGGTAAAAACCAGACACAAAACTGTGAAATAGACTCAGAAGCCTTGTAACAAATCAGAAAATGAGTCTAGAACAAGACAGCATGTCTAGTGAATCATATATAGAAATTGTATATCAGTTCATATAATCATTTTAACTATTATTTCCTCTGGAGACAAACAGAAAGAGGGTAAAGACATAAATTAGAAAATAAACCAATGTCTGTGTTCAGAGAGAAATGTATGCACATTTCTAGAGGGGAAGAAAAATGTGTACTCTATCTCCAAAGCAGAGGTGAGCAATTCCTTACTAACAAACTCAGACAAGGGTCTATGTGTGCTGAGACCACCAAGAGCTTTGTAATATAGTGAGACAGCAAACATACTTAAAGAATCAGACTAATATCATTAACATGATAGTCCTCGTTGATATTTATTGGGTCTATTTTATTCCTCCCATATGATCTGGATTTTACTCAAGGTACTGTTATTTGTACTGTCTAGTTAAGCCTCAAGTACTACATCATTCAACACATGCAGATAATGCCATCCCTTCATAATAAGAGCATTGTGCCCTCTGTCAAAAGCCTGAGCAGACTCTCATGTCTGGCATGTTTCCCTATATGCACAAAGTGATCTTTTTGGAAGGTTCAGAACACATTACTCAAGCTCTGATTTATGAAAAAAAAGTAATCAAAAGGGACATCTCAGTGATTATTTTAATTTGTATTTTCTTTCTGCCCATAGATCCATGAAGGATCAAGCACCTTGTGATATTTAAGAGCATCAGGGAGTACCCCACATATTAAGTGTATATGTTTTGTATAGGAAAGTTTGTGTCATTTTTTACCTATATAGGAAAGATTTTTGGTGAAGGAGCTAGCTGGTGAGTACAGGAGACCCAAAAGCCTCTCCATAAGCAGTTTATAAAGCTGTTTAAGCCAGTAATCAAAACTATTCTATTATCTAATTGTCTTGAAAATTGCAAAGAGCATGAATGCTACATGTCTGCCTTTACATGAAGCTTCTTGAAGGCAGATTCTGGATCATTTGTTCCAAGTTGTTGAGCCTGTCACAAACCCAGGTACTTTAAAGTCATTCTGATAATGGTAAATTTTCAAACCGTAGAGAGGAAATGCAAGATTCTTGAATTTAGAACTTCTACTGGGATTATAGGACATATCATTCCACCTGTAAAACAAGCTGCCATTGGCCTCAATCCTGCAGTATAACGTGACCAGATGCTACAGTACACAAGCATCATATCACTAAAGCAGGGCTCTTAGTTAGTTTTGTCCAAATGTACAAGATTTAGATGCAGAGAGAATAGACGTTGTTACCTACAATGACTGTCTTAAACTATACTTTGACGGTAAACTTTGGGACCTCCAGGACTAAACGTAAGCCCAGTGTGTGTCTGTGTCTTTTCAGGGCTGCCATCTCAGAGTGCCCCCCTTGTGGCTCATGATAGCATTGCAGGCATCCCCTTTCCATTGGCTCCTGAAGAATACTGTACTTTTCCAACGCTCTTCGTCTAACACCACTTCAAATTGAACAATTAAGGTAAAGACCGTAACACAAAACATTCTGGCTCTGCTGCCTTCTGTGAACCCAGGCTCTTCATCCATCTTAATCCTCCTTCACAGTGGAGGGCTCTCAGCCCCAGAATCCCCTAACAGAGTTCAAAGGGTCCAAACAAAGGACCAACACAAACAATGTCCACCCACCCTTGGCTTCTGGATTCTTTCTCAATTCCCTGTCCCTTATTCAGTATAGTGGCTCCAGGGGCACTCCTCTGGGGTCTTTTACCCTGCTCCAAGGACTACTGCGGGGAAACTGCCCTTTCCTGAAGCATCTTGCTGCAGATCTCCCTTCTGCTGTGGGATTCCTCTCTTCATGCTCAGCTCCCTCCTCAGCTGGGACTCATCTTTGGGTGGAGGGAGGAGGTTAGGGGAGGGGAGAGAAGCAGACCCAATCGCCAGGTACCTTAATTAAGCTCTCTGTTTCCAGTTAGCCCTTTCCTCACCTGTGTGGGATATATATAATCATAATTCGTTTAACTGAAGCAGAGAGATATTCCTGAGTTTCCAATGGTCTGAAGTTCACATATTCCCCTGAAGGTACCAAACCTTAAATATGTCACAGATCTAAGGCTGAATGTGGCTAGCCCACTGCAAATGATTTTTAATTTTCTGGGCAAAGAGCAAGTTGAATTTGTGATTTTTGAAGAGCAGACTGATTTTCAAAAAAATCACAGACGTTCCATACTGATCACAGGTTTGAAATGTTAAAGTCCCAGGTGAGATGGATTAGTGGGTTGAGAGCAAGTAAGACAGTCAAAGGTGCATGATAAATACAATCACCTAAACATTACTACCACCTATGAACAAAATCTCATCACTCATACATTATCATGGTGACAGTATGCAAATTAATAGATACTTACTTGTCAAGATATGTTACTTTCTTGTGATGAGTAAAGCTTTACAACACTAAGATGTATTTAGGAACATACATGTCATTTTGAAACAACCCCTAGCTATAGCATTTGCTACTGAGAATACGCTTCATTACATATACATTCCATTCAGAAGGTACATAATAGCTATGCCCAAAGCAAAGAGTTTTAGCTAATAGTACTGAGATTTTATTCCCCAATTCCATAGCCTGATGCACAGATACTACTTGTTTGTTTAACCAACAGAAGAGGCATCAATGGTATAATATAAATCAATTTAAGAAAGACTAAAGAGACAGAGCTGCTACCTATATTTTTGTAGTTAAGACGAGCAATGCAGGCTGCTTAGTGTTTTCTTTGTTTATATAAGCAAGCCTTAATGAAGCATGTCCTCTTCTCTCGAAACTTATAGTTAAAAATGGTAATCCAAGACAGACTTCTGATTTTAAAACTTAAGTACTATATTACAAAACTAAGAACTAATTAAGACCTCTATTTAATCTTTATTAACAGCTGTCTCAGGCTAGTGTTCTAGTAATGACATGCAAGTCAAACTCCAATACACAAGGCAGAGCCCACCTATAATCACAGGTAAAAGGGTGAAAGAGAAGGGAAATTCACATCTTTATAAAGCCTCTATAAATCCAAGGACTAGTTATCCAAAACAGAGTAATAAATTATACAGCAGATACTTAATTTTGACATACTGAAAGAACATATCCTCATTCTGGGCACCAATATGATGTTACAAAACTTTTGAATACTGGAGCTTTGTATTGGCATTAGTAGAAAAAGATGACTTTTTACACTACGAGTCTGCAGAGAATGAAAGCTCTCCTATGTGTTTACAGTGCCTCGTAGAATAGTACCTCACTCCTGACTGGGGTTTCTCGGTGTCTGCAATACAAGATAATATTCTATTTAACAAAAGTGTTAATACACAGTCACTGATTTTGAAATAGTGGAAATGTTTGCAGATCAACTAAGTTTATGGACTGGAAAAAGGCTTTGTAACTCAAGAGTTAAGAAAATAAAGCACTGACAGTTCATGTTCAGCATAACAGTTTTTGGAATTTTTTCAGTATTTGGTTAAAAAAGTGAACTGCACAAAGCCAAGAATGCTTTTAATTTTCTGAGGTCACCTCTCTGTTTGATCTGGGCATCCCCTAAGATATGTAATTAATAGATTGCTTATGACCTTGATATAACCAAAACAGGACTATTTCTCATTCTTTGAATACAAAAGAGAGAAAAAAAATGAAACTTTGTGATTAAAAGAACAATCTCATACAAGATGTCTTTTTAAAAAAAGACATGTTTTCTGAAGTCTGCATCAGCACAAAAAGACACACATTTTGCCCCTCTACAATATGCCAGTAAAACAGCGTAAGTAGTATTGTGTCATTTATATTTTACTGTTCTTACACTGTCTGGTTACCTAATCTATTGTATTAATGTGTACTGTAAAAAAAAAAAAAAAAAAAAAAAAAAAAATTTTAAGCTGAGGTACATGTAGTTTCAAGGTCATTTAGTGTAGCGTTAGATGAGCCTTAAAATGTATAGTAATATTTGTGTAATTCAGCTTCCCACAAATATATAAACCACATCATTGTCTCCCTTATATTAAAAACAACTACTACTAAAAATATGGACATTGTGTAATTTGGCAGAACTGACTGCAAACAAAGTTGAAAATATTATATCTTCTTATAGACTAGAACTCAATGATACAGCTAACATACTTCTCACACTTTGAACTTAAGTGCTGATAATTAAAAACATAATATACATTACAAAAATTCAAAAGTATTTAACAAAAAACAACAGAGGAGAAAAATATAAAAGCTCGCTTTTGTTTACTATTTTCAAAGGACAATACAGCCCTCTAGTGGAAAAAAATATTAAAGAATTATTTTTATTTGTATGCACGATACAAACTAAGGGACTCTTTCTTTGTAACCAAACTAGGGTTCCAGTCCTACAAAAACTTTACTATGCATTAACCATGTATTGCAAGGTCTCTCATTGACTTTAAAAAAACTACTTTGTGTGTGAGTAAGTCTTTGCAGGAACAGGGTCTGTATCTGAAAATAGATGGGTTACAAGACCATTCATGACAGAGGTTAAAATTAATCATAACAGAGTGTTGCAGCACACAAATAATCAACATTTTTCTGACCCAATATTTAGAACATGAAAATTCAATCCTAGCTAATCAAGATCTAAAGAATGTTTATCACATGACTAGAAGAGATCTGTAAAATTGACGAAAAAATAGTTTGATATTTACCACCTTCGCAACACAAACATCAGCTTTAATTTTAAAGAAGTTGGTAAGTATTCACGCCCTGATAAAAATCTAACAAAACCTTTACAAAAATTGACTCTTAATTTTTCAAGCAACTAGTGGATATATTTAGCAAACTCTTTTCATCATAAGTTTTACATATTTTCACTTATTCATTGTATATCCTAAACACACCTCGGGGGGGGGGGACCCCTATTTCTTGAATGTATTTTATGGTAACTTTTCTTTTTTTTTTTTTAAGACTAAGTAGCCAAAAAAAAAAGTAAAGAAATGGGAAAGCAGCCATTACATAAAACCAAGAAAATTAAACTTCAGTTCCATACTCCTGTTAACAAGTTTTCCTCATAATGGAATCTGCAATGGATTAATTGTTAGCTTTAAATAAGAAGATAGAAGTTAAAGGAAGTATCTGATGGGAGGGAGAAATAATTTGTTTGAGAGTTGGATATACCAAAAGAGTTGCAGAAAATTTCACCGCTTCTACAGTTAGCAGTATAGCCATAAACTGTTGAACTGTACACCAGTTTACATCAAGTAAAATAAGGATCATCACTTTAAAAACTACACAGTTGTTCTGTAATCTTCACAACAGACTTCTGTAGTAGACATAATTTTTCCCATTTTACAGATGAGCACAGAGTTCAAAGACACTAAGTGAAATCGTTGTCCTGTTAAAAATCAATGGGAGTTGTGCCAAGAACTTTGATGAAGCCAAGATTTCACCCAATATTTCCCAACATGAGATTCTAAGGTTGAGCACAAAAAGTCAATACTCTGGTAACTTCATAAGTGGCTCAACTTTCATAGGTGAACAGCACCTACAACTCCTAGAGGCCTCTATGGAAACTTTGTCTCAGTGAAAAACAGGCAACTTATTTAATTGCCCTCTCACAGATTTAGTTGCTTAGCTTTTGGGGCCCAACTGTACGTAAAGGTGGCCACACTGAAGTCAATGGCAAAACTACCACTGACTCCAATGGAGTCATGATTTCACCAGAATGGTTTGTCACTCATCCACACTCTGAGCTGGAATTCCAGCTTTTATAGGGATACTATAACCAAGTTTTTCAACCCTAGATAATCAAACTCTTGTCCAGAAGAGAATTGTATTCCCTGGAGTCTATGAATTATAGTGACAATTCCCTAAATTATATGACCTTCCTCAATGCTCCCATGACAGTCAGAATACAGAAGTTGTCCCTTAATATGCCTAAGACCCCAGAAATCATTTTGTTTTTACATACTGTATCTTTGGTTTTTCCTCCCTTACCCCTCAGTGACAGTGACATTATACACTTTGAAAGTCATTTTTTTCCACATGCATTTAACTAAATCAGGATGATTACACAATACAATTCTAGTAGTTAGTAACCTGCATAAGCTTCCATGGATTCTACCTATTGATAAATTATTAGAAATATCAGCCCAAGAACAGTTTGGGTTTTTTACCTTTAGCATAATCAACTGATGTGTGCTGGTGAATGAAAGAAGGTTTTTACTCTGGGTTGTTTGGAGTTTTTTTAAATGCATTCTCGGATTTGTTTGAACTCCATCTTTTTTGCTCAACTCATTAACATAAACTTTTAAAAGATACTTTTGAGCAAAAAGAAACAATGTAATGTGTTTAAAATATATGTTTGGCCTTTTGGTGCTAACTCCCAGCCATACTGAAATAAACAAAGTTGCCCATCCACGATGTGCAGAAACTCCGACTACAGAGACTGTCAAATCAGTCTTTAAAGGATGTTGCAAACTTCTTTCGATAATGAGGAGCCTTAATATTTGATTTTAAAAAAACAAACATTCAAGTGCTTCTGACCTTATGAAATTTCGAACTGCCAAGGCTGAACGAGATTTTTCTTTTAATCACTTTTTAGCTAGTGGAACACAGGAGCATTTTCCTCTAGAACATCCAATCACACTAAAAATCACAGAACAGAGTACTTGATTTTCACAGCATTATACAACCACTAACTAATTTAACCTCAGAACACTCCTGCAAGGCAGGGAAGTACTATCCTTGATGCACATAGAGGACAAGTTACTTACCCAAGGCCACACAGCATTACAGTGGCTGAACTGGGACTAGAATTCAGTGTTTAATGATTTCTAGTCCTATCTCAATCCTCTAGATAGCCCCATCTCAATGGATCTTCAAGACTTACAATGTTCATCCAAATGGCCTGGACAAAAACATTGCTTCCATAGACCATGGCTGCTAAAGGAAGAGAGCTCCCCTTCACGCTAAGCAGTGAAGGAGAAAGCAAGTCTCATGCTTAGGCCTCACAAAATCAGGAAAACTCAGGGTGCCCAAACAGCACAGGACTCTACTTGATCCTCCGGTACTCAAGTGCCAGAGACCTCACCCTTGAAACATCTTGTTCTCTGGCAGTTGGTAACTGGTGCTGGATGCAGAGATAGAACCTGCAGTGACGTCAAAGACATTACGGCACCTGAGAAGTTTGAGGCTCATAGGCCATGTCTTCTCATGTGATACAAGTTCAACTGAGAAAAACATCTGGACTTCAGGTTTTTTGAACCTTACATCCTCACAATTTGAAGCAGCATAGGCCCAATGTTTAGTTCACTCCACTAATGCCACACATTTATTGCATTGTCCTGACCACTGAAGAGGCTTTAAAACAGAGGGGTGGCTAAGGATCGGGTCCAAGTACAATCGAGTTACTGAGTAGTCTGCTCTATGAGGGTGAGAGAGCGCTGAATGCCAGTTATTTTGTGCAGCCTTTTCAGATGCACTTTTGTAATTAATACTACAAATGTTCCAGTCAGACAGGGAGCTTTATTTATTTAGCTATTTCCCAAGATGAGGAAAACGCTCAAAATAAACATGAGCAAACTGCAAAACAAAATACTCAGATTTTCAAACAACAGTCCACATAGCCAGCAATACTTCCTGCCTAATCTCACACACCCACTAATGCTTCTATTCTCCTCTAGATATACAGCGGAACCCTTTTATCCAACTAACTGGAACCAGGGCCAGATCGGATAATCAATTTTCGGATAATGCAGAGAATAGGCAAATGCAAGGCTGTGGCACCATCTAGCAGCCAAAGGAGAGATTGCCCACTTCTGGACCCGTGCACGCTGGTTGTTCGATTAATACAGAGAACCAGATAACTGAGGGTCGGATAAACAGGATTCTAAAGCAGTTCCCTGTTAGCTTGATAGGTTAATGTGTTGCAGCTCTCAGTAGCAAGCACTCAGTCCCGAGGTGCATGTATTTAGCAATGACCACCCAGAACCGCAAATTGGGTTGGGAAAAGGAGGAGAAACCAAAATACAAATCCAGACACCCTTTCAAGATAACAGCTACCTTTCCCAAGCATCACAGATCTGGATGAGCTGCCAAACCCTTTGACTACAGTATCTCCGTGCAAGCATGGAACACTGTTTCACTCAACAGGGTCACATGATAACCTTGAACCAGGTGAGGTTAGTCTTGAGAGAGAGAAGAGCTAGGTTATTTCTGAGCTATACAGTCTCAGGTTCTTACCAACTGACTCAAGAAAAAAAAAACACTAAAGGGGGGCACGAGAAGCTTTGATTGATTTACACCCCAAATTTTACATACTGTTGAATGTGCACATTTGACTAAACAAATTTAGTTACTAATTATATAAGCAAATTTGCTGTATTTCCAGTAATGCCAACTTAGAGTAGAACACCAAGCTCTGGTAATGTTTACATAAATTTCAAGTTATTCAGTCAATGATATGAAATCTCCCAAAACAGGTTTAACCAAGGCATGTGCTGACAATAAGAAAAGTTGAGTCTGTTGTAGCCTGAAAATACTATTTCAGAGAATGTTCCCTTTCAAATGATTTAAGGATGAACTGCACCAAGGAAATTCAGACTGACACTTGGTCCAAAAATCCTTTAATTGTTCAAGCTGGCCATGGGTCCAGGGAGCAATCTTTGAAATATTTTTTTGATTTAATCTGCTTCTGTTTTTAAAGAATATCTATAACTTGCATAAGGATATTTCCACTGCAGTTGTGATGGTTCTACAACTCAAAATGTAGACCACAGAAAAGGACAAACAGCAATTTAAATTTTAAATAAAATTTTGCAGACTCACTGGATTATCTGCACTGGTCTGAGAGAGAATCAAGTTTAATACCTAGTCCTCATCTACCTGTGTCTCAGCAACTTCGGCTCCTCCAAAAAAATTAAACAGTAGAAACAGAAAAGATATCCTGTACAGTTTACTTTTACTACAATCACAGTGGCAATGACTCAAACCAAGGCAGTGGCTGGAGGAAGGCGGGGGGTAGAGGGGAGAAGGGAGAATGACAGGTCTATGGGATCCTCTTCTGAGAGAAAAATAATTAAGCCCTTCTTAAACTTCATCAGAATTTATTATTTGTAAAAAAAACTGATCAGTAACTTTAAAAAATGCCTTCACTTTACACTTTCTACACCTATTCCAATGCCACCATACAACGAACTACTGTAGAAGATGAATAACCAGGATGATTTGGGGGAACTAATGCTCCAAGCAACTTAATCTTAATACTAATGGATGTGAATTCAATCCAGAATTAAAGGGTGCACGTACATTTTTAAAAATACTTACCCAATGTTAGGTCAAAACTACTTGCAAGTAGATGAACCATAATATTTTACTCACTTAAGCATCATATTGACCTACCTATTCCTGAATTCGCTCCAGTGATTATAACCACTTTTTCACTCAAATCTCGACCTTGAAGGATTTCCATTGCAGTACTGTTTCCATCATATCTCTGTCTAGTAGTAGACTTCATTGGATTATCTTCAACTGTAAATGCCAGTCTGGGGTCAAGGTATGTAGTCCTTTTGTTTATATGGCTGTAAAAATCAAAAAGATTTCAAACTAATTTTTGTTTCTTCTATGCTGTGCAGTAAGGTTGCAAGCACTAGGGAAACACTGAACTGCTGCCAATTTTCTACAAAGCGCAGGTCTTATTAATACCAAGAATGTTATTAAGACAACGTGTGACTTGCTCTCTCCTTTTTAACCTCAGGGACAAAGACCTTTAAAAGAGTTACGGCTTGTCTATACTTGAAACACTGCAACAGCTGTGTTGCAAAAGTGTTCAGCATAGACACTACCTCCACAAAATGGGAAGGGTTCTCGCATCACCTTTGGTAATCCATCTCCCTGAGAGGCAGTAGCTAGATCATAAAAATAGAAACGAAATAGTCAAGTTCCTACTGATTCCAATATAGGATCACTTAGGCAACTTCCCACTTCTCACCATCTCATTTATGTTTGCTGTCTGCATTCTACTCTTCACAGCAAGTCATTCCAAAATGTTTTGCTTGCTTTTTAGTGACATGTGAATGTAATAATATTTAGCATTTCTAAGTGCAAAATTATCCTCATCTCTTCTCTATTTGAGAAGGTCAAGGCACTTCTAAATTTAACAAATTAAGCTTCACAATACATATATGAAGCACATGAGGATTTTGATACCCAGTTCACAGAGGGGGGAAAGAAGTCTAGTCTGTGGAGGAGCTGCAACTAAAACCCAGATCATACATGGCTCCAATTCCAGTTCTTTAACCACACCTTCATCCAATCAAAGGAACAGTGAAATATTTATCCATTGCCGACATCTCTTTCAGTACTCCACAAAACCTCCACCCTCTCTTGTTTAAACAATGGCAGCTCCATCTTGTTGCACAATGGGAGATGTTATCCAAAAAGAGGGAGAGATGTTCTTGAGTCAGTTTTATTCCCATGTGAACTGGGAACAAACAGCGGGGCAGGAGGCAGCCTGAGACAGTTTTATCTGAGAGTGCCTGCATATGTAAGTCTCTCTCTCTCCAATGTGAGCTCTCTATTGCTTTGCTTGTGTCAACTTCTGTTTACAGTATGTTGTAAATGTCAGTGTGCTAACTCTGACAAACGAGAGCTAGTAAGATGCTGCTGCACACTTTTCCATTTTCTCCCCGCTCACTATGACTGGGTACTGGAGGTGAAATCCTGACTCCACTGAAATTAATGAGAAATTTGCCAATGCTTCAAAGGGATTTAAACTGTAGCAGACCCACTACCACTCTCCAGTCAAATAAGCTGAAGGAGGAACAGAAGCAGTATCTTCATCTTTGGTCAGAGCCTTTCCCCAGGAACAGCAGAACCAACCTGGCTGAGCAACTGAGCCAAGTGAAATTGAGAATTTCTGTCCCCAGGAAATTCCAGCATTTCAACTGAAATGTCCACATTTTTCCCCAAACAGAAATCCCTGCAATTTCAATTCAGAAGAGATGAAATGTTTCATTTTGACATTTTTAATGGAAACATTTCAACATTCCTGAAATTAAAGTGAACAGAAAGGTTTTATTTTGAGTCACTTCAACATTAAACTGCATTTTCCTATTATAACTTTTTAACTCTTGGGAGTTGTAGTTCAGAAGCCTGAGGCCCCCATTCTCCCATCTGTGTCAGGCTCCCTAGCCATGCCACATTTCCCACAGAATCAGAGGGGTAGCCGTGTTAGTCTGGAATTGCAGAAGTGACAAAGAGTCCTGTGGCACCTTAAAGACTAACTAAAATTTTTTTAGAGCATAAGCTTTCGTGGGCTAATACCCA
>ML677343.1:24715307-24728278 GCA_007922305.1 Dermatemys mawii | reverse complement strand
CTTCGTCGGATGCATCTGACGAAGTGGGTATTAGCCCACGAAAGCTTATGCTCTAAAAAAATTTTAGTTAGTCTTTAAGGTGCCACAGGACTCTTTGTCACTTCTACATTTCCCACAGTGCATCATGCAGAACTTGATCACATTGAAATCTACATTGGATTATTGGAGATGCAGTCTTCCTGGGAGCTCAGCTCAGCCCACCCCTTAGGAGAGATCAGAGCTTGAATTAGAACTCTCAAAGCAATCTGCTGATAGAGAAATGCAATTTGATGTTTTACTGAACGCATTCAAAATTCAATTCAATAAATCTTCAACCAAAAATATTCTATTTGGGGTTGAACTGACCCTCACTTAAATACTTCATTTAGATTTCCCTCTCCAACAGAAAAAAATTGAAAGTCTGGCAAAAAAAAAGATCCCCACCCAACCCGCTCCATGGAAAATTTTTGTTCTGCAGAAACTTGATTTTCTGACAGAAAATCATTCTGACAAAAAAAATCTCAATTCATTTCCAATCAATGATCTTCACAACACCTGTGCTCCCCTTGTGTAAGTAGATTCTACAGTTTAGACTGTAAATATTCTTCTCTTTCTCCTGATTCATTGTTTTCTGAAACCACTTTCCTTCTTCTCTCTACCAATGTCTATTCAAAGCCAGATTCAGTGTTCCTTATGATCTTTCCTTCCTCTGTCTCCTCTCCTTGCTCCTACGAACTCACTCCTCCTGACATTGCCCCGTGTTCAACCTCTCTTTCCTTTCCGCCTTTTTCTCCTCCCTCCCCCGCTCCCACCCCGCACCCTTTTAGATTTTAAGATCTCCAGGGCAGGGATTTTTCCTTCTGGTTTTTCACAGCATCCACCACATTTTGAGCATTACCATATTGTAAAAACAGACCAACAAATCATGGAAGCTTGGCGGTCCATATAAGCAAAGTCACATACAGAAAGTGTGAAACAGGTTTTGCTTTACAAAAACTGATCCATATAATTATCTTTCTCAGCTGAGATCACAAAATCAAGTTCCTATTGAATTTCTTAAATTATTTTTATGGCTAAGAGGAGACATCCTCACGTACCCACAGGAATTTTGGTCTACCAGAGTCACAATTTGTTGTATGAAGAATTCACAATTCTTCCTCTTCTGACTTTACAGCAGAGGATATTAACATATCATTGGGTGTTCTCTTTGGGAACCCATCTTCATATGGGGTTATCTTTTGAATTACTCCATTAATCCTCAATTCATTATTATTATTATTTCCCAAATCCATTTTACCAATAATTTGTTTCTAGATTCTTTCTGCCTTCTGTTTAGCTAGGAGCTGGAAATCTATTGATAATTAACTAAATATCACAATTATTCCGTTACAGAATTAAGTTTAAGTCACTTTCAACTCTGCACTGTAAGTATATACTTATGTTTACATGAAACAATTTACTAACATGGGGATTTAGTACATGCGTAAAAGTTTAAATACAATGTTTTTGTTTATTGGTTTCTAAGTATTTAACATAAAGAATCATAGCATTGCAATTCACTAGAGTGGTCCAGTTCTTGTACATGTCATCAGCCCTCCTATTTACTGACGATCCACATTTTCCAAGTACTTACTCCACAAAGTAGACTTGTCCGTTTTCATCTGTTTCTTGCTCCCATCCATATGGCAGATCTAGAATACAGAAAATATATCTCAAAGAAGTTTCTACAGGAAGCTTGAACTCCTGGCATTGATGAATATGGGAAATATATACAAGCATTTTTATCCCTAGTACTCCTACCTGCTTGACTTGAACACTAAAGCTAAGTTTAAAAACAAGAACTGCTCACAAAAGTTCTCAGATGAAAGGTATAATATGCAGGAGACCTAGAATAAACAATATGGTGTGGCATATGGTCATTACTAACAAGGATACAGATATGTTTGCAGGAGGCTAGTAGTCCTTTCAAAATGACTTTACCTGCAGTACAAACCCACAGGGTATTGCACATATCCCACACATCTTGGGCAGAGCTGGTGTGAATGCGTGATCAAACACAGCAGCTATAAAAAAATGGATTCTGCAGTATTATATATAATACACAGTACATATCAGAACATGGGAATAAGACCCACTGTGTGGGGGACAATACTATTAAAGGGGTGTGATATGTTAAAGGAAAGAAATGATAAAAGGTATAACAGAATATTTTCCTACAAACCAAATCTTATTACAAATACCCATTAAAATGATTAAATCGAGGAATTTTCCTGCTATTTGAAAAGAGCTAAACTTGGCTGAAAGTATTAGCTGTAACTCACCAGGGTGGTGGTTCAAATATACTGAAAATATTCTAATTAGGTATGTGCACATTATTGACAATATATGAAACATGAGACATCGGCAGCACACCTATCCCTTTCTTTAATAGCTTAAAGATTGTACTGACACAATAAAAGATCAAATAAAGATATTCAAATTTAGTGATGGAGTCCCACCTTGGCATGCTTATTTATAATGCTCTCATCTTCCCATCCCAACCAAAAAAAGTTACTAATATTCCTTTAATATTAATCCACTGAAAATGTTAATATCATCCATCATCTAGTCTTAATACAGATCTGTTTTTTCTGTACGCATAACTTGGCCTCCTTTAAAATGCACTGTTTTTATTTATCCTCTATGTTTATTGAAGCTTTCCCCGACAAACAATCTTTTATGATAAGCAAAATGAGATCATACTTGTAAACAAGAGATATTATTCACTCCAGTACTAGATCTCGGTTCACCACAGTGGGAGGGAGGTGTCAGGGAGCTAGGTAGATTCATGGAAGATAGGTCCATCAGTGGTGTCCTTAGCCTCTGTTTGCCAGAAGCTGGGATTGGGTGACAGGTTATCATCAAGTGATCCACGCCCTATCTGATCATTCACCTTTGGGTCACCTACTACTGGCCACTGTCAGAGGACAGGGTACTGGGCTTGAGGGACCCAGTTCTTACGTTGTAATCCACATGCACAGATCCCTGGCAAACATGCCGAGCCCTGGTGAATCAATGGTAATATAAATGGTAATATAATGGTAATATAAAATAGATGGCTGATTTATGCTGTATTTATGCAGTATTTGGCCCAAGTCTTGTCATCTAGCTCCTTCACCCATTCTGATCATTACATGTAACTTATTGTGTTACAAAAACCCAACACAAACCTCCTGCAATGCGTTTTCTCTTTCCAGATTTAGGATGCTCCCATTGGGTTTTCTCCTCAAGATGACTGTTTAAAAAAAAATAAACGACAATTAAAAAGTAGCTTAAAGATGCATTTCTATTATTTATCTTCAATACAATATATCACCATAGCAGTGTTCCTGCTGCATTCTGATTAGATCTTTCTGTAGTGTAAACCTCTTGAGGAAAGGAATATATTCCCCCTACATATTAATAATATCCCCTCTCTGTTTAAAAGAAGTTTCATAAGTGCTGCCTCAAATACCTAGATTCTATCATGCCAGGCTTTTGAAAAAACCTAGTCATGCAGAGGGGAAGCCACTACAATTCAAACACAAGTTTGGATCCAAGTCTCATTTCTCAGGCTGGCAGGGAACAAACAATCACTCTGGATGATAAGAGAGCAACATTAATAGAGACTGAGTACAAAAGGCCAGTGGCCTTAAGGGGGAAGAGCACCAAACATGCAACCATGAATGAGATCCACAGGATTCCAATGAGAATACATTACAGAAAAGTTTGAAGTCACAAAAATTCCTTTCAAAGTTTTGCCCAAGTAATTTTCATATGTAAGATGTGGTGTAAAAGATTTGGAACTTTCACCTTATCAAGTGGAAGTCTTAGCAAGTCTTAAAAGAAATTTATTGGTGAGCCCAAAGGGAGGACCAGTACTTAATTACAGGCCAGCAAACCACTCATTTATTCATTAAGAAGGTTCATTTAATAAGGCGGATGATGGCATCATATCACATCCAGAGCTATTATTCACTTGAAAAATATTCATTTGAACAGATCTAACCATACCACTTAGCTTTCTACATTTGGGCTTATGTAAACAAACAGGGCCAAATTAAAGCATATAAATTATAGACCCATGCTTACACCACCAACTTGTTATTGAATTAGAATCTCTTTATCTAAAAGAAAAAGTACATTTCTAGCCTTCACACCTGGGAAGAAAAGCTTGAAAGCATGCCCCAAGAATAATTGCTGCAGTGGTGTCTGCCCAAGTCTACAAGCAGCTAAAAACAATGGCTTTGAGAGATATGACTTGACCCTGCATCTCAATGAGGTGTTAACTCATTGCTCTGAGGGCCTCTGCAAACTCCACCTGAGCAGAAGAAAAGAGGAGGACGGACTAAACATGTTTACCTAAACCAGAGATGGGCAAACTATGGCCCACGGGCCACATCTGGCACACAGGCCCATCCTGCTCGGCCCAGGAGACAAGCCCCCAGCCCCTCCTCTGCTGTCCCCTTTCCTCCGCAGCCTTAGCTCACAGCACCGCCAGCGCTCTGGCCCGTCACTCCTGCCAAGCAGCATTGCAGCAAGGTGACTGGCTCCAGCGGAGCTGCGAGCTCCTGCCACTCTGAGCAGCATGGTAAAGGGGTGGAGACCCAGGGGCTAGGGGTGTTGGATAGAAGCAAGAGGGGCAGTGAGGGGACAGAGAGCAGAGGGTGGTTGGATGGGGTGGAGGTTCAGGGAGAGGGTAGTCAGAGAAGGGAGAACGGAGTGGGGGGCAGTGGATAGGGGATGGATCCCGGGGAGGCAGTTAGAGGCAGGGTTATGGATACGGGTTGGGGTAGTCAGGGAGCGGGGGGGGGTTGGATGGATTGGAAGTTCTGAGGGGGGCAGTCACAAATCAGGAAGTGGGAGGGGGTGGATGGGGTAGGTGCCAGCCTGTTTGGGGAGGCACAGCCTTCCCTACCCAGCCCTCCACACAATTTCACAATCCTTATGTGGCCCTCGTGCCAAAAAGTTTGACATAATCTGAAACACTCCAGCAGCTGGATTAAGTTCTACTGCTGCATCCCTGGTACTACTTGTGCATGTCAGTGGGAAAGAAGAAAGAGCATATGTTCTAATACTGCAGGAGAAAGAAGAGCCCCAGTTCCACTGCCCCTCACTCTCTACCAGTGAGTGTGCATGCTAAAAATGTGATCACATTTGTACAAAAATTAATGATAGGATCAATATAATTTCTGACAACCATGTATGCAGAGGAATAATATTAGTTTACAGTGTATACTGGTAAGTTACTAAAATAGTTGGTGAAAACACATGGAGCATAAAGTTAAATATTTCTGGTAAAGAGGGAAAATAGATACATGTTAATGCCACTGTCAGCGAAGTAAACTGATAGGAAGAACTGGGACTAAATAAGACTCTGAGCATGCAAGGAGAACTGTGAGGATGCAGAGCCTTTAGAACTTACACAGCAAATATAACATTTAATTAGGAAGTTAAGAGGTTATTAAAAAACATTGCTATATAAATATCAGAGACCAAATGATAATCATTACAAATCAAACATTTTCTTTAATAAAGTCAATTATGTTTGCATATATTGGATCAAATTTTCAGCTGGTGTAAATATGCACAGCTCCACTAACTTAAATGGAGCTAACAGAACACCAGCTGACCCACTGAGTGAATTCTTTTGTATTAAGTTACTTCTCCTGTGGTTTAGTACATTATATTATTTTTTTCAATAATTGAAACAAATATATGTATACTTCCCCCCGCCACATACACGCTAGATCTACACTAGGAGTCTTTTGCCAGTATAGCTATACCAGTATCCTACACCAGGAAAACACTCCTAGTTGGACACAGCATGTACCAGCAAAACTGTACTAAGGGCATGGCTACACTTGACTTCAAAGCGCTGCTGCAGGAATGCTCCTGCAGCAGCGCTTTGAAATACAAGTGTGATTGCGTGCGACGCTCCCAGCGCTCAGAGCCTATCCACACTAGCACTTTAAAGAACTCAGACTTGCTGCTCTCAGGGGGGTGACTTTTCACACCCCTGAGACAGCAAGTTAGAGCACTATAAAATGTAATTGTAGACAAGCCCTTAATCTTGGTATAGCTTATTATGTCCCATCCCCCACCCCCAACCCCTGAGAAATAAGCTAAACCAGAAAAGTGAAGTTTTGTCACTCTACACTAAGGGCTTTTGCCAGCACAGTTATGTCTGACAGAGATCATATGCATAGAATCTTACTTAAAGACATGCTAGTAATGATAACCAAAAGTTGGGCTCACTGAAGTCAGTGGGAATAAAAGAAAAAAGTTAAAATATAGACTGAAAAATTTAGTTTGTGGAGAAGAATTAATTTTTTGTACTCCTCACATGCAGGACAAGTTAGGAAGTGGACCTGGGGTGTAGAAATAGGGAGAAGTCATCTAGCAGTACATAGGAGAAAACACTGTCACTATAGCACTTTTGAGGAGAGAGGGATAGCTCGGTGGTTTGTGCATTAGCCTGCTAAACCGAGAGTTGAGGGTTCAATCCTCAAGTGAGTTACTTAGAGATATGGGGCAAAAATAGGGATTGGTCCTGCTTTGAGCAGGCGGTTGATCTCCTGAGGTCTCTTCCAACTCTGAGATTCTTGATGCATGTTTTTCCTTCCACAAAAGGAGATCATGCTAGCATTATAACCAGAGCCATCATTCACACCTCAATACAGACACACTCCACAGCCATTCTAGTTAAGGGAGCTTTAATAGAAAAGCAGGAAAATCCCTCTCATAAGTCAGCCCTGTAGTGCATCCTCACTTGCTAAATGCACAGAATATGGCAATGTCTAGGCTTAACATTTTCGTAATGGCAGAGGGTGGCAGCTATGGGCCAATGAATCACCCGACCAAAACCCTGGCAAACCTCAATATCCAGATTGAGTTACCCTCCTATTTATCATTTCCAATAGCCACCCATACACAGAATATTATAGCACCTGTTTCTTCTCTCCTCCTGCACTGGATAAAACTGAGTGCACCAGGATCCCTTATGTAGGACACTACCACCCTCACATATGTACACAAATATCCCAAAATATATGTAAGCTATATTCTCAGCCCAAAAAATGTATAGCAATATTGCCCCCAAACACACCGTGTGTTTCAACCCTTCCACTGAAGTGCTGTCCCTTTTACATAAAGCTGTATCATTAACCACTTACCAGGTAACTATAGCTACACTTATGTGTACTTAGTATTGTACCTGTTCATCCCCACATATAAATCAGAATTTATCCCACTCCCCCGATCGCGGTCTCCCCCGACATGTAGGGCATTCCCACCCCCTTCCCTTCTCTGTATCCAAGGTATTATTTGTCTCCCTACCCATTACCGTAGCACCTTACTGCGCCTCACACACATTAGTAGATCTGTCATCACAATACCCGATGAGGTAAGTATCAGATCAGGAAACTGACATGCAATGAAATCGGTGACTTAAGTATGTCCTGTTCTCACGACCCTCCCTCCCACACAGAGATCTATCACCCTCTCTACTTACTCCCCCCCCCCCTCCAAGTTTATGCTAGTGTCGCTCTGTGCAGGGAACAAGCAGCTCTCTGATCCCGCACACACCTAGGAGAAGCGGCAACGATTGATGCAGAAGGCAGCTACTGTTCCCCCTCAGGAAGGGCAGCAGGGAGGGGCTGGGAAGGGGGAAGCACGGTGCCTCCCCCACCCCAGGGCAGGGGAGAGAGGGAGAAGGATGGGCAGCTCCGTGCCCCCACCCATCCCCATCACAGGGGGGTGGGGGGAAAGGAGGAGCAGTCCCGTGCTCCCACCCAGAAGGAGCCGCTCCGTGCCCCCACCTACCCCCAGGGCAAGGAGGGGAGGGAGGGGAAAGGGAGCACACCCATGGGGAGGAGGAGAGGGAGGGGCAGCTCCGTGCCCCCACCCATCCCGGGGAGAGGGAGGAGCGGGCCGGGGAGGGGGGGCGATGCGCAGCTCCATGCCCAGAAGAGGAGAGAGGGGGAGTGAGGGACACCCCCGTGCCCCCCTACCCGGGAGGGAGGGGGAGGAGCAGCTCCGTGCCCGCCACGGTCAGTGGAGATGGGGGGTCAGGACTGCCCCCTTACTTGGCATAGTAAACCCAGCCGTCCTTGGTGGTCCGCTCCTCCCAGCCGGGCGGCAGCTCCTCCTCGCTGTCCGTGTCCTCCAGCCCCGCGTACTTCAGAGCAGCCATTGGGCCGAAGGGAGCCAGCCAGCGCCGGAGCAACCGCCACCGGCCCGTTCTCCTCGCGGCCCCGCCCCTTCCGGTGGGCCCCGCCAATCGTGTAGCGAGGGGAGCCCAGTGCCCCCTGGGAAATGTAGTCCGGCCAAGAGCGGCGCGCCCGCCGCCGCAGGACAAGCGCAGCGAGCTGGGAGAGGCGGGCGCAGGGAGCTGCTCCACCGCTGCAAACAGAGGCGCTCTCAGGGTGCTGCCTTTCCGTAGCGCTGTGGCCTAGGGGCGCCGGGGCTGCGCTCACAGTCTGCCCGAGCGAGGGAGCAGCTCTCAGGCTGGTACCTCCAGGGCAGCTCAGCGTTTGTCCGACAGCGCGAGCTCCTGCTGGCGCCTGAGTCTCTCCGCCTTCGTTACAGAAAGCGCAGGTGCCTGTGCGGAGAAGAGCGTGAAGGAAGTGGAGCCCAGAGGCAAAAAAAGTCAATTGTAGCACGTAAGAAAAATAAATCCACATTTTAAAACACTTTTATCCTTTATTCATTTATATATCTATATCTATTTATTCAGCCTGTGGTTGTTTATACATTGGGACTGGTGCCATTGGAGAAGACCAAGACCCACTGCATTCAATAATTAAACAAGATAGTTTCCAAAGTGGCCCTGCTGGCATCTGATCATTTTTCATTGCTTTTCTCTGAACACATATATGAGGATCACTGAGCATGCTAACTTCTGTACATTAGCGGGTGCCACAGATTTACCCTGCCTGATGATTTATTTAATCGCTTTTTGGTTAAAAAGAAAAATCATTGACCATTGCTGGTTCCTTGACCACTTTTTGCTCCATTTTAGTTTCTCTGGCTGCCAGGCCAACATTGCACTACCTTGCCCTTACTGGGCTAGAAAAAACATATGTCATTTTCTCCGAGATAACAACTGCATCCAAAATGACACTTGGATAGATCTCAGCCCCTGCCTTCACTTTACTGAAACTCAGGAGCACTCAACACAGCCATGGCACATTTCCCAAGGCTGGACAGCAGGATGACTGCAGTGAGGTATGGCTATTTGCTGATGACAACTATTGTGTCCCCTTTGCATTAGTTCTCCAGCCATTCATTCAACTTTGAATCCTGGAGGGTGATATCATCATGATGACATGTGGTCATGGTCTAGTGATCAAATAAGCTACCTGCTAGCTGAGGGCAAACACAGTTGAGCAACATGCTTGTAGCGGAAGTGACTAAGAGATGCAATAACTTGTCGGGGCTAAGATTATTAGGCCACAGAAGTGATACTGTTAGTTGGTACCACCACCTAGTTACTGCTTACAAGAAATAGTCTCCATATATCTTTCTCCAGGATTTTTTAGAATAATAGTTTACACTTCCAGAGCAGCTTTTATCAGAAACTCCCAAAATGCATAACAGTTAATATATTGTTATATCACACCTGTGAGATGTGTTATCCTTCATTGGGATGTTGGGACACTGAATCATAGCAAGGTTAAGTGACTAGCCTGAAGCCACAGCATGTCTGTGGTGGAACCAGGAATAAAAGTCAGATTCCCAGTTCTGTGCTTTAAACAAAAGACCATATCTTTCTTTGTGAAAGCAAAGAATAGGTGAAAGGAACAACTCAAAAGCAAGTTTTGTTATTAAAGAAAACTTGGGTTATTTTCCTGCCATAATGAAGTTAAGACTACACGAGCACACGCTTTGCTAAAGGATTCAAACATCTGAGAACTTTATGACCACAGATTACAGCTTGCCAAACCTCCATTTGTAGGACTCAAGAACTAGGATATATACCTTAGACATAGCTTACGTGCCACTCAGCCTGGGTTTAAGTATCAATAACTTTCTTCAGAGAAAATCTCCTCTCTTCCGTGGCTTCAGACCACCTAAATGAGCATTTTCCTGGGCTCCTTTTCTAGATCTGTGGAATCTCAGATCCTGATAACTATAGATAGAAATGTACACCAGCAGCAGGCTTGATTACTAACAGCATGGGTCAGCAGTGGGGTTAGGACCCAGGACTTTGAACTGGAAAATGCTGATAGAGTGTGGGGTACATGGGATATAGGATTTGTCTCCTGTAACAAAGCACACGCACACACACATGTTTTTCAGCCCCTTCCTCATAGAGCTGGGCTACACTAGGGGCGGGGTTCGAACTAAGATCAGAGGTGAAAATAAGCCGGTACGCCCCTGTACGGCGTACCAGCAAGAGTCGGTGTGCCGTACTGGAGCGGATCAGCTTCCCCGGGCACAAGCAGTGGCTGGATCCCCAGGCCCTTTAAACTGCTGCCGGAGCCCCCCCGCTGCAGGAGCCCGGGGGAGGCTGTGGCGGGGCTCTGGGGCAGTTTAAAGGGCCGGGGCAGTTTAAAGGGCCCGGGGCGGTAGCTGCAGACCAGCCTCAGGCTCTTTAAATAGCTGCCGGAGTCCGGCCACCACCTTCCTAGGGCTCCGGCAACAGAGCTCCCGTCCCCGCGGAGCCCTGCTGTGGGAGGCCGGGGGGGGCTGCGGCGGGGCGGCGGGGCTCCGGGGGCAGTTTAAAGGGCCCGGGGCCCTGCAGCAGCCTCCCCCAGGCTCTCGCAGCAGGGCTCCGCAGGCATGGGAGCCCTGTTGCCGGAGCCCTAGGAAGGTGGTGGCCAGACTCCGGCAGCTATTTAAAGGGCCCGCGGCTGGGCCGCCGCTAGCACCCCGGGGCCTTTAAACTGTCACCAGAGCTGGGGGGGTAAAGGGGGAGGCCCCTTACTGATACGGGGGCTGGGCTGGGGCTGGCTCTGCCCTCAGCTCAGCCCCTTCCAGCCGAGGCTCCGCCCCTTCTGGAGTTGGCCCCAGCCACATCCCCGTACCGGTAAGACGCTGCAGTTACTTTCACCCCTGACTAGGGCCATGGTTACACTGGCACGTTATAGCGCTATAAAGCCCCCATGAGTGCTATAACCTCCTCCCCGTCCACACTGGCAAGGCACTAAGAGCGCTATAACCGCTGAGTTATAGAGCTATTATTAATCCACCTCCGCATGGGGAATAAGGGCTGTAGCGCAGCTGCTGTAGCGCTACAGGAAGAATGTGGACACCCACTGCGCATTAATTGGCCTCCAGCCTGTCCCATAATTCCCGTTCGAGCCACTCTGGTCATCACTTGCAAACTCTTTTGTCCTGTCCTCAGGTGACCACACGTCAGACCCGCCCTTTAAAGTTCCAGGGAAATTTGAAAATCCCCTTCCTGTTTCCTCCAGCCAAGCGTGGCGTGCTCTCAGGGAACCCTTGCAAGTGATCATTCTCATTGATCTGATTGATTACGTGGCGTGGTCTCAGGGAATCGTTGCAGGTGATCATTCTGATTGATCATCATGACTCCACGTGCCATGCCTCCTCGCAACAGGCGATCCCCAGCATGGAGCAATAGTGAGGTGCTGGACCTCATCAGCTGTTGGGGGGAAGAGGCTGTTCAGTCTCAGCTGCGGTCTAGCCGCAGGAATTTTGACACCTATGGGCAGATATCACGGGCCTTGGCAGAAAGAGGCCATGAGCGGGACACTCTGCAGTGCCGTGTTAAGGTAAAGGAGCTTAGGAATGCGTATCGCAAAGCCCGCGAGGCAAACGGCTGCTCCGGGGCAGCCCCGGTGACTTGCAGATTTTATAAGGAGCTGCACGCGATACTTGGTGGTGATCCCACGGTCACTCCATCGACCACCACGGACACTTCCCAGCTCACCAGTGAAGGGGGGGGGTGAGGAGGAGGACGAAGACCAGGAGGATGAAGAAGAGGAGGAGGATGAGGACAAGGCGGCAGCGACCCAGGGCACGGAGGAGTCCCTGGACGCATGCAGCCAGGAGCTCTTCTCAACCCAGGAGGGCAGCCAGCCACAGCATCCGGCAGTTGCAGGGGCCAGCTCAGCAGCGGATTGCAGAGGTAAAGCTGCTTTTCTATGGGGAAGGCTGGCAGCTTGGGGTGGAAAGGGATGAGGGGGGCATTCCACCTGGTGCTCTGTTCAAGCCAGGAGGAGGGCAGGGGGGCATGCAGCCAGGAGCTCTCCTCTAAAGCCAGGAGGAGGGCGGCCAGCCACAGCGTCCGGCGGTTGCAGGGGCCAGCTCAGCAGTGCATTGCGGAGGTAAAGCTGCTTTTCTATGGGGAAGGCAGGCAGCTTGGGGTGGAAGGGGATGCTTGCATGCTTGCCTACATGCGGAATAGAGCATTGATGTAGTCTATCACCTCGTGGTAGTCATCATCAGTAATCTCTTCAAAGGTCTCAATAAGAGCACTTGCAATGCGCCTGCGCAGGTTTCCCGGGAGAGCCAGCGTGGTCCCCGTCCCGGTCACGGTCACTAGTCCCTGCCACTGTGCTACAATGGGTGGGGGGAGCATTGCTGCACATAGGCAAGCTGCATATGGCCCTGGGCGGAAGCCGCATCTTAATAAAATCCCTTCCCTTTGCTCCTCAGTGACTCGAAGCAACGAGATATCTTCCAGGACAAACACCTACGGAGAATGTTGGAACAGTGTTCAGAGTAGGGCTCCCGCCACTTCCCGGCACTCCACCCCCCACCCCACCTCCGCCACAGCTTTTCAGGGCAGGGAAGAAATCCTTCCCCCTGCCTGCTGCTCAGAGTGGGGCTCCTGCAACTTACCGGCACTCCCCACCCCCTCCCCCGCCACAGCTTTTCAGGGCAGGGAAGAAATCCTTCCCCCTGTCTGCTGCTCAGAGTGGGGCTCCTGCAACTTACCGGCACTCCCCACCCCCTCCCCGCCATAGCTTTTCAGGGCAGGGAAGAAATCCTTCCCCCTGCCT
>ML677343.1:24647348-24715207 GCA_007922305.1 Dermatemys mawii | reverse complement strand
GCCATAGCTTTTCAGGGCAGGGAAGAAATCCTTCCCCCTGCCTGCTGCTCACACTGTGGCTCCTGCCACGTACCGGCACTCCCCACCCCCTCCCCCGGCACAGCTTTTCTTGGCCAGGGAAAAAATCATTTCCCTTGCCTCTGGAGTACACTCACCATGGCAGGGGCTCCGTTGCTGTATCTGTGCTGTCTGCGGGACAGGCAAACGGGGAATGCAGGGGAATGATAGGCATGTCTGCTCTTTACAAGGGAACCACTGTTAAATGTATCTTTTTATTTTAGAAGGGTCGTCCTTCACCCCTTCGCCATCGCTCTTATCAACAGCTGAGAGGCTCAGGCGACTGAGGAAGCGGCCACGAAGGAGCAAAGAGGATCTTGTACAGCAAGTAATGCAACAGGCTGTAACGGAGAATCGAGTTGCACAGAGGTGGAGGGAGAATGAGAGCAAGTTGAGGGAGAAGGCGCGGAAGGAGAACACGATTCACCGCCGGAAAAGCACCGACAAGCTGCTCTCATTACTGCAGCTTCAATTGCAGACTATGCAGCGGCTTGTCACCCTTCAGGAGGAGAAGCTCCACACCCACCACCCCAATTATCATTTGCCCCAACTCCCTTCCCCTTCTTTGCCTCTGTACCCTCCAGGCCACTATCATCAGCCAAATGGTTATCACCATCCACAGCTGCCTCCAACCCCTCTGTCTTCACCGAACAACCCCCAAACCCCAGACCATTATCCACTGCAGTCTACCCCTAATAACATGCCTTACTGCCCTCCGCAAATGGGGTTCGGGGGACATGGCCACTGTGAGGGCACTGGAGACTCAGAGACCCAGACATATTCCGATCTCTGACTGACCCCATGACACCCCCATTGCACCTCCCCTGGCTTCCCCCTCACATGCATCACAATATTTTCTTTCAGCAACCGAAGTACCTGTTCAATACATGAATTGTCTTCTTAATAAATTGGTTTCTTTATTAAGTGTACATACATTATTACAGGCTACAGAAAAGCAAATGCCTGTTCCTGTTAAAAGAATGCTCCCTCCCTCCCTCCCTCCCTCCATCTGCACCTCACTTTAGAACTGGCTTTCAGCCTCAAAATGCTCCCTCAAGGCTTCCCTGACCCTAACAGCCTCGCGCTGGTCCCCTCCAAGAACCCTGCTCTCTGGCTGGGCATATGTGGCCTCCAGGCGTTGAACCTCCGAGGACCATGCCTGAGTGAAGCCTTCGCCCTTCCGCTCACAAAGATTATGTAGGGCACAGCGTGCGGAAATAACCACGGAGATACTACCCTCGGCCAAGTCTAGCCTCCCATAAAGACAGCGCCAGCGCACCTTGAGACGCCCAAAAGCACACTCCACAGTCATTCGACACTGGCTAAGCCTGTAGTTGAACCTTTCCTGACTGCTGTCCAGGCTCCCTGTGTAGGGTTTCATGAGCCAGGGCATTAAAGGGTAAGCAGGGTCACCAAGAATCACTATGGGCATTTCCACTTCCCCCACGGGGATCCTCTGGTCTGGGAAAAAAGTCCCAGCTTGCAGCTTCATGAAGAGGCCGGTGTTGCGGAAGATGCGTGCGTCATGCACTTTTCCAGACCAGCCAGCGTTAATGTCAGTAAAACGCCCACGGTGATCCACAAGCACCTGGAGAACCATGGAGAAGTACCCCTTTCGGTTAACGTACTCCTCAGCTAGGTGGGTGGGCGCCAGAATAGGTATATGGGTCCCATCTATCGCCCCTCCACAGTTAGGGAAACCCATTTCTTCAAAGCCAGCCACGATGTCATGCACGTTATCCAGAGTCACGATTTTTTGTAGCAGGATGCGATTAATGGCCCTGCACACTTGCATCAGCACAACTCCAACTGTCGACTTTCCAACCCCAAACTGGTTGGTCACCGATCGGTAGCTGTCTGGTGTAGCCAGCTTCCAGATTGCAATAGCCACCCGCTTCTCCACCGGGAGGGCAGCTCTCAGTCTGGTGTCCTTGCGCCGCAGGGCAGGGGCGAGTTCAGCACACAGTCCCATGAAAGTGGCTTTTCTCATTTGAAAGTTTTGCAGCCACTGCTCGTCATCCCAGACTTGCATGACGATGCGATCCCACCACTCTGTGCTCGTTTCCCGTGCCCAGAAGCGGCGTTCAACAGCCGTGAGCATGTCCGTTAATGAGACAAGAAGCTTCGTGTCAAATGCATTCACCGCTTCGATCTCGTCTTCAGACTCATCACTGTCATCCTGCATGTCAAGGAATAACTCCACTGCACACAGATATGTGCTGGCGACAGTCGTCAGCATGTTCCTCAGCAGTTCTGGATTCATTGCAGCACACGACAATGGAAGACGGAGCGCGCCTTGCTGAAACCCTTGAAAGATGGCGCCGGAGGTGGAAGGAAACACAGGGATTGCTGGGATATGCCAAAAAGCATCATGGGTAGTTGAAACAGGATATAGAATGCCCCGCAAGTGACGCCCCCCCTACCACAAGGCATTGCGCCAGATCAGGAAGAGGTGTACTGTGGGATACATGCCCTAATGCGCTGCTCTTAATGCCGTATTAAGTGCCGCAAATGTGGCCATGCTATAACGCTGGAGCATCTCAGTGTGGACATACAATAGCGCTATTATTATTGCTGTATAAGGGGACCGCTATAACCAATAGCGCTATAATCTTGTAAGTGTAACCATACCCTAGGATACACAACTTCAGCTACGCTATTCGGGTAGCTGAAGTCGAAGTATCTTAGTTCAACTTACCTGGCCGTCCCCACAGCAGCGGATCAACCTGGGCCACTCCCCCGCAGACTCTGCTTACTCCTCCTGCTGAGGTGGAGTACAGGCATCGATTCGAGGATCTATTTATCGCATCTACATGAGATGCGATAAATTGATCCCTGATACATCGAGTGCCACCTACCAATCCGGCGGGTAGTGTAGCCGTACCCTTAGTCATTCCTTGAAGGAGTGAGCAATATGGACTTCTGGGCTGTAAATGTAATTATTGGAGATTGCAGCAGATGGCACTGTAGACAAAGAAATAAAGCTGAATATGCACTACTGGAGCTATCCAGCTCACCTGCTCCCCAATAATTGCATACCCGTACCTGTCTGTGATGCTGTCTAATTGAAAATGTCCGTTTGTCTCGTTGCTACCACTGTTTTACAATTGCAGGAAATCTTATACTAAATGCAGCATGGAAGTGTCAATGAAACTACAACGTTAACTGAGGAGAGGAGTTCCTGTCCTGTGTGTACGTGTGTGTGTATATATACACACACACACACATATATATACACACACAGTATGATATACATATTTTTGACTTTTTAAATTCTGACTTGAAACAAGAATTTCAAGAGTTTATATTTATACATATATAATAGAAATAGCAGTTATTTGCCCTTTTGACAAACACTAGCCTGATACAATAAATAATAATTTCATGTTACAACTGTGATTTAATGAAGATGGGATTCTGAAAATTGACGATACATGTGAACATTTAGTTATCTGTACAAGAACCTTCCTAAGAGTCCACTGACTGTAGGTTTTCATCAGTTTGCCTGTTGCAGTGGTAAGTAGAAATCTCACATACTTGTTTCCTAATTCAAATTGATCCAGGACACATTGGTTTAACCTTTAAAACAACCCCTTTCTGAGTGGTAAAATGGAAAAGGGAGAAAAGGGAGGAGGAAAAGAGGAAGAGAAGTAACAAACCTCCCCCCAAAATAGGAAGCCGCCCCCCAATATTCTAAACTGAAAGGTGGGTTTTTTTACTGAAAATTTCTGTGAAAATTTTCAGACAAGAAAAGAGTTTTCCCTTTCAAAACCTATAAAACAAAAATTACATCAAACTGACATCTTTCACCATTTTATTTTCCATTTTTTGACCAGCTCTAACTGGAACCATGACAACAAAATTTACACCTGAAGGAAACAGTTGCAGTCTTTACAATGATGTTTTGGCCACTACTACTGGATTCTCTTAGCGCAGCTGGGAATTTAACCATACCCTTAAACTGCAAATTCTGACAAGCAGGGGACACACCATCTACCAAGAGAGCAGCTAAACCCTTTGCCACCTCATCCACATTTATTCCCCAATCTACCAGCATTACTCCCATCTCATTGTATTACGCCAGAGTGGGAAATAGATATCTGAGTCTTCAACCAGACATCTGAGATTAAGTCGTGATTTCAGTGGGGCTGCCTGGTGGCCCAAGTATCTGCCCATGTGCATCACAATGCAGAAGTCGGGCTTGTACCACTGGAATCAGTGGGAGGTTTGCCAGTAATTTCAATAGGAGCTGGACTACAATCTCAGAGGACAAGCTGAGGTGACTTAAATATTTTTTCCCCTACTAAGGGCTTGACCCTGCACCCTGGTATCACATGAGCATCCCAGTGAAGTCACTCAGATTACTCCAAGGAGCAAGGACTGTAGGATCAGCAAAAAAAACATCAATTCCCCCATTGGGAGAAAAAAAGTGACTTTGGATCCTAAAAAGGTTCAGCAGCCCCTTTAAGTTTTCGACAGCTGTGCTGAATTTGAGGTCCTGGACTTTTTTGTTAGTCAGAGTTATCATTCATTTTGTTTGTCCTATAAATAGGCCCAGATCTCCACAGTGCTGCATTACGTTCCTTCCACCTGTTTATTCAAAAACTGTGGTAAATAATCCATTCTGCTTAAAATCCTCTGACACTTGCTTGGAGTGTCGTATTTTGGCAGACAGTGCTTCAAAGATATCATTCTGATCCACTGCTGTAGCAACCCTGTAAATTAATTCTTCCAAGGATTCCAAGCCTCTCAGTCCAAGATTAACTCCACAACCTGCCAGAAAGTGGATACAATAAAAAGGCATTTAGAAATGGTGATTAATGTCACAATGAAATATATGCCAATTAGCATATGAAGTAGAGTTGTTGATCTCCTTTGCTTTAAGCAATCAAAGTCAAGTGTCTTAGAGATTTCACCACTAGAAATATTGATTTAAACTTGATTATATATAATCTGTTGGCAACCCTGATCCAGCAAATCACTTAAATATTTTCTTAACTTTAAGCATATGCTTATATGTTTTACTGGATTGGGGCCTGTACTGTTTACCAGAGACTGGGGGATGGAAGAGACGTCTGCAGCTTCTACTGCGGACAGGGTTGGAGAGCGGGAGGGCTTCCCCTGTCCCACCCGCCAGGCAGCGGAAGCCGGGGAGGGGGACCCAGTGTGTGTGGGTTCCAGAGGTTATTCTGCCACTGCTGATGATATGGCAAAGAGTTTATTTGCCTCTTTGATAGAGGGTATGTCTATTTGTCAAAATTCACAATTTAGAGATATGGTAAATTCTCTGCTGCTCTCAGATGATCAACTATCAGCAGCAGTCATACTATAATTTATAAAGAAGCAACTGTTTCTTTCAGATACAGATCTTGCCTCCATGATTCATGTCCCAAGATTAGACTACACAGTGCATTGTACATAAGGCTATATTTTAAAGCCACTTGGAAACAAGTGAAAATCTGTAGTAATATCTGACTCTCAGGCTCTTGCTCATTTGTAATAATTCGCATTTATTTCTATGGCAGAGCTAAAGACAGAGCTAGCTGTTTGACGCTACATGTAGGCCATAAAACAAATTTACTACCTCATTGTAGAATATAATTTAATTCCAATTTAAGATCATTCAGTATTATTGCAAGATCCATTTAAGCTTTCTAGATTCCTTAGTTTTTATTCAAATTTAGTTTAGGAATTGCTAGTACGTCCAAGGACTTAATTTTAGTTTGTATCTTTTGCATACAAAGATAAACAATCTCAAATATTTCGAGGTTGAAATGGGATTCAAATGGACTTTACTGATAAGTATGTTTCAATTTTCTCATTTCTAACCAGAAGCAATCTTGTACATAGTTTGCACGGTCGATCCATTAATGAAACATCCATGGAATCCTGCATAGTTGGAATCAGTGTCACATAAAAAAACAAATTGAAGATAAAAACTTCTTAAACAATTCTCTGTTGCTCTAGTTCTAGCAGATAGTTTTGTAGTTCTGAAATTACACTTTTAAGGTAGACTCCAAGGTCAAAGCTGGTGAGGAGCAACAGTGATTTTTTCATAGCCTCCTAGATTAAAAACCCAGAAGGGACGACTTTGATCATCTAGTTTGCTCTCCTGTATATTACAGGCTATAAAATTTCCCTGAATTAATTCCTGTTTGAACTAGAGCGTCTCTTTTAGAAAGACACCCAATCCTGATTTTAAAGCTGCTAGTGACAGAGAATCCACCCCAGCCCTTGGTAAACTGTAAAAATGGTTAATTACCCTCACTATTAACTTGTGAAAATTATCTGACCTTGATTTGCTTGTTACTTCAGCTACCTGAGATATTGTTTGACTGTTCTAAAGTCCGTATAATTCCACTTCTGGTTACCTTCAGAGAAGCACCCAGATTGCTCAATCACTGACAATGAATAATACTGGTAAATTGTCTTATTTTGTGAACATAGGATGTTTTTTCTCCTTTCCATCTTCTATTGTGGTGTTATGCTTACAAAACTGTAATGTAAATTCCAACTCACCCGTGTCAAAATTCAGCACTCTGGCTGCTTCTCCTTCCACAGTGACCACTACATTGTCCCCCTCAATGAAAGCTGCTGTAACCCTCCTATGGGAAAGCATGATCTCAAAGAGTCTTCTGCTACACTGGACATGATGTAGAGTCAATTCATTCACTCTGGGTTCAATATCCATCTTGTAGGCATTGAAAGATTGGTGGAATATGTTCTTCATTATCTAAAAAACAACAAAGTGACTAGTGAACGGTAACAATCTTAATTGCAAACCCCACATTTGCACACCCAACAAACATCTGTGCGTGCGTATTAGGCAGTTCTGCATCTACACAGACACACAATATTGGGAGACCACAGGCTAAAAGAGAGAAATTAATGTCTTTCCCCTGGCAAGGAAAAAGGTGGGAGTGAAGAGTGAGCAGAAGAAAATTAGTGATGTTTCTTAGGAGCCCGTCCCTGAATGCAGCAAAAACTTATGCACATGCTTAATTTTACACATGAACTAGGCTCCCTTTGAGGTCATGGATTCACAGAATCAGTGACTTCCAGAGATCTCCCTGACATTCTCTGCTTCAGCCCCAGGGACGGCAGGATTCTGGAGCTGGCAGCCAGCAGGGCCCTGGCAAGGTTCCAGTGACAGGTGACAGACTCCTGAGGGGGCCTTTTCAGGGTTCCAGCAAAGGGCGACAGTCTTGCGTGGGGGAAGGGGAACACCTCAGGCAAGTGTCCCGTTTTCTCTTTGGGAAATATGGTCACCCTGCAACTCCCAGCCAATATGGGTGGAGGGAGGTCCCCCCTGCAGCTTCCAGCTGCCGAGGGCAGAAGGGGAACCCGACAACTCCCAGGCTCCACAGTGGCAGGGGAAAACATGGAGCCAAAAGTCACAGACAGGTCATAGCTTCCATGAATGTTTGTTTATTGCCCATGACCTGTCTGTGACTTTTACTAAAAATAACCATGACAAAATCTTAGCCTTACACCTGAATAATCCAAATGACATCAAAAAAGTTAAGAACATGGGGAAGAGTTTGCAGGTTGCGGGCCCCGGAAGTTCCTCAGGGATGAGACTGCATCATTTTTGCTTCTGTATAACCCTTAGCACAATGGGTTCTAATTAGGCCTTTAGGCACTCCTGTAAACATGGAGGAATAATAAACTACTAAAAATGGAAGAGGAAGGGTGATTACCAGCCCTTTTAGAAAGGAGGATGGAGTTGAACATTAACTACAAAAATGAAAACAAATGTAGCTTTCACTGTGAAGGCTTTAAGACTGGGGTTAGATAATTAGTTAATTGCAGAGGAGAAATCAAGGAGATGGAGCATAAGTAAAAGGAAGTAAAAAAAATCATTAAAATTGTTTATGAATATTAATCACAAGCACTTTTTCTTCATCATAACTAGCAGCAATCTTCACTCCTGATCAATGCTATCCTTAGTTTCTTTACACTGATAACAATACAAACAACCTCCCACCCCCGCATGACACTGCTCCTTTACTTCTAAAATCTAAATGTGTCTCTTAAAAGAAAGCAGAATGCTGTGTTCAAAGAACATTCTATGCCTATGTTCAAACAATTTGACTTGGCCTTACTTGCTTAAACCGTTTGCTATGTAAGGAATTGGATATCAGAAAAAGCTTTGCTTACTTTTTGCAAATATCAGATGCTAAGTCCAGATTCCCACAGGTTGCATAGCAATGTATGGTTATTACTAAAATGAATGTAGGGTAGGGGGAAATCCAGGAAACTTCAGGATATGGAATAATATCACTACACTTTCCCTCAAAACTGAATTATCTTCGGTTACATGTACAAACTTGAATCAAAAGAATCAATTCACTTGTAAGAGGCTTCCACCCCCCACCTCCACCACACACAAAAGGGTGATCATCAGTTGGCTTTTCTAAACAAACCAATTTCTTAGCACAAAAATTGTGACTCAGGGAAAATGAATAGCAAGAAAATAAGCCATAATTTTATGAGCAATATGAAGCCATGACTAGAACACAAAAGGCAAGGAAGCTACATACTTGTTATTGTTGACTACAGGGGGAGAAAAAAAGAAATACTAATGCTCAACACTTACATACACTTTCTATCAATAGCTTGGCCTGATCCTTTATCATTAATGCCAACACTAGTTTTGTCATAGATTTCAGTAGGAGCAGGGTAAGTCCCAACCATATAAACCCTTATTCATGTAAAGTAATCCTTATTCATTCTAATAGTTCCATTGAAGTCAATGAGACACTAAGTAATCCTCACTTACGTGTGTCAAAATTGAAGGGTGCAGCCCTAACGAATCCTAACACCACTCCTATAGAGTACAAGTCATGGGTGTGATTCAGCAAATCATTTAAGAATGTGCTTATGTTCCTTTCAAGTCTGTTAAAGCAGGTGCTCAAGTGATTTGTTGGTTCAAGGCCATGAATCCCATTTTGAAGAAGCTGAGATGCTCGAATTAAGTGACTTGGGCAAGGCTATGCAGCAAGTCAGCAGCAGAGTTGAAAATATAACTCCAGAGTTCCTGGCTCCAAATCAGCCAGTCAGCACTCGGATTCCCCCAATTTCTGAATCACATTTGTTTTGCTAAGCAGCTGTCATAATGCTAGGGATTCTTTATGGCTAGAGAGATGGTCATTTTTCTATTGGATAGACAGGTCTATAGTTTGTTCACAGAACTCACAAAACCATAGAAAACATTTACATTTTTAAGTGGATTTCTGTAAAATGAAAGGAATTGGCCATTTTGGATGATATTTTTGCTAATAAAAGTCCCAGTCCTGACTCCCCCTCAAACAAATATAGCTGATTTTCCATGTAATGGGGGAAGGAAGACTGCTAAATTTTCTTGTCAGGCTTCACCTCAACTTTAGGTTCTATCTATTTTTTTGAGGGGGCGGGTTCTTGATTTCCTAATGGATAATTGTTCTAGCTACTGTGTAGCAGTGAAGTATATCAACCTGTTAGATTGCCTGATGTTTCTTGAAGCTGCATTTTTGCATAGTTATTTAGTAACTTCAAACTCACTCACTTGCAGTGGGAAACTGGACATCCCTTCCCTCCCTCTTGAGCCTCATGATTCTTCACTTTTCTTTCTTCTGTTATTCAGCCTGGCTATAAAGAGTCAACTACCTTATTGTCAGACTTAACTGTGGTCCTTCACTAAGGATATATCCACACTGGAAAAAAAAATCACCATCCTCCAGTAGCAAGTCGGGTTTACAAACTTGGGCTCACAGTACAGCACCAGAAATAGCCAGGTAGATGTTCCATCGCAAGCCGGAACTTGGGCTCTAATGCCTGGGAAGTATGGTGGGCTTCCAAGCCCAAGTTCCAGCCTGAGCAGGGCATCTACATGGCTATTTTTAGCATTGTGACATGCGCCTCACTCTGTAGACCCAGGCTCTGAAACTCGCTGCTATGGGGTTGTTTTGTTTTGTTTCTTGTAATGTAGAGGTGCCCAAAGATGAGCTTTCCCGTTCACTTCACCATAGCATCTGCCAGTGGATAAATGCTGGGAATTTTATTCTTAGTAAGGGTCATTTTTATCCAAGCTTCTTAAACCAGGACTGTGCAATTGTGACAGAGCATGTATAGCCTAAGGCTCCCTCACCACTAGGACAAATGGAGGAGATAATTGTTTAAGGACTGGATGATTAACCAAATAATAAGGTGATTCAGCTTAAGGAGGGCCAGAGAAACTGAGGATCTCAGGCAGGTAAGAGTCCGTCATCATCCCGCATGTCTAAGAGAAGGTAAAAGTCTGGGGATCAAGGACTCGGGACAAATTTACACTACAAAATAGTCGACCTAAGCTATGTCGATATACAGCCATCACAGTAATAAAATTGCTCTTGCATGTCCACACTACAGTTGCCTGCATCCTCACCAGGAGCTCTCGCACTGATTTAACTTTAAATTTATCGCGTCTACACTAGACATGATAAATCAGTCCCTGATAGATTGATCACTACTCACCGTGGATGTGGCCTATGCCTTTTGTGGAGGTGAAGTTATTAAGTCGGTGTAGTGGGCAAATTACTTCAGGGGTGGGGGAGGAAGCTACATTTTAGCGTAGACGATTACAGAGTTAGGTCGACATAGGATGTGCGTGGGGACTATATGCAGCAAGGAATCCAGGGTGAGGGAGCCCTTTGCTGTGACAGCAACATTACATTTCTTTTTAAAATGGGTTAGCACAGTAGAAAAGTCTCCTTTCAAATATTTTTGCGATACCCATAATGTTGTCCGAGAGCTCTGTTAATTATTTTCTAGATGACCGTGATTACAGTACTAGAAAAGTGTGAGCCGTTAACAGTACAATCATTATCTGGCTGGACTTTTAACTGGTTGCCTCATTTTCAGGCTATTGCAGTATCCTAATTTCCATGTACAGAAAAAGGGGGAAGGATTTTAAATGTTATCTGCATCATCAAAACTGCACATCAGCTTTGTGGAGGTGGGAAGTGGGGCAAGAAACCACCACACTTCATTTAAATAAAACAAAACAACAGAAACCAACCCTACTCTCTCATTGTAATTAGAAGAAAGAAGTGAACAATTCTCCAATAAAGCTAAAAGGGAGCTACAAATTGAAGGGAAGTAGAAAACCTGTATTTGTGATACATGTTTTGCTTGGTTGGTTCCCCCACCCCCTACTCATAGCAAGAGAACATGAAATGTATTTTGTTTGGCAGCACTACAGCTGGAAAATGAACAGCAGCTATATTTCAGGTCAGACGAGGTCTTCCATTCATTCTCCTTGCCCAGTTGTCAGTTTCTCATTACTTTTTGAAGTTTCCCCCTCTCTGGCTTAAGTTTCCTTAAATAATTAAAACTCTATTGAGGCAGAGGGACTAGATCCTGGATCTCCCCTCTCAAAGCAGCAGGTTACAACGTCATTCTCAATCTTGTGAGTTTCCTCTGGCTCAGGGAATCTTTTCTTATTTTATCTGCAGTGGAATGGCTGCAATAGGAGAGAGACTACTTCATCAGAATATCCCATAGACCACTGGTTAGAGCACTCACTTGAGAGATGGCAGATCCCAGTTCAAATCCCTTTTCCCTCCTTCTAGTGGAGTAGGGGATCTGAACCAATTGTCTCCCACATCCCAGGTGAGTATCTTAGCCTGTGGGTTAAGAATAATGAGGGAGCTCACTCTCTCCCAGCTTCTTGCTAAAATAGCATAGGTGCCTAACACCAAGAGAGGGTGGGTAGCTTTGAGAAACCCCACGCAGAGGGAGATGTCTCCCTGCACCTAGATATATAGGCACCTATCTCTGTGAGATGGGGCAGAGCTTAGCACAGCATCTCTCATTGGCTAGCAGAGGTTTGGAGCAGCATAGCATGGTGGCTGCTGTGAATCTCTCCCCATTAATTGTATAATGAGAGGAGTTTAGGAACCTTATCCAGGCTGTGTGAATCCCAGTGATTTTCTAGGTATGGTGATGCTCCCAGTAACCATGCCCAAGTTTCTTTGTGAATGTAGCCCCCTGCTTTCACACACATAAAACCAGCTTAAAAATCAGGCAACAACCCAAAGGTCAGTTATGTACAAACCAATAGAAAGATCACTAATGAGAAGCAGATACCAGTCACAGAGGGCATGATTTTGCATTTATCTGGAAACGTACAGCATGTTTGCTTTAAACATACCTATCAATAAGGAAACAAATGTATTTTAATAAAGTACAGTGAATTGTCCGCATTTATCTAATATATCAAGCAAAGGACATGAAGTAATTCTATTAGGGGACCAGTTTGTTTCCTTAACTTGTTTTTCTTAAGCATGCTAGTACTGATCCTGTAATGTGCTAAGCACCCACATCTTCCATTGACTACAATAGGAGCACTGGAAACTGATCTTGGAACTGAGACAGAATTTCTTGCCTTGTCACTGTCCTTTGTTTTTATGATGGGTTGAACCAACCTACTTTCCAGATTTCAACAGCCCTGTAGGTAGCGCAGGATTGAAAACTGGGTTGGGATTTGGATTAAGTTAGTTTAGCTCAGCAGTTACTTCATTTCTCTTCCAAAATGATATACTGGTTCACAAAGAGAAATCTAAATATCTGCACTCAAAAATGCTTAATTTAAGAAAGATTCATTCTTAACTTTTTTAATTTGACAAACATAATGAATAAATTACTCAGCTGCCTGGTTAATGTCCTCCATCTGAGCTCAATGCAGCATGGTAAATAGACAAGCATATCTGTAGATTTATGGTCTGTCCTTGCCAGTAGATAAAGAGCTGAAGTTGCTGGTTAAATGCAGACAAGACTTTTGTTCTGTCAAGGGCTCACTTGAGATTGAGGATGTTTGTTGCAAATTTATTGCTGCTGTAACATATTTTATCTGAGAACTTCCTCCACAGTATAAATTCCATTGGCCAACCCCCAAGTTCCTATTTTAAATAAAGAAACCATGTTTTGGGGGTGGGTAACGCACAGGACAAGTGGAATTTTAAAGATCGAGGGGCTGTGTGATTTTTAATAAGATTGGCAATACTTTTCTTTGGCTGTTTAACTTTTCCAGAAGTGCTGTTTATGAAAGGCCATGGGTTCCAGTTTTGGGCCTTGGTCTGGACACTTTGCATATCTCAAAGAGAACAAAGCAGCCGTAAAGGTAAACCTTTGCTTCATGTAGGGGGCAGAGGGAGGGAGGCCAAGGTCATGGCTAGAAGTAGATGGGGACAGGGCTGGAGTGCATGGCACTCTTCCCAATACTGCTTGTGGGACTGCCACTGCCAGTGTAACACAGAACAGCCTGACTGTCTGACCTTTGAAAATCAAAATGCCTTAACTTGGGCATCCAAAAATTCAGGAACCCATATGCACTAGCTACTTTTGAAAATTAGGCCTGTATATAAAGCTTGTGTGTTCAGAACCTCAGCTCCTGATTCAACTGTCAATCAGGAGCTTTATCTCATTACCCACTCCTTTCCAGTGAGAACCTGGAAACTTTAGCCAAGAATTTACTATTTTCCTGATAGTTTTTATAGAGCCTCTTCACATACCAGATTATTTGCATATAGAGATTGATGCTGCTTGCTGGACTGCTGATCACCAATTCCTTGGATGATTAAAATTTCCAGAAGAATCCCTGGTGCCAGAATGCTAAAATTATAGAAACTGCACTTGGAAGAGTTGTGTCATTTCAGGGGAGGAAGGGAAAGGGAGTTCATGCAGCAGGTAACAGTACCTGCTAAGTTTAAGATTAGCAGCCGTGTTAGTCTGTATCCGTAAATAAGACGAGGAAGACTTTGTAGCACCTTAGAGACTAACCAGTTTATTTCAGCATAAGCTTTCGTGGGCTATAGCCCACTTCATCGGATGCACAGAATGGAACAGAAGTAAGATGCATTTATACACACAGAAAGCAAAAAAAAAGGTTGTACATTAGCATACCAATTCTAAGAGGCTGTTTAATTTGGATGGGCCATTGTCAGCAGGAGAAAAAAGTACCTTTTGAAATGGATATCTGTGTCTGACAGGAGATATCTGCTATAGTGCCTCAGTTTCTCGTTGGAGTCTCCAACGAGAAACTGAGGAACTGGAATTAATTTTCAGATTGGACACAATTAACCAAGGACTAAGTAGAACTTGCGACTGGTTCACTCATTACACTAATTGATTGCATTTCCCTAGTTAATTTACCTTCAATAGTTGTATCTCTCCTGTCAGACACAGATATCCATTTCAAAAGGTACTTTTTTCTCCTGCTGATAATGGCCCATCCAAATTAAACAGCCTCTTAGAATTGGTATGCTAATGTATAACCTTTTTTTTGCTTTCTGTGTGTATAAATGCATCTTACTTCTGTTCCATTCTATGCATCTGATGAAGTGGGCTATAGCCCACAAAAGCTTATGCTGAAATAAACTGGTCAGTCTCTAAGGTGCTACAAAGTCTTCCTCATCTTATTACCTGCTAAGCTACTAAAACTATGTGGTCACATGGTTGGCTTTATAATAGAGTGTTTAGAATGGCACAGAATAATACCCATCCTTATGTGACACTCCATCCAAGATCCATGCCTAACTGACCTCATTGTTTCCTTCTCCTAATCTTATTTGTGTCTTCTTCCATGTGTCCTCCTATGCCCTCTCGTAGCCTGTTCTGACATGTGTCCTGCCTTGTCTCCTTAAAACACACTTCTGTGAAGTGTATAAACCATCATCGCCTCATAAAGAAGCGTTATTAAAAAAGACAGACAATTGAACAAAAGATAATTATCCTACACCATGGTAAATAAGCCAAAATGGTCAGACTTCTGGACATTCTGATCTTTTGTAAATACAAAGATTAAAGAATAGAGAGTAATTGTATTCCTAAACATTCATGTATTCCAGGACATGGACAAAATTGTCATATCACCAATGTTTATGAAAACAAGTATGTACCACACTGATCAATATGTACCACTCAAACAAGATTAAAAACACACGTAATTTCTAAGGCTAAAATTAGCTCTGACATCCTATACTCATAATTCATGGTTAATGAATAGTTCTGTCATCAACATTGGTATTTTAACAATTGTCATAGAAAAGCGATTATCTTAGAAAATGGTGGTATCAAAACAGACAACTTATGTTACAACAATAAGCCAACCGGTCACAGTATTCAGCCCAAAGTATCTTTATAGCTATGAGGCTAAGTGCGAGGTTTTGTTTTGTTTTTGAGTACTTACCAAACCACTATACATTGATAAGTGATGGAAATGAACTGTTGACTTTTTGTAGCAAATGCTTGCATCACTCACAAAGAACATAGTGATTTTATTCAAAAAATTCTAGAGTTCAGTAAACAAAGAACAATAAAAGATTACTTAGAAGATAGTAGATCTGCAGAATTGTTTTTTCCTGTTAACCTTTAACAATAATTCCATCTTGTATAAGATATTCATTGTGTTCGGATAAAACATATTATTCAATTACAAAAGGTAACTAGCGTAGAATTTGTTCTAATTTCTTCCTGGTGCAAAATCTTATCTTCTCAGCAACTGTATCTGCTTAACATTTCGCAAAGCAAAGTTGTTTGCCTTTGAGACCAATCTCCAGCATTCATCTCTGAAAAGGTTCATTCTAGCCTAAGATTCACTTAGCACAACAGACCATTGCCACTTAAATGGTAACTAAGTAACTACATGCTCATTTCCTTGATCTGGCAGGTTAGTAACCTAGCACAAGATTATTTGTGAAGATGACTCACCATTGAGACTATTAAACACTGATGATATGCAGAAGAAAAGGTATTATTTAGATATAGGAAAAAATATCAAAAGAAAAGCACAATATTCCTGCAAAATAAAAATAAAACCCTATCCTGTGCATTTCAAATAGCCATATTGTGAATGGGAAAAGAGGGAAGGAAAAATCCTTGCTAAACCGCTGTGAAGAAAACTACTTCTAACGTATATATTATATCAAACAAGGCAGTGTTGTATTTTGTCAAAGGCTGACTCTGCTATGATAAGTCAAGCAGTAACAGGGCTCATAAAACCTAGGGCAGGAAAGAAGAAAGTATAAAGAATAAGGAAAGAATAAAGAACAAAACTGTGAGGAAGGCATTTCAAATTGAGGACTGTGGTGTGCATTTTCAACACTCATTCTACTCCCCCTTTCACCCACCTGTTATCTCTCTCCTTTCTCCAGTAACATAAGCTGGAACTGCAGAAACTAGTAATGCTGCTACCAGTGAAGCAGGATCCTGCAACATAGTAGGGTTAGGTATACCTATTCAGGCCTCGTCTACACTACCAGCTGGATCGACGCGTAGGGATCAATCTACTGGGGGCAAGGCAGAGTCGACGGGGGAGCCCACTGTCGACCACTGCTGCCATGAGGACAGCAGGTAAGTCGACCTAAGATGCATTGACTTCAGCTACAGTATTCACATAGCTGAAGTTGCGTATTTTAAGTCGACCCTCCCCGCTAGTGTAGACCAGGCCTCAGAGTAGGAAGACTCAAAGACTTGAAGGCCAGAAGGGACGAATCATGACTATCTAGTCTGACTTCCTGCACACTGCAGACCACAGAACCTCACCCACCCACTCCTGTAATAGACCCCTAACCTCTGGCTGAGTTACTGAGTCCTCAAAACATGATTTACAGAGAATCCACCATTTACTCTAGTTTCTGCAAGTGACCTGTGCCCCATGCTGCAGAAAAAGGCAAAAGCAAAACAAAACAAAAATCAGCCTCTCTGCCAATCTGTTTTTAAAAATTGTATCTATCTAATATGTGCATTTTCAGAATGATTGCATGCTATACTGTATGTTTAATGTGGATTGCACTAACAAAATATTTGGTTTGGAAAAATCTTGGGCCTAATTCTGGATGTCATTTATACCGGTGAAAACTTACTTCAGTGGTGGCATTACCCTTGTTCCTGATTTACACGACTAATTGTGAGATCAGAATCAGGACTTCTGTGTTAAGCAATTTGAGCAAGTTAAATGAAGAAGGATCATAAGCCCTTCTGTGAAATGCCCAACAGAGATTCTTTTGGCTGAAAGGCTGGCTGTACATTGAGTAGGGGCTTTAAAAAAAATAGCAAAACAAAACCCCCTTGCCTTTATTGTCCTCCACTCCATCTCTGACTCCTCAACCTGCTGCTTCTTGTGCCATCTCAGTGATGCATGTCACATCTTCTGGCTGCAATCCTATCTTTCTCTCACTAGCAAGACCTTAGGGATGTACATGTTACAAACGCCCCCTTGTATGACAGAACAGCAACCTCTCCAAATAAAACTTGTTTTAAAGATGCTTTATCAATGGGTGCAGAATGTTCAGATGCTTGGACACAACAGTGTTGAGCATTTTAGACATGTCTCTAAGTCTGTAGAAAAGGTGACAACAATGAAAAAGGGACAAGTTGTTTAAATAGAACTTGTAGTCATTCATATTACCCTTGAATTTCTGAGACAAAGTACATCATGAAGACCTTTATGCAATTGTCATTTGTGACCGAGTCCTGGTCAAAAAACCCTCAGCTGGTGCTCAGACACCACATGGCCGGTTGTCTTATTATAACCTGGTATAGATTAGCATAGTATCCTTAAATCATGCAATTGTGGGGGAAAGGCACAGCAGCATGGGTTAATTCTAGGCCCCTATATTGTCAAGAATTGTGTTAAGATATCAGCCAAGTCCTTTTAAAGTCAATGGGATTTACTCCTGTAGAACTGGAAATGGTACCCCAAAGGCTCAGACTTAACCTTAAATTGCCACTTGAATAAAAAGATATTAAATAACACTAGTCTGAACACCTGTCCCTGAAGCATTCCACTCAGTTGTTTATTGCCTCTTGTTTATGGTCTTTTGGCCAGTTTTTGATTCTGCTTCAAAAACAAGCAGAATTAGCTTCAAATAAAGATTCATGAGACACCCATCAAACATGTTAGTAAAGGCTAGCTATCTTAGAGCAGTTGCATTCTCCAACACCATCAAATCAATAAATTTAAAAAGCAGTCGCATTTGCTTAGTCTGCTAATGGGGTGTTAAGCAGATCCAGTGAGACCACAAGGAGTTATAGACATGTATTTTAAATTGTGTTTAATTTCAGATATAATACAGGAGTCTGAAAAGCATATTGCAAACTTTTCATTGAAAGATGTGTCCACATAGGACGAGATCTTCAGAAAGACTCAAGAGGTTGGGTACTGAGTGCTTTTGAAACTCTGTGGGTGCTGAGCACTTGGAAAAAAAAAATGGTCATAAGTAGAGCTGGACAAACAAGATTTGTTCGTTTGCTTACCATTCCAAAAAGCCACCCACCATTTCCTTTTGATTTTGACCATTTTTAAACAATGTGATTGTTAATAAAAAAATTTTAAAATGAACCAAAATCTAAATCAATTTTCTGGATTTTTTTTAAAAAATCTAGAACAATTTGGTGAAGTTAACTAGGTGAAGTTAGCTAATTCACAACATATTTTGGTGTCACTGACTGCATTTTTTGCTGAAAATTCCACCCAGCTCTAGTAATGATTTTCTTGAAAATCCGGCTCTTGCTACACAAGATGTTTGCACTGATGCTTTAATTTCTCTCACTGAATCTGAACCGGAGTTTTTTTTTCAAGAGAGATTGAAGGGAAAAGCTACTCCCCTAAAAGGCTGGATAAGTGCAGCTTTTTTAAATGAAAAATAGATCTTTGAAGAATAGTGGTTAACAATGTGCCCTCATTACTCACATTTAAATTGCTTTTCTTGGCACAACCTATGTGTACAAAGGGACCTCCATTCCCTAGTTGAATGGAATCCAGCATTTTAAATCTGTGATTAAATTCATACAAACTTCATGTTTACTGGATCTCTAGTGGTATGAGCTCTGAAAACCTGTTAATAAAGCCTTCACCACATACTTGTGTTCCTGTGCTAGGCATGGTACTCACACAGACTTCTTCTGCAATACATATTCACTTCATGTTCTAAAGGCTCAAAAACATTAGACATGACAGTGGAAAACAACAGCGCTCATTCCTACTCATTAAAGACAGTGAGAAATGTGTGTCTGGGCTTGCTGTGCCAATTCTGAAAGTAAAAAAATGGCTTCGGCCCCAGCACTTCTTTCATTACAAATTAAGCACTGACTAAAGGCCAGGTTCTTCACAGTATATGCTGGATTCTGATATCAATTTTTGAATTTTTGTTAGCTCAGTTGGAGTTCCTCCTTCTTTATTAATGGTTAGATTGAGTCTTGACCCTACACAGCTATGTGGGTGAGTAAGGAGCCCACACACTATATCCATGTAGGGCTTGCTTGGATTGTAGCTCTGGGAACAAGGAGGAGAGCAGGAGTTAAGCACATAATACACCTCCCCTGAGCAAGAAGGTGGGAATGAGAGAGCTAAGACTCCATTTTCCCCAATGCACTAGCCAGCAGACCTGGCTGACTGCCATAGAAATAAGCTGGTAGTGCAGTAGGAATATGCTACACCCTGGAAAAGAGTGTAGTAGTAAGTTACCCTCACCGCCACCAGAGCAAAGCTTAACAAGAGGAATTGTGACTCTGTGGCACAACTTCTCAGCTGCACTGCCCTAGCAGGACCACTATGTGCCACTGCTTACTCAAGATTGCGCTGAATGGCTCAATCTGGCCCCTAGCATGTATGTTCCCCTCAGTTGCTGTGGGATTCACATGGATAAACCTCATTAATGATAATAGATAGAGCTAGCCAGAGAAAGACAATTGAGTTTTGGAACAACATTTTGAGGGTTTGTTTTGTTTTGTTTTCATGAGAAATGAAAAATATTCCTTTTTGTTTGTTTGTTTTTTGTTAAAAGGCATTGTGCTGAAAAGGGCTCTCTGTCGAAGTGACAGAGACTCCACTGTGGATCTCAGAAATCTTCCCAACAAAAACTAACTCAAAACGTATGCTTCTTCATAAACTATTTAAGCTTCCATGAAACAACAAAAACATCACTGATAGCGTTCTCACCAGCTCTGCTAGTAGGAGTGTAATATGGGGCAGGCTCCATCACCATTCTCACATACTGGAGAGAGCTTGAGAGGTTTCTGGGGTAAGGGACAACTTTGTGTGATTTATTTACACTCCCATCACCAAACACCAAGATGGTTCTGTGCAGCAATATTTACTGTGCTTCTCTGATGTAAGACCTTTTTCCACAGGGCCATGGAAGAACATGCTCTCCCTTTCTTGAGCTGTCCGAACACGCTCCACACAACGAGCCTGGCTTCTCATCCTCCCACTTTCTTCCTGTGTCTTATATATCCCCCCACCACACCTGCAGCTGATGGGCTAATTGGTTTATCAGTCCTCCCAGCCTATTCAGCTAATTAGCTTACATATCCTGAATCAGCTTTTTCCTAGGGCGCTGACTTATGCCTAAAGTGATCACAGTGCTGGCTCCATTGTTAGCTTCCAGCCCTCTGCCATAAGGAAATACACATGAAAATCGCAAAACACATTGAATATTTCTGAAGAGCTACAGCCTCTCACAGCCTGATGGATCCTGAACCTTAGCTGCCTTACACTGCAGCTGGGACTATGCCTCCCAGCCCACATAGACAGACATGCTAGCTCTATTCGAGCTAGCATGCTAAGCATAGCAGAATGGACTTTGCGGTGCAGGCGTTGGTGCAAGCTAGCCTTTAGAGTACAAGCCAGCCTGCTTCCCTGGGTCCTTATTCAGGTGGCTAGCCCATGCCACAATGTTCACACTACTATTTTTGGCATATTAGAGCAGAGATAGCATGTGTCGGTCAACGTTGGCTAAGAAACACATTCCCATCTGTAATGTAGACATGCCTTAAGTACCCAGGTAGAGATTGTTTCCCATATTGCTCATGAGAAACATACAGCTTTAACTGAGTGTCCAGTCTTTGTGACTGAAACCTCAACTCTTTATATAGTGGTTCCAACCAAGAGCGTGTGCCTCCAATCATATATTTTGGGCCACTTTTCTGCAGCTTAACAAAACGCCAGTTGACATAAATGAAAGTTTTGCTTGAATAAGGGTTGCATAATTTTGCTCAGTGTTACCAAATTTAAAACACTGAAACAGAATACTCTTCTCAAAGAATTTCCTGGCCCTTTGAAAGGTGATAGTTCTGAATACTCACTGAGGAATTGAGAGTATGCTGTAGAAATCTTACAACTTTGGAATCAGAAGCTGGACATGCCAAAGCCATGTATCGATTACGGAATGTCCCATAGATTTTCAGATGGAATCCTGGCTTCAGAGATTCCTTACCCGTGGAAGATATATCCATTCCATAAGCAGAGAGATCAAAATATAGACTGTGAGCACGGATCTCTGGAGTTGGCACCTATAAAAAGTGCAAAAAAAAAAAAAAGGGAAAAATAATTAAGGGCTAATCTAACTAATGTATTCATTTCACAGATTCTATCTGATGACTCTCACATGGGATGCCTTGCAATGAATCAAATATTTAGAGAGTGATATTTGTTTGTTTCCAGATAAGAAGAATTCAGAAAGTTACCCCATGCATTTGCACTGCCATTTCCTTTCCTTTCCGTGTTGTTCAAGATGTTTTTTTCTTCATGCTGAAGGCTGAGAAAAGAACGTCTCTGAGATTCTAGTATATAATGTTTTCAGCACAGTGAAATTGCACTAAGAACACTAAAAGCAAATTCCCTTTTCCATAGGAGTACAGCATGGTCCGGTGGACTGGGCACAGGTTCAGTTATGAGATCAAGAAACTTGATTCTACTCCTGTTTCTGACATTGTCTTGTTGTGTGATCTTATGGAGGCCAGGAAACCCCCGTGCCTCAGTTTCCTCACCTGTTAGTGAGGATAATGATACTTTATTCTTTTGTAAAATGCTTGGATAGTTACAGATAAGGGCTAAGTATTATTAGAGAATAATTTTTCTATAATGCTGTGGGGGGGGTACTTGTGTTATTAGAAATTAGCTGCCTCAGAAAAGGAAAAATCTCTCTGCACCTTATACCAAAAAAACCCACATTATTTTAATTTTGAATATAAAATTTTAGAGCCTGCAAGTCCACTCAGTTCTACTTCTTGTTCAGCCAATCACTCAGACAAACAAGTTTGTTTACATTTGCAGCAGATAATGCTGCCCGCCTCTTGCTAACAACGTCACCTGAGAGTGAGACCAGGTGTTCTCATGGCACTGTTGTAGCCAGCATCGCAAGATATTTACGAGCCAGATGCACTAAAGAGTCATATGTCCCTTCATGCTTCAACCACCATTCCAGAGGACATGCATCCATGCTCAATAACAATCCAAAGCAGTGCAGACCGATGCATGTTCATTTTCATTATCTGAGTTGGATGCCACCAGTAGAAGGCCTTTTTTGGTGGTTCAGAAAATACTATTTCTTTCGGTTTTTTACAATGCAAATACTTGTAAATCAAAAATAAAGATAAAGTGAGCACTGCATACTTTGTATTGAAAATGTAGAAAACGTCAAAAAATATTTAAATGGTATTCTAGTGCTGATTAACAGTGCGATTAATTTTGTTAATTGTTTAACAGCCCTAATTAATTTTATTTTGTAGCCATATACTAGCAAATATCACATTGGATTAAAGTAAATATAGAACAGATATTAGATTTAAGTCACGGTATATTTCCTGATATTGACTCTACTGTTTCAGAATAAAATACTGCACAATATCTACTAAGGGTGTTATTTAAAAAAGCAAGACATCCACACTGTAGAGGGAATCTTCCACTGACATTTCACTCTGTTCCAGATTGTGGACAGCTTGGAAGGAAACAATCCTAACTTGCAGAAGACATAATCTGGTTCCCAAGAGTGACTGTGGAGTCACCACCAGATGTGGGTCCAACACCTAGTCTACAGCACAAAGCTCATAGGCATTACTCAAGTAAAATTACCATTGAAGTGAATGACAGGTTGTGTTACACGTTGATCAGTTATAAATGATAATAGTAATGGATATTTTAAGGGAGACTATTCCCCAGCTGAACACAATCTCCTGTCTAATTTATATTATTATTCCATAGGCAAGTTGCCAGTGATGCACATGCCATATAGTGAAAACTGTTTTGAGAAAAAAAAATCATGAACTAAGCTATTTCTTACCATGCCTCTCATTTTCTTTCTCTTCCTCAATTTTTCCCCTATTTGTGCCTAAACAGGAGGTGCTAAATACAAAAGAAGAAAAACAAACTGTATGCTCTTTGGGGCAGTATGTGTGAGGACCACCTCGCGCTTTGCAGATGCTACCATAATGCAAACAAATAGGCCAACTTTCAGAGTGCCTCCTTGGCTTCTTTTTTGGTACTAAAACATTCCAGAAGCTTTGGGAGCAGCCCAGACATATTTTGGTAGTATGCTTAGAATGCTAGTTATTTCCGCACACATACAACCTGATTTTCAGAGATGCTAAGCCCTGCAAACTCTCTTGAAAGTCAATGAGCACCTGGAACATCTGAAAATCAGGCCCATACAATATCTGTAAGGTTATGTCAGAGTAACAAAAAATGCCCGTGAGGGTTAAAGTTCTTGTGATTTCTGAGTGTGCTTGGAAGGATTCGATTTTTGTTAGTTGATAAATGTTGATTTCACCAAACACACACAAACCGCTGAAAAAAATATTTCCATCAATAATAATTGACATTTACAGATAGGCAGAGTAAAAATAATGCTGCTTGAGAACTTATTAGAGTTTGATGTAAGGATATTTACCGTACTTTGTATTGTTTGACATGTGATGTTGACAATTTGTGTTTTTATAGTTAGAAAACTTTATTTTTGACTCTCAATGTCTGTGATTAAATAATTGTCTCACTCCCCACATTGTTTGACTCCACCAGAATTTCCCACAACTGTGAAATGTATATATAGATAAAAATTTAAAAAATGCTTAAAAACAAAGGTATTTGTCTGGTATTTATTGCAATTATAAAAATTTTGAATTATGTCCAGCCTTCTTATGAGCTCTCTTCTCAGAGTCTTTGTCCCTGGATAATGAACAGCATCTCCTGAGCTTAGCATAAAGCTTGACATTTCCCTTCCTATTCATGGCTTCCTTCTTTCCTTTCAAAGAATGATGGGATTAGCACAGCAATTCTAATAAACAATGCATAGAAAAGGCAACTAGCATAGTGTGCAATTCATCTATTCTTGTCATCTTCCCTTAATATTCTAGCAGTCAAGTGATTCACTGCACATGGTAATCATTTCCTCTAATCAGTTGTTCCTTTATGTAATCTTGTTCAGCCCTATTTACTGTATTTGCCAAGAAAGATGAATATGAAGCTATTGTGGTTGTCTATTTTAATATTGAGAACAAATTAATTTGAACTCAGGCAACAAAATAATAGCAAAAACTCGCCATCTGTTATGTAACATTCATACCCTTACATAAGGTACTGATGAGGTAAGAGATTAATATATATGTTTTAATAAATTGTTATTCAGTTGTTACAGGGCCTAACTAGTCAGTAAGTTGCTTATAACCATAAGACCTTCTACTGATGTACTTGGAACTATCTACAACATATACTCCTTATGTGTTTATAACATGTTTAGAACATCTATTAATCATTTATTCACCCTTTACAAAGCCTTTTAAAATGTACCCCAGAATACAAAGTGGGAAACTCAGTGGGAAAAATACTTTGCAAGCAAACACTAGGTGGTTAAGGAAATGTTATATGGCAGCATAAAAGCTGTAAATCCCCTCACTATTTCTATAGTATAGAGCATCATACAGCAGATGGGAGTAAACAACTGACAGCAAAGAGTGTTCTTCTCATTACCTGTCTCTGATCAGGCCTCTCAATAGCTGCATTTGCTCCATAAGCATTACAGGATTCCACGATGTAATCTGGACTGATTCCGAGAACTGAGCTTGATTCTCCACAGGATCCATCTGCTATCACAATTATTTTTGGCCACTCAGAGGCTAAACTCTTCCTTATAAAGTCATCTGAGAACTGAAAGAAAAGGAGGATTGATCGTGAATGCTGTATGTTGATGTGTTAAGTAAAACACAGACTTTAGGGCCTGGATCTCCTCTGAAAAGCAATGATGTGAAAAAGACCCACCTCATTAAATTAATCTGTTTCACAGCTCCCTACCCTGAGCTGTTCTGGCCAGTCCCAATAACTTAGTCCAAAGACCTCATCCAATTATTGCAGTGATACTACTCCAGATTTATACTTTGATAAATGTGAACAAAAAATTGGTCTTCATCTAGCCCAGTAGCACCCCTTACATTATCAAAGAGAAATGATGAGTGAGACACAACACTGGCCAGAGACAGACACAGCTCTGGCATGTAGTGCTTTCTGCAACCATCACATCTCCTAGATCTGGGCTTGTACTAAGGGAGTAGCCTATACTCATAGTGTTTTGTTTCAACTCTAGGATCAGTGGTTTACCTCCAGCATCTAGTAAAGTGATTACTAAATGCTAGGAAGATCACCTGTAACAGCTAAGTCAAAAAATGTACACCAAATTCTATTCAAGTCCTCTGTTATAATGCAGCGGAGAAGCATATTACTTTCCCTTAATTTGGCCCTGGAGATGTAACCACAAAATACTAACACTTCACATTTCTTGTTAGACTTCCACCAGAAAATCTCAAAATTCTTCAGCAGCATTAATGAAATGTATAATCTCATAACACCCTGGTGGAACAGGAGGAGTTGTCCCCATATTACTGTTGAAGAAACAGTCAGAGATTAGGAACCAGAATCTGATCTCATTTACAGCATGTAAATCCAGAATAATTCCAATGAGAACCCTGTGCAGGATTACTGTGGGACCCTTGTTACATGAACTAACATCTAAACAGAGTGTTCGTGTTATTAGCTATGCTTGGCAGATTAAATGGAATGTAGGAAGTATTGTGGCCCAAGGGGTTTTTAGAGCTGCCCTTCAAACAATTTTTGTAATGATCAAACACAGCTACAACAGTTGTTCCCAAACAATATGCTCATTAAACATATATTGCAGATGGCAAAGTACACTCTAAATGGTAGAATTAATGTGAGAGTTTTGCAAGTATTTCTGAGTACTCACTGCTCGAGTTCACCTGAAATTGCTACGCTTTTCTGTATCGATAGTCAGATATTTCATAAATGAACAAGTTTTGATATAAGGTAACTATGGCGACATCTGGTGTAATAGCATTAACAGTTGTATCTATCAATTGAAACTGTTATTTGAAACTCTTAGCTTGTGCTTTAAAGAGATTGATAATGGGAAAAACACTTTTTTAAAAATATTGTGAAATGAAAAACAAAAAAAACCCATAAACAATTTTGAAAGATTTATAAATATCACAAGTGAGAGCCAAACAGAGGTAAAAATAGCCTGGTTTATGCAGGAGGTCAGATTAGATCATCAGAACAATCGCTTGTGGCCTTCAGACTTCTTAGCCAGATCCTCAGCTGGTGTAAAATCAGCATAACCAATTTACATCAATAGAAATTACAGAACTGATTCTGATTTACACTTTAACACATAATCATGAATAAAATGGAGGAGTGTGTCCAATATAATGGGAAAACATTCAGCCTTGGCATAACTCCAGAATCTCTGGAGTTCACCACACACAAATTTGACCCTGAAAGGGGACATATTCACTCACTTTACTTTTGCTTCTATATTTTAGCCCATCCATCATTTAATACTTATACTGCTGCATCACATCTTTCTGTTCACATATGGCTAGATTGGTGCTCATCCATTCTGGTGAGCACCTATCTGTATAAGTAGTCTATTTTCTGTAGGTTCCTATACTGCAGTTATCACCTTCCAGTAATACATTAAGTCACATGAATAGGCAACAGGTTTAAAACAAACAGAAGAAAATATTTTTTCAAACAACGCACAGTCAGCTTGTGGAACTCTTTGCCAGAGGATGTTGTGAAGGCCAAGATGCCTCAAAACAGAACTAACTTTCATGGAGGATAGGTCCATCAATGGCTGTTAGCCAGAATTGGCAGAAATGGTGTCCCAAGCCTCTGTTTGCCAGAAGCTGGGAATGAGTGACAGGGGATGGACTGTTTGAGGATTATCTGTTCTGTTCATTTCCTCTGGGGTACCTGGCATTGGCAACTGTTGGAAGACAGCATACTGGATTAGATGGACCTTTGGCCTGACCAAGTATGCCCATTCTCATGAATAACATATATCACATGTCTGTCCTCTCATCCCTTCTTTAGGGGGAGAAGCATTTGCAGTGATATATCGTGTTTTGGTAGGGTTTTCAGGGATTTTTAAATTTTGTTTAGGTTCCCTCTTCTACCCCACCCCCCATTTTGTACTCTGGCTTGTGTAAAGCTTATGGCAATGGGCACTTCCTTATAATTATTGTATATTTCATGTTAGAGTTTCCAGAACAATAAAACCACCTACATCTAGTTTGCTGAAAGACTCATATGGTTTGGTTTTGCTTTTTATTGGTGAGGGTGTAAACAAACGTAACTGGAAATGCTAGTTTGGCTTGAACTGTTGCTTAATTATATGGTACTGGTACTTGCTTTCACTAGTTAGATCTATCTCTAATGTATACATAATTTCAAATCAGTTAAGATGAAAGTAGCAAAAGAATCCTTGTTTGCTTAACTATTCTTGGTTATTAACCCAGTGGTCTTATCTTTCTGTTTGCCATATTTGACCTTTTGTTCACCATAAAGCTCACATTTTAAATGATCTATTTACATTAACTATGAAAATGGTCAAATAAAACCAACAACTCTAGAGCAACAGAGGCAGTCACCCATGAATAAACATCTCAGAAGATTGTAAAATGTGAGCCTGCATCTTTGGTTTTTATGAGCTGGAGACATTTATTGCTTTGCACTACAACCGCTGCTATGGAGTTATTGCTTTGTTTCTGCTCTGAATTATGAAGCAACATTTTATTCTCAATTTCTAGCTTTGCGGCACTATGCATGATTAAGGATATATGATTTAGTCATGGAGGTCACAGATTTCGTGACTTTAACAAACCTCCGTGACTTCTTCAGCTTCAGCTGGAGAGTTCAGGAGAAGAGAGAGAAAGTTCAGGCTTCAGGGGTTGCTCAGGCTTCCGGCTCCCTGGCAGTTAGCCCTCCCTCCTCCCCACTGTTATTTTTAGTAGAAGTCATGGACAGGTTGTGGGCTTCTGCAAATTTTTTTCTTTTATTGCCCACAACCTGTCCATGATTTTTTACTAAAAATAACTGTGATGAAATCTTAATCTTATGCATTATACATATAACATTGCATCAGGGCTGGAAGTTTGCTTTTCTTCCTTCCTTCCACTTCTCTACCTGCCAATAAAGATAAAACATTCTAAATATAATATTAGAAAGGATGGTATTGTGGAAGTATCTAGAGGCCCCATTGTACTAGTCACTATACAAACACAGCAATAGACTCAGAGAGGGAAAGCAACTTGCGCCCAAATTACATAACAGGACACTGGCAAAGCCAAGACTACAGGTCTCTTGGATCCCACTTCAGTGCTGTAATCACTGGTCATGTTGCCTCTCCAAAAATCTAATAGTATAAAATGAGCAAGAACGCAAGATCAATCTAGATACATGCCAGAATATTTCTGACTATAAAATTTCTTAGCTACAATTTTGTCTATGTGCTGAATTTTGTCATGAAGAAATTTTACAACACCAGGAATTAGCTTCCAAAACCAACTGCGCACATGTAATGCACCAGCCTCTCAAGCCAGGTGTTTCTTCCTCACACCTAAAGGTGTTCTCCTCTTGTTCAAGAGGTAAAGATCTGTGTTTGATGCTAAAGGGCCTGGGTTCTTCCCTGCATGTTTGTCTGTGGCCTGGGTTTGTTACATGGGTACAACAGTGATATACCTTCCCCCACCCCATACGAATGCCAGAAGATTCTACAGAGTACAGTTCCACAAAGAAGTACAAGGAAGGGACAGGGAGAGATGTACAAGAGATTGGGGTTCTCCTCAACCTGAGATTTTCAGGGAGATGCAGTCAGTAATATCGGGAGGCTCTTTGAGACAAAAGGAATTGCACAAGAGAAGACTCTTGGTTCAAAAGAGGCCAGATTGTGCAGAAGAATGGTTGAGGAACTCAGTGCTAGATCAAAAGAAGGGAAGGATCTGAGGAAAGGAATGGTCCTTGAAGTAGGCTGGAGCCAGTCTATTGCGGCATGTAAAAACAAAACACGTGGAGACCTTACTTCACTCTTCTAATCAAGGAAGTACTCCAAGGACGTGTTCACTTTCCCAGCTTCCCTTTAGGCTACCCTTTATACTTTTAAAATACATGTGCATCATACACGTACATTTGGCGTACAGAACAACAAATCATTTCTTCTGGCATTGCTGCTTATTTCGCTCCATAGATCAACTCTTAGGGGATGTTGGAGAATGATTTAGTGTGCCTGCTCCCCTTGGTACATAAGTGTCATGCTCTCTTTGATAGCTACCTCATCTGGCAGCCAGGAGTACTCCTTAAACTAGATCTCCAAAGAAATTGTGAATTCTAGCAACACATTAGGACCTAAGTGAGAGGCAATGACTTCAATAGAAGTTGCGTTTGCTCAGTACCAGACGGGATCAGGCCTATCATTTGGAAAATATCCTATTTGAAATCAAATTCATCTATTCTATTTTTTTCCAGTATAACATTAATCATACTTTAATTTGTCCAATTAGCTGGAAATTATCGCTTGTCCGACAAACAAACAGCCAGTACTGAGAGTATCTTCCTGTTTGTTAATATGCTGTTCTTAATATTAAAGAGTATGCAAGACTGGGTCACAGTCTCATCTGGTGCATAGCTCAGTGAAACTGCATGGATTTATACCAGACAGGACCGGACCAATTTTCTTTTCGACCTGTACTCTGTTTTCATGAGGTCACTGAATGAAAAGCCTTTTGTGGACATAAAATATTTTGATACATTATAAAAATACATCTAATAAGTTGGATTGGATGATAATAGATTGGCAAAGTGCTATATTAATATCTAGTTCAGTACTGAGCTGCATTTAGCTTAATCTGATAGCAATTTTGTTCTCTAGTCCAGTTCCTGGATAGGTATTGATATCACAAAGCCACTTTCACAATTGCCACCCTCGTTTACAGTCTATTAAAGGCAAAGGCTTGAATGGACATGGAGAATAAAATAGCCCCTTGTAGACTAGTGGGAAGAGCCCCTACCCAGAGAAGGTGAACAATAGCCTCACCAGTGACAATTTCAGTCACTTTCCTTGGGGCTTTCTTTTACTGATTCTTAAACAAAGGATTCCAGGCAAAAACAAGCTACTGAGAACAGTAGTTTCCAATGGCCAGAGACCTGTTCAACTTCTTAGCCAACTCAGAAGGGAAGACACACTCTTCCCCTTAGCTAGCTGCTGTCACAGCTACTTCTCTGTCTTTATATGATGACCCATATGACAGACAGGAGTCTGAAACTCCTCATGCACTGGGATTTGTGGAGCACCTTTCTACCTGGTCACACCCTTTATCCTTACACATGGTCCATCCAAGGTCCATCAAAGTGCATTGATGCAGTGCTGAATGGGGGAAGCTTGCACTGCCAATGATGTTCCCTGTCTGGGTTAACTAGGGATTTCAATTTTCAAAGCTGTCACTTCAGTTCCTATAAGAAGCACCAAATTAAATTAAAAGTTAAGAAATTAAATGACGATGTTTAAAGCTGTCGAGATGAATATTTTCCCCTGCTGTTTTGAAACTGGTTCATAATTTTGCATCTCTGTCAATACAATTGAAAAAGAACGAGCAGGATATTATTTCTCCAAAATAGGAATAGTGGAATATTGGGCAGATTCAAAGACTGGATTGATTTCAATGAGGTTTGTATCAAATATAAAGGACATGATCCAGCAAGGCATTTGCTTAAGTTTAAGCACATGAGTAGTCCCCAATGGAGAAACAACCACCAAATGCAATGGTACTACTCACATGTTTCAAGGCTCTTCTTGATTAAGGCCTTAGTGAGGGACTAATAAGAGTATAGGCAAATATTGGATAGGCTAGTGAGATACAAGCATTCCTCACATAGCTCTGTCAGTGCATTAGAATTGTGACCATCAGCACTCCCTGCTTTTGCATGTCCAGGACTCACTTTCAGCACAGAGGGTTTAATGCTTGAATTCTGCTAGCATATGTGGTGGGTTGTGCATGTGTTTAGTTTTATTTGTCCACTGGGGATAAGAAAGGAGATCACGCTTGTTTGAACTTAGGTCCCTGGAGCTGAATATCTTAATCCTCTGTTGGGTAGGATGGATTTAACCAGCCTAGCTGGACAGTCTTTCTAAATCATGCTCACATCCAAATTGAACCTTCTGAGGTCACCCTTCAGTATATCTGGTCCCTGCTTAATTAGATGCTGGGTACAGTTTGTTTAGTGCCTTCAATCTTGATATTTTTCACTCTGTTTACTTTAGCTGGCTGAGACAGATTACTAAATATATAAGATGGCAATTAGTTTAACAGCATGTTAGATTTATAGATCTGTTCAATAACAATTCACTATTGGGTAAGCTAATCCTGTAATGTACACTAACTTAATTAATTCATACATGTTGAAGTAAATATAAAATGGCAGTGTGTCAATGTAACCCTTAGCATAATGTCATCTGACTCATCACATTGGAATCAAGAAAACATGCTGCCTCGAATCTAAAAATAACATATAACAGCAAAAATAAAGCTAGCTGTAATAAAATAAATTATGTTGACCTGTTTTCTCTGTTCAAGGGAAGATACAGAACAAGTTTCAGATTGCCAGTTACTGTCCTGTAACTGCAGTTCTGGTCAAATTTTACACTAAGGATGGTTTGATGGCTCAGGCTGTGAACTGGGACCTACAAGATGTAGGTTTCTATTCCCTACTCTGTCAAACTCCATGTGTGGCACTCATCACCACACTAATCTTTCTGTGGCTCAGTCCCTCATCTGTAAAATGGGGACAATCATATTTTCTTGGTCTGTTTTGGTTGTATGCTCACTGAGGCAGAAATTCTGTAGAAATTCACAGCACCTGGCACAAGGAGGCCCTGATCTCAGTTACACGACAGTAATTCAAATGTAAAAAGTCCTGCTTTAAAAGAAGTTAATCCTGCAAAATGCTGGGTGCCTGCTGGATAGTGCTAGTTGTAATCCTGTCCTGACAACAATTTTTACTTTCCCCTTCTCTTCCTGGGGATTCCACAACGCTGGTGCCCCTCACCCCCTAGGAAGCTGAAAAATAAACATGATTTCTAGAATAGGTCAAAAGCTTTTAAATGGAAAAAAGGAATTTCAACTAAGTAAAAATTCCCATCAAAAGGCAACTTTTAACAAAATATTTGGGGGGAGTGGTCATCAAAAACACGTCTTACAAAAACCCAAATTATCTCCACCCCCAAATATTTGGAAACCAACATGTTTTTAAAATAAAATGATGAAAACCTCAACACATTGAAAGTGAACTTTTGAGAGAAAACATTGCAACCGTCTCCCTACCCCCACCCCAAAAAGCCTGCACAGGAGACAGCCCCGTTTCACAACGAGCTCTTCCAGATAAGTCATCCCACACTTGAGTGAAAGGAAGGTAGCACTGCACACCCAGAACATCTTTCCTCTCTCCTTTCTACTTCCCCCCCCCCATGTGTTTTGCTCTGATAAGGGAGCCAAGCTGCCGATGCTCCCTCCCTCCCCTTCCCGCGTTAGCAGGGGGACTGTTGCACAGTGCCTTCCCAACCCCAACGACTGGGGCGCACAGCTCCAGGGGAGGTGCCTCTCCCAGGCAGAGGGCCCAGTCCTGCAAAGTGCTGCCCCCCCCCCCGCTCACCGAGTTTAGTGGGGGCAATTCGAAGGATCGGGCCCTTTGTGAAGGAAGTTGGGGGGAGAAGCCGGGGGGGGACAAGTTTACTCACCAGCCCTCAGGGGCTCAGTCCTGCACCTCAATTCAGTCACTGGCAAAACAGCTCCCAGTGAGTCAGGCCCTGCCCCCCCTCCACTCTTCCCTCCCCTCCCCCCTTCTAAGGGGCCGGAGGGGAGCGGGTGTAAGCTGCAAGCCGAAGTTAGTCCCCAGGCAGAGCCGGCGGAGCTCGGAGCCGGGTACTCGCCTTGGTGCCCAGCCGGATCCGGATCTCTTGCCGGTACTTCTGCTGCTCCAGGATGCTCAGCAGGTGCTCCTGGAAGACGCCGATGCGGGTGAAGAAGTGCTCGTTGTCCCAGCAGCCCTCCATGTTATCGAAATCCACCCCCAGGGCCAGCAGGAACCGGACGCTGCGCGGCTGCAGGGCGATCTGCTGGGGTCGGCAGAGCAGGGCGGCCCGGGAGCGCTCGTCCAGCAGCGTCAGCTTCAGCACCTTGCCCGAGCGGACAGCGACCAGCGCCGCCGTCAGCCCCGCGGGGCCGGCCCCCACCACCAGCACCGGGACCCGGGCCCGCCAGTGGCGGATCCCGTCCACGCTCACCTTCACCGCCACGTACAGCAGCACGGCCAGCAGGGTGCTCAGCGCCGCGTCCAGCGCCAGGCTCTCGTACCGCGCCGCCGCCTCCTCCATGCTCCCGCCGGCGCCGGGGCAGAGGAGCGTCCCCCTCCGCCACCGCTCCGGGGCAGCGCGGCGGATCCCCCTGCTCCCCTCACTGCCCCTGCCGCGCCGCTCTACTCCTCGGTCCCGCGGCGCCCGCCCAGCATCCTCCCCGCTCCCGGTTCCTCCTCCTCCCCCAGGGAGCCAGGCTAGGCGGGGGAGGCGGTGCCCCCGCCCAGCGCCCTCTTCACCCGGCTGCCGGGGTCCCCGGTTCTCAGCGCGGCGGGGGCAGCCGGGGAGCTTTGGCGGAAGGACGGGCTGGGTCCAGCCGGCCGGGTTGTGGAGGCGAAGCCCTGAGATCGCACAGGGGGAACCGGGGCTCGAGTCGGGTCGGGCCGCCCCCGGCGCGCCCCGGAGCGGGAGGGCTGCGAACGCCACCCAGCGCCGGCAGCGGGCGGCTGCCACGGCCCGGGACCGAGCTCCCCCGCGCGATGTCTAAACAGCGTCAATCTACCCCCCCCACCCCCGACATGAACCTGGCAAAACCCCGCCCCCTGGCTCCGCCCTGGCGATTTTTAGCGCCAAATTCCTCCCCCCCTCCCCCCCGCTGTGAGACACGCGGGAAGCGGCTCTTCCGTCGGGGGAAGCTCCAGCAACTTTCTCGGGTTGTCGGTTGTTTTGTCTAACCCCGCCCCCCACCCACCCCGCATTCATCCCCCGCGCTCGGCCTTAGGGGCGGAGGCTCCGCTTCGAGGGGCCAACTTCGCAGCAGGGCGCGGGGCACGTGCCCGAGTCTGGCAGGATCCAGGTCGATCCAGTGATTCCCCCTCCCCAGGCGGGAGTTTCTCGTGCCCCCCCCCCCCCGGGCTACTGTAGAAGCCTCGAGGAGCCACCCAGCCCGGGCGGGCTTCTCTAGGGGGGCCCAGACTGAGCTCCCACCCCGCGCAAGGTGATTTTCAGAAGGGGCGGCGGCAGGGAAACAAGCCACCGCCCAGCTGGCTTTTCTCGCCTCTGGTAGAGGCTCGAGCAGGAAGCGCCAGAGGTTCCCGGTTGGATCCTGGCGACAAGCGCGGTCTGTCCGCGGTACACGGTCATTGCTCGCGTACCGCGGACAGACCCCGATCGCCATTCACTTGTATTGCTGTAGCACCTCCAGGCCCCCAGCCAAGCGTCAAGGTCCCCATCGTGCTAGGCACTATACACAAAAAAATGATAAGGGGGTCCCTGCCCCAGGGAGTGTGAATTTGTTATTTCTGAGGAAAGCCCCTATTGAAACTGGTCCCCAAGTGCTCTGATGCTCATGCACACTGCAGGCTGACTGTTCATGACACTAGCTAAGAGCAGAAGAAAAGAGCAAAGCAACATCTGACCTAAACTGGAGAATGAAGCAATACATGAGATTTAGCTTTGCTAGGTAATTATTTAGAGTATGATTTAGCCACCTAAACAGCACTAAAGAAGCTCTGAAGCAGGCTAAGGAGGCAGAAAGGTGTTTAAAGATAGGATTGGTCTGAGATCAAGAAAACCTGGTTGTCAGTGACAATTTAAACAAAAGCTGGTGTTAATAGAATTTACACTTATGGGTCCAGGATAAATTACATTGTACTCAGATATGTATAAATTACAGAGTGCATGTGAGGTGGAAAAAGGACTGAAAATAAGGCTGAACAGTGGAAAGGAAAAGGAACACTGATGTGAAATTTCTAAAAAGTTTGAAGATAGGAGGCTTGTGGGTATAGCATGTAATATCCATGCTACTTTTACCAGCTGTTCATTTGTAGGGAATTAGGGTCATATCCTAATTTAGTTCATGAACAAACATTAATTTTGTGGTTTCATTCAAATTCATAGGGCAAATTCTGGCCTCCTCCCCACTGGTGTAAACCCATTGCTATCAATAGAGTCCCCCTGCACTTACAGTGGTGGATGTTAATGCATAATTTGGCTGAATCTGGTTGTGTGGTGAGCAGAATTTGTATACTTCCAGTTGTTTCAGCAAGTCTGTTTCATTTAGGCTGGGATTTTCAAAGGAACCATTATACATTAGGCACCCATCTTTCTTTGAATTTCAAAATGATTTGGGCACCTAATTTCCTCAGGCTGCTTTTGGAAAATCCCAGCCTTTAAGGATTGTTGTACTCATTGTGTCTTGTTTTCTATTTACAGGTGGCCAAAAAGCTTGGGGGTGGGGGAGAAGAGGTCTGATCATTGAAGTCACTGAGGGACTTTCCCTGGATTTCAGTGGCTTTGGATCAGACACTAATCCCAGGCACATTTTTAAACAATAAAGGAAATTTGCAACACAAGTAAATTTAAACAAAAGTAGCAGAAAAGGGGCCCTTGTTCCACAAAACAGACACAGTTACACATACAAGGTGGGCACATACATGATGCAAGAGGTGTCATTTGGTGCCCTTCTGGAATTGTGGGTAACATTCCTTTAATTCATTTCTCTTCAGGGTGAGGGGGAAGCTGAGGAGAAGTTAAAATATCATGGGAAATCTTTTTATAACTTTGGCTCAAGTAACAGTTGCTAAAAGAAGAGTGTTTTGTTTAGGTTCGAAGAGTTTATTAATTACTGACAGCTTGGTGATCCAGCCAGCTTAGAGAGAGAATCCAGCCCATCACAACAGCATAGTTTTATTTGAAGAAGCAGGGGATTTTCAAACTCTTCTTTTACAAGTGTTGACCCCAGTTTATTTTGGACACATTTGCACTGCAGAGCTGCCCTTTTGTTAGCCTATATTCTTCAGCTACTCTGACAACTTAGTCTATTTGTGCAGAGTTTTCCATACTGCGTCTCCCTGGCAATCTGAAGGTAAGTCACAGTGTTGGTACACATACCACATGGTTTTCAGAGCTGGATGATGCCATTTTCCTCAGTACTCTGGCCTCAATTCAACAAACTCACCATACCCAGCATGTGCCCACAGGTTCTTTGCTGATTAGGCATGGGCTTCACTACGTGATTTGTGGAAACAGGGCCTTTGCTGGGGGTATTGGAAATATGGGACTATTTTGCACAGGCACAACCTCAGGCAGGCATGTCCCTGCTCTCTGGGGACTGCTCTGTGTATGTGGAAATCTGCTCCCTTCATTGGGCTGCAGCAGAGTGCTCCTGCCTTCATGCTGGTCATTCTCTCTCAACCCTGCCCACTCCCCATTTCTCTCCACTCCCATTTTGTCAACTTATTCCGGGTGCGGAGCAGAGACTAGTGCCCCTCCCCTGAGCACAGGGAGAGCAAGGACTGCTCTTGTGGGAGGCTCTTGGGCAGCCATACAAGCAGGGGGCCTGGGTTCTTGCACCTCCATCTCTCTTGGGCCCAGGCCCTGAGACTTAAGTCAGTTGTTTTAATTAGAACAAACTTTGCTTCCTCTCTTCCATTTGACACACCAAAAAGATTGAGGGATTGCTCTTCGATGCCGTGCTACAATAATGTGATGACACCATAGCCCCTGCTGCTGTGACAGTGATCCAATCCAGTTCATTAAGCCAATACTTGAACTCAGCTCATTCACTGGGCCTTCTACAGAGAGAGTGGTGCCCCAAACTCAAACCAAAGCTTATTTAAAGCTGCCAGTTTTCTCCTTGTTTCATCTCAGCACTGGAACTGCACATGCCTCTGATAAGAAGCCACAAAATGCTATAAGTTATCCTATTGTGCTGAGTTTCTAACACAGAAGGCCCCCTCCATGCTACAATGGCAACACAAAGAGGAGGAAACAACCCTCTGAATGTACCCCTTGTACAGGGGCTGGCGTAAGAGCTCTGTGCTGACTCTGCTCCCAGCTACTGATAAGGGGATGTATTGAGGATGGGGGAGGGGACTGGCTGGACTTCACTGTGTTGCAGCTGCTCTCTGCTTCCCAGAGCCCACATGCTGCTCTAGCTTCAACTGCGGCTGAGCGACCCTGACTGCTACAGTACCAAGTAACTTAAAAGCACCTTGATTTCCCTGCTTCCATTCCTGCTGCAAACATAGGCCAAAGGGAACCAAGAATCAGGACCATTGACATCTGTGGAGTCACTCCCTATTTACATCATTGTAAGAGAGAAAGGAGCCAGGCCCTAGTTATGTCATATAATGTTCCTAGGGTGCCCATCAGTGTAGCATCTGAGCTCTGATGTTATTGGTCTTGTTAACTAAGCTGACCACAGAGAAGGAATTTAACAAAGAGCAACTAGGCCTTTGTAGACGAAAGCCAGAAAACAAAACCACACAAAACTTTTCAGTCTTCAAAATAGAAAATCAATAGGGAAGGAAATATTTCCCAACTATCAACAGTAATGCAAACCACAGAGGAGGAGCAAAATAAACAGCACAGAGTAGCAGTGCTCTTTCTAAAAGATACAATATAAATATTTAAGTCTTACTCTTTTTCCCAGGGACCAATTCCAGAAGAGTCACATATTGCATGTGAGCCATCCTAGACAGGCCCCATTCTGCCTTCATCTGTATAAAGGCAATAACATGGAAATCAGGGAGGCAGCAAGAGGACTGGGATTCAGCACATTCATTTTATTTAAGAATCTGATCTTCAAAATCATGTCAGCTGGAGTAATCTCTAGTAGCACCTGTGGAGGAGATGGCTGGTTTCTGGTGCCCTTTGCTTTCCATTCATTCCTAGTGGTCAAGTAAGGAGATGGCTTCATGGAATCCTATCAAGAGATTCCTAGATCATCACCTGCTTAATGGGATGGGGATGGGCGAGGCCAGGGTTTGTGCTACAGAGACAATTCACAGGCATCCCACATTAGACAAAATAAACCCTTCTATGAGGTTTCTGGGCTACTCATGGGGTTCTTTTCAAACTAACGGACACAAACTGTTAAAGTCTCTGGCCACATACCCTTCATGGAGCTTAACAGTTTGTTCTGGGGCAAATAGCAATTCTGGCATCTGCAGTGCACCCAATCACATCTCCCAGCTAGCAAACACCTATCTGTAGTTACTGGCATATCACTAAAGCTTCTTTTAAAGGCTTTGAGCCCATTTAGTCACATCTGCATCTGATTGCCTGAGCTCAGGAGGTACTTCCAGCTGGTACTCTGAACCCCAGCTGGGATTTAATCTTCCAAACCCTATGCTGCTCTGTGAGCCTTTCTTCTACACGCCTCAGAGGAGTGGGGCATAACAGGCCTGTCACATCCTTTCCAGATGACACTGGCAGACCTTATACCCCAGCACAGCAGCTACAGTGGTCTGGCTTTTATCGTGGGGGAAGGTTTAAACTGAGCATTCTGAGCAAGAATCTGGAAATTCAAATCTGGAAACTGTTTCCCAGTGTATTAGTGGCTTCCTGGTTCATTTTAATTAGAAACCCCTAGCCTACTTTCCTCTTTTCAGACTATTTGTACTGCAATCCATTGCACATGAACATCCACCCTGCAGATGCTACTGCAGCCAAAACCAGTCTAGTGGAACTTCCCACCGCATTCTAAACTTCCAAGTGAGGAAGGCGAATTGAGATGCTGAGTGTGGGATGGGAGTTTTAAAATGCCCTGGTCCTATGGAGGGTTCTGTGACACTATGCAGCATTCCTAAGGCCTGTCACCGTTGTACTTTCATGTTATGGTTAGTCCAACTGCAAATATCCCAATTACCACCCAAATTACTTAACAGCATTCACATGTGCCTAACTAGCATGATGGGACTGTACTGGACCTGGCTGCAAAGGGAAACTTACTAGGGTCCTGGATAATTTCTGTTCTCAGAAGCCTGCTATGCACATATAAAGGTTATGGAGAAGGAGGGGAAAGGGCAAAATAGGGAGAAGACGACAAGACATAAAAGAGTAGGGTGATAAAAGATAACAGTAGCAAATAAAGGGACGAGGGATTCAGAGAAAGATGGGGGATGAAGAAACTAAGATAGGAAAGGTGCACATGATAATTTATGCCACCTGGTGCACCTCTTACAAAGCACAGCTGTAGCCAAAGTAAGACATTTAGGGTCACATTTGGAAGTGAACTTGGGAGAAGGGGCTTGAATTCCATCCTCTCTTGGGGCACCAACCTACCTAGAGCTGGTCCTGGGCATCTGTGTCTGCAGAACACCTCCAGCAGTTCTGTAGTACAAGCCAATTCAATACATTTTGGCTGCAGCACAGGCTTTCTCCCCTCCACCCAATGCATGGACCCAAGATAACATGGAGACTTCCCCCACAAGACACTAGTCACCAAAGGTTCCAATGAACTTTTTGACCTAGTCACCACAGCTAAGATTTTAAAAGCAGGAACCTAGAATTAGGTTCCTATATCCACAGTTAGGCTCTATATTAGGTGGCCTGAATTTCACAAGTATTGATCACCCATTGACTTCAATGGGAGCTGCTGGATGGTCAGCACTTGTGAAAATCTGGGGTTAGCCTCCTTTTCCCTATGTTTTCCATGGATTAATTTATTAATTCTATTTACACAAGTCTCTGCTGAATTTAAGCAGAATCCTCTTGCTCATCCACCAGCCATGAGTTTAATAATCAAATCTGCAAGGCCATCAATGCCTTTGGTCTAACCAGAGACAACCTCAAATCCAAACTGTGGGTAATCTGGCTTTGTATTCTCTGCATTGCTTCTGTGAAACATGGGCTACTTATCATTGTTCCACAGAACCTGTGCACTTTTAACCAATTCTGTGGCTACATAGTCTCCTCAAATTAAGCTGGCAGGTCAGCTAACAGAGGTGCCCATCTCATCCTGGATATCCCAGTACTGGGCCTCTTGAGACAATGTTGCATGCATCTGAGCTTTAGACCTGCCAAGAATATGTGTGATTCTGCGCCTCTTGCATTGGCCAGGTTGTCCACACAAGGGCCCATTCTAAGTATAATCTCATAAATCATCATTGGTTAAATGAACTAGAAATAAATCAGAGAATACATTTGCCTTCGGAACATTTTAATTAGGTGATAATGTAGACTTCCAAAATATGGATCCCTTCCTAATACAGTAGTAGCTGGGTAGTTTGATTACACTGCACTGATTTCTTTATCAATGAATTAGAAAGGAATAAAAAAAGTTCTAGCTGTACTTGCTACTGGAGTTACTACTCCCATCAATTGGCATTTTAAAAAACAAATAGGAACCGCATTGTTTTGTTATACCACTAGGTGTCACTACTGTCATTTCTATTCCAGATCTTGGGTACTTTTACTGTAACTTACTTAACAGCGGCAAACTATGTTTCACACTGAATGCCCTTCGGCCCATGCAAAGGATTTCCAGGTCTGCCATCACAACTCTTCACTAAGGAAAGTCATCAATGGGAAATCACTAACTAACAGTTATTTATTTGTTCCCATAGCAGAAGAACTAGGGGCCATCCATTGAAATTAGTGGGCAGCAGGTTTAAAACCAATAAAAGGAAGTTCTTCTTCACACAGCGCACAGTCAACCTGTGGAACTCCTTGCCTGAGGAGGCTGTGAAGGCCAGGACTATAACAGGGTTTAAAAGAGAACTGGATAAATTCATGGAGGCTAAGTCCATTAATGGCTATTAGCCAGGCTGGGTAAGGAATGGTGTCCCTAGCCTCTGTTTGTCAGAGGTGGGTGACGGATGGCAGGAGAGAGATCACTTGATCTTTACCTGTTAGGTTCACTCACTCCAGGGCACCTGGCATTGGCCACTGTCGGTAGACAGGATACTGGGCTAGATGGACTTTTGGTCTGACCCAGTACGGTCTTTCTTATGTTCTTATGTTCTTAACTAACCTAGGGTGATCAGGTGTCCCATTTTTATAGGGACAGTCCCGTTTTGGGGGACTTTCTCATATGGGCGCTTATTATTCCCCACCCCCCGTCCCGTTTTTTTCACAGTTGTTACCTGGTCACCGTAAACCAACCACCTATCATACGCTGCTCTGACAGTGATCAAAACAAGGCTACCCAGGCTGTGCTCAGTGGAGACCATTATTATCTGTATTGTAGGAGCATCTGGGAACCTCAAAGGAGATCAGGGCCCCATTATGCTAGGTATTGTACAACCAGGTGTAAAGAGCAGGGGGAGTTGGGGAAAGGCAGCAGAAGGGGAATTTGGAGGAAAAACATCAAAAGAATTACAGGTGGGCTTTGGGAAGGCAAGGTATTAATGACTGGAGGGTCTGGTTAGGGGATTAATCCAGATCCATGGGTTATGTGACACATCATTATCAGGGAGAGCAGGAGGGAGTATAAGCTGTTTGGAGCAAGGACGGTCTTTTTGTCCTTTGTTTGTACAGCATCTGGAACAATGAGGTCCTGGTCTCTGACCAGGATACCTAGGCAATACTAATAATTCATATGAAGATGATAGCCCTCCCCATCCCAATCAGTGAGTTCAGACAATAGCAGACCCACAGCCCACATTAAGTTCAAGCCTTAAGTTCTCTGTGGTCATGGGTTTCACGGCTCCTCAAATCCATTATCAGACATTATCTTACTTGTCTGGTTTTCAGTCCTTGTCATATACTGTTAGCCAAACCTGTATTTTATTACATCAAAGCAAAAAATCATTTGAGGGAATTGGTAGATGCAGGTGTGTATTCATGTAGCTAAAGTCTGAAAATCATTCTGGGTTTTACTAAGGAAAGGTAGCCCTCTGCTGGAAGAAAGAAATACTGAGACTCTTGAAGTACACTTATAGCTGTGTAAAATAAAATGCCGCTGCAGATTACAGGTAGCCATTTTTTCAAACAAAACCATGTTTTATTGGAAAATGGTTTGTTTTCAGAAATAACATTTAATAAAATAATTGTTGACACTGTCAATTTTCTCCACAAATGGGAAGGCCTCTTTTTTTAAAAAAATCAAAACAATTATCAAGATTTCTCATTTACCAAGACAATTTTTTGATAAACACAAAATATCTAGAACTAGTTCATTAACATCTGTGATACAAATGGTGATACTTAAAAAAACCACTCAAATATTTTGAAGAAAACTAGTCGTCGTTCCATTTCAAACATTTTGAAATAAAAACAACTTCAAGTGTTGATATGTATGATAAAACAGCCACTAAATTTTCAGAAGGCTGTACTCATTGTTTTGAACATAGAGAGCAGAGGTTGTATGATTGCTACTTGACTTGGAAATATCTTTTATAGTGTGTTGAATCTAATAATTTATTTGTCCCATTTTAATTCTCTTTAACCAGGAACCAATATTTTACTTGGTTCTTTTGCTTTTATTTTTTTGTGTTAAATTATTTCACTAATAATCCAAGAAAAAGAACTAATTAATGCCTTATAATTAATTGCACTTACAACCACAGATGAAGAAACAGAACTATTCAACAGGTAAAAAAGTTGGCAAAAATATTTTGTAAAGGGTTAATTTCCCTCTGTCTGTCTGATCTCTAGTCTTTTTGTCTGTCAAAATGCTTACGTGGGTTCTCTCCCAGTAGCATCTAAGCACTTGGGACACGAATTCCACAACAAAGCTGAAAGAGAAAGCGTAAAGAGTAGGATTTATGTCTGCTGTCCCAATCTGTGATTATCTACAGAGAAGTGCGATTTCCACTGTGCCATGATAGCTCAAGTGCTGCACATGCTGCTAACCAGCTTGTCCCTGTTACCTCAAACCCAAGCGCAATGCATTCTCCATTTCACTCACCATTCTGGGATAACAGTGGAGTCCTCTTCAACTCCGGAGCTACAGCACAGAAAGGCCACTTGGTTAGGAAATACATTTCCCCTGTGAGGCTCTGATGAAGTCATTCAAGCCATCTGGGATAGGCTTGTTTCCTTAACAAAGTCCCAGCCCCTAAATGCTAAGTCACTTTGGCTTCAGGCAGCGATATGATCACAGTTAGAGGAAAGGCCGGGGAGTGTGGCAGTTTGTGCCTTGCTGGTGCTCTCAAACCCTTTATGGGCACCAGCTGGTCTCTGTACTAGGGAGGGCACACTAGCACTTTTGGAGGCAGAGGAGCAAACACTGTGTTTTCTGTGGGAGAGGGCAGTACTCACTTCTGTGCATTTGCTACATAGTATCTACAGGATAGGGTAGGTTGGGTGGAAGAGTGAGAGTGGGGGCCGTGGAAAAAGGCTGTCTGTGCTATTTACCAAGATCCTTCTAGGACTTGCTAGTCACGACTGTCTAGATCCACAACTGTTAAGCTCTGTACAGCTCATCAAGTGACCTATTTCATGGATGTGAGTGAATGGGAGAAGAGGAACCTCTTTTGCTTTGGACCAATTACCCCCAGTTGACTCTTACCATCACTCTGTTTCCTCCTCTCCTTCTATCCCAATTCCTCTCTCTCCCCAGCCCACTTCCTGCTGCCCACCCTCAACTTCCTGCCAGCCATTTCCTTGTCTTTGCTCCCACCTTTTTCACCCCATCCTTCTGGTCTATTTCAGATATTCCAGTTAATAGACAAAGCATCTGGCTGGGAGTGTTAAGATCTAAGCCTGAGTTCCCCCATACTGGCTGTAACTTTGTGAACTCATTAATTGGCACAGATGTCTGTTTGTTTAACAAAGTGTTTGACATCTGCTGTATATGTCCCGCAGTAGTGTCCATAACCAGTTTATATTGCTATTACCTAAAGTAAATGGAGGAAAATTGAGTAGAAATAAAGAGTAATCCCCTTGGGATTTGGTAGGTATTGGTGCTACTGCACATTTGAATAGGTTTCCAAAACTGTGGTGAAATTACATGTTGAACATAATGTAGTTTCAGATATATTCATATAATTAATCCAATGAACTGGCACTTGAGAGACCATATCGAACTACTGTAGGGCTCTCCATTTATTTAAATCACAGTTTAAAAATCAAACCAAACAGGGAGCATAGCATCTGCTGAGCTTAATAGACATAGCTAGATCCTACTTGTTCCCATAATTTAATTCAGAGGATGGCTAGCAGGGTGAACAGTTAAGCCTCTATTGCAAGGGAAATCATTTCACCTGTGAAGATGCAATAATGATAACTATTCATGTATAAAATGGTTCTATATGTACAGGTATCATTGCCCGCTATTGATGTCTAGCCATCTCTGAAATGGAAGGGGGCAGCTCTTTGCCAGTACACAGCAACACAACACAACAGCTGAAGATGAAGAGAAAAGCTTATCTGGTTGAAAGTGCAGGAGAATTTAGTTAGCCAGATTCTAACTACCTATAGTGAAATCTGCCTACAGAACTCACTCACTCTCACTACTGTTGTGATAAGGGCCCTGGACAGCAAGACTAGATGGGGTCAGGAGTTTGGTGTAGCTTCTCATCTGGAAGATGATCCTACAAACACATCAGTTCCTTTACTGCAATATCGGACTGCTGATTCAGTGAGAAGAGTGACACTTATCAAAAAGGACTACACCCGTTCCTGCTGCAGTATCTTCTTTGGTGGTCTCCCAGCCAATCAGCCCTAATAGTGATTAGTCAGTGAGAAATGATGTGACGTTGGCCCTAGCTGGCTAGAGAAATAGGTGGGTGAGCAAACCACTTACCCAAAGGTATCACATTCCACTTACAAATACTAGTGATGGGCCCAACTGGAAATGGAACCTCCATTCTGAGTCACTAACATCCAGCAGTGCAAGTAGGGTGGCAGGGTCCAGTACCCCGTACCAGCAAGATATTTATAGCTGCTACGGAATAACGGAAAGAGCAGCAGCAGAACATAGGGCCCCATGCCGGCAGCTGTACTGCCCCTGGCCCTTCCACTCAAGGTCTCCTCCAGCTGTACAGCAGCAGAGCCGCTGGAGGACAGGGTGAGGTTGGGGCGGTACAGCCACTGGAGGAGCTACCGGCATTCTGCTCCTTTTTGAGCTGCAGCTCCTGGGAGAGCCTTGAACTGCAGGGCTCTCCTGGGAACCGCAGGGGGAAAGGAGCAGAATGTGGGGACACCATGCAGCCCCCACCCCTGCTGGCAACTTCTCTGGCATGGCTGCTGTACTGCCCCCATTCCTGCCCCCTCCCCAGCTTCTGCCCTCCGGTGGGGCTGCTGTACAGATGAAGGAGACCTTACATGGAAGGGCTGGGAGCAGTACAGCTGTGCCAGAGGAGCTGCAGGCATGGGGCTGCCCAATGGCCCCACATTCTGCTCCTTTCCCCACTGCAATGCCAAAGGTGCAGCAGGAAGAGGACAGAACCGCTGCCTCTGCAGGTAAGGGGTGTGGATCTTGGGAAGGGGAGGGGAAGCGCATAGGACCCTGGGATGGGGATGGGGAGGAGTCACATGGAGGGTCATGTGAGGAGGTTATGTGCCCCCCGTGTCCTCTCTCTGTACTGGTAAGAAATTGATTCTATTTGCACCACTGCTGACACTAGACCTGCTGCAATAGCTTTGGTTCTTGGTTAGAGCTGAGATCAGAAGGGACCTATTTTCTGTATCAGATGCTGCTGAAGTCACGCCAGAAACTCAGCCCAAGACGGCAGAAACATCACAAAAATAGCTGAACTCTTATGATTTCTATTATTTTGGGCCAGAGTCTTGCAAGATTTTTGTGACATTAGACTCTGCTCCTAGCCCAGATTTGGCTTTGAACATGCTCTGTCCTAAACCTAATTTGTCTCTGTACCCTGTCTTCTCCATATATCTGGAGCAAAGCCCTTTTTATGTACTCTATATTATGGAATAGGAGCATCACTCAGATTTCTCTCAGCCTCAGTGTTGATGGAATTCTCTCTCATACAGGATGTAGACACAATATTTACAGAACTACAATACATGTAACCTTGTACACTTGATCTTTGAAATGCTGATTGTACATGTCTTCATGTTCTCAAAAAAACCAACTAGTGAATTATATGTTTGATTTATTAGCAATTAAAATTTATTGCACAATTAAAAGGAAATCTAAGAGTTGACCTCCAAGTAATAGAATTCAGGTTCTAGGATGCAAGAGGTTATTTTCAAAAATGCATTGTATATGCCACTAAAATAAAACATACTTGGATGATGCAAAGCAAAGTATGTGGCAGGCTTCTTTTTTTCTGTTGTTTCCATTTCTCTAAATGTATAGGATTTATTTACTATTCACAGTTCTTTTGAAAGATTATGAATAGGAAAAAATAAACAGTGTAATTCCTCCACTTCCAAACATCAGGTGCTTACCTGGAATTTGCATGTAAACGAGTGAGTGCAAAAGCACAAGGACAATATTCTCCAAATGACCAATACATACAAAAGGTTTTCACAGCTGGCATTTCATGAGGCTAGATTGTCCCCTGGATGAGGAGGCTTATAGAGATGTATGTAGGAGCAAAGAGTCCCTCTCTCATTGTTCCACGCCAGGACTGGGTTAATTGCCATGCTCATCCTTGGGTGGAGTGCAGAGGCTGTACCCTAGATATGTCCCCCAAGGAGCAACTGAGAGGGGTGTGAGAAGGAGCAGGTGAAGCCATGACTCTGCTCATCCTTATATGCCAGGAGCAGAGTTTGCTCTTAGAAGGGTGCACCCTGCACAAATTATCCCCTCCCCATTACAACCAGGGTGCGCCACAAGGCAATACGCCTTTGAGCACAGTGCTCCTGCTAGGTGATGTGCTTGTGCACTGCCCCTTACTATGGATGGCAAGCTGAAAGAACAATCTAGCCCTGGTATTACACTTTAAAATGGGCAGAAGTGCATTCTGAATGCCAGGCTTTCCATTTAAAAAATAATAAAAATCAATCGGAGTGGAAGCTAGGCTGATCGCTAGTGGGAATATTTTCCCCAGTTTCTAGGAATGTGTCATTTTTAACTCCATAATCTTTCAGAATAACATTAGATTCTAGCTATTTTGTCCTTCCTTTAGATCAAAAACTTATCTCAGAGCTACGTTGTTGAGCTCCAGTGGATGAATTCCATGCATTTGCAGAGGTTTATACACCACTAAAGTTCTACTTAAGCTTCCATAGCCTCATGTTGGCAAGCTTCACTCTTGAGTGAATGTTTCATGTATGGAACTTTCATAAATACTGAGCGGAGTTCTGCATGGGGTTCAAGCAAACACTAATCTATAGGGATATGTAGTGTGGCTGTGAAAGATGGATTTTGACTTTACAATGTTGATAACATGAACATCAGGCTGAGAGATATGGCAAAATTGGATGCAATACATCTCAAAACAAAACATTATGTATATTCACGTACAGCATATGCGATAGTTGCATGGTGAGAGACCTCACTAAACAACATTCTTAGCAGTTGAATGGAAAATAAATTAATAAAGAAAATTCCTGTCTTAGAGCAAGGTTTGTGTATTGTGGGAAATGTGCATTGCAATAAGTATTTTCAATTCACCACTGTAAGTGGAAGGAACTACTAACATGCAAAATCTGCACATTAATAACCAAATATTGGTGCAGCTAATGGGAATGGAATTACGGGATCAGAAATTCACAAATATATCTTTTGACAGTACGGCAGACCTCATCCCCCCACTTGCCTTGAGATGACTGGGAAAACAAGACACAGTTTTCACGCTTTCCCCCATTTGGTTGGGAGCGATCCCAGTTGAAATAGTTTAGAGCTATCCCACTGACATCAACAAATTTCCCTTCGTTTACCATGTCGGTGATACCCAGCCAAAAGTCTGCAATCCCTGGCAGACTTTTCTTGCCATAGTCTCGAAGGGAGTTGGTTTCATCATTATCTCTGGGGATAGCCAGTGTCCCTCCCTTGGCTATGCAGTCTTCATTGGCTTCATGGAAATGCTTGGCACCTTCTGAGGCCAGGTAGCACTTCTTATGGATCTTTGTTCCACGAAGACAGACTGTGAATAGATATGGTTGAGCATGTTGATTAAGAAATGGAGTCACATATTAGAATAGGGTCTGGACCGGTTCTAAGGGCAGGTGAGCAGGGAAGTGTCACTCGGCTTTTATTTTGTACATTTGGCTGCTCGTGGGCAGGTTTGTGGGGAGGGGCAGAGCACCAAGAACATCTTCCGCCCTGGCTGGCAAAATGGCTAGGGCTGTTCCAGAACAGAATTGAAATTTTAGTGGGAGATTTTCAAAATCTCTTAAGGGAGTAAGACCTAAAGTCATGTTGACTTTCAGTGGGACTTGTGATCTTAATTCCAGAAGGGCTATTGAAAATCCCACCTGTAAGCTTTTTATAATAATTTACTTTGGTCATCATTCTCAGGCTGGATCCAGCCAGGAACGTAACTTCCTCACAGATTATTTATGCTGCTGTTTGAGAACACACATACACACAAAGATGACGTAGGCCTGTTGTTTGTTTAACTTCATTTTTTTCGTAAATAGTCCCTATTGCCAACTTCACACATTTGGCTTCACCTCATCGGGTTCATAATGTACGCTGAGGAGAAATGGATGTTTGTGTTGTTGGCAGAGCTGATTTAGTTGTCAGGAAGTAGGTGTATTCTTGGCTTCACCCCAATGACGAAGATCTAAAGGTCTTTTCATACTTGTGACATTTAAGTGCCAAAGTAAAGCATGTTATGCATTAGCTAAGACTAGTCCCTAGAAAATAAATGGAAGACAGAAAGTGCTAAAGGGCTAGTTTTACAGTATGTCCTCGTCATCAGGTATTGATTGGAAATGCATAAGTCAAATCATTATTTGGGCAATTGATTCATAAATATTGCCACTGGCAGGATAACATACAGAGGACATAAAACTCTTTAGGGCTTCATTTCCAGTCACTTTTTCCACCAACCTCCTCCCTTCAAATGCTAATTTCAAGTGACCCAAGGTGATTTAAAACTGGAAATGCTTTTTAAAAGAGAGAGATTACATTCAATGCCTGATTTGCAGAAACAGTCATTTATTAAATCTTATTTATTTTTGGCTATGCTTCCCCATGTGGTACTAGACCACAAGGTACGCCAGCATGGCTCTGCGAAAGTCCAGATCATTGCTGGCTTCATCAAGTGGAAGATGTTGGCAAGATCTCAGTGCCATGTTGCTAAGGAATCCTACTTGTTAAAGAAACACAATTCTTCATTTAACAGGATAGTGGGGGCAGGGGAATGTTTGGTTTCACTGATAAAATGTTTAGTGACATTTCTTAGTAAAAACAGACTAATAAACCATGTTTTACCTGTCTGAAGTGCCTGCATTTCTTTCAGGGAGTTTACTTCTAGCCACAGCTTGTCAATCTGAGTCTTTAAATCACCATCCTTTTCTTAAAAGAAAGAAAGAATGAATGAATATACAAACTGAAGAATATCTTTAAATCAGAAGCTCTGTTAAAATATCATGGGCTTCTGCATGTATGATATTTGCATAACTCTTTAGTTGGGAGAAAAATCATTACAATATTAGTATTGTATAATAATAATAATAGTAATGACAATATTCAGAGACAATCAAAATGTGATAATGCAACAAAATTAAGTAGCAATAATTTAAATCCCATAAAAAAATCACTATATCAAAGCAATGAAATTCTAGTAATAATTATAAGCCAAACAAAATGTTCACCTGGGTCAGACTCAGTGCTCTGTGAAACTAGTGTACTTCTTCCATTAAAATCAGCAAGATTATACCAACACAAAATTTATGCAGGATGAGAATAAAGCAAAAAATATTCATAAACAAATAAATTGCATATTTAACAATTTTGAAATATATAGGGTTAGTAAAATTAATTTCCCAAGATTAAGTATAGTATTAATATGACAGCTTGCTATTTTGCTCATTGGTTTCTAATGAATTGCATTTTGGGCTCTCTTTAGGTGAATAGACATGAAATTCCAATGCATTCTCATGGTAGTTCACTTATTCCAACGTTTTAATGTGTTACTGAATTATAAATTCAGACTATTAGAATCAGTCATCATTGTACTAGGGTTGCTGAAGAGATTTGGTTTTTGCTGTACAGTTGAGGCCTAGTCTATGCTACATGGTTAGATCAGTGTAAACTGCATTGCATCAACCTCGCTGTGAAAGTGTCTTCACTTAAATTTGGCTCCACCGCCCCCCAACATAAGCGCTTCTCTACACCAATTTTAAAGTAATATCACTTCCCCACATGGGGTAGAGTCAAGGTCAATGAAATTAGGTCAATGCAGTGTCAATGTAGTCACTGCGTTACTTCCATGAACTGTTAGTGACTTTCAAAAGCCATCTCACAATGCCCTACTCTGATAATTCAATTGATATAAGAACTCCTGGTGAGGACAAGCACTGCTGACACAAGGAGCCAGGTGTGCACATACACAATTGATTTAATAATTATGGTGGCTGTATGCAGACGTAAGTTAGGTCAGCATAACTTTATAGTGTAGACATGGCCTAATTTAACTATTAGATAGGGGGGTGATGTTGAGAGTTTTTTTCCATGGAATTTTTGCTTTGAAAACTATATTTAGTGATTGGGCTACAACCCGCTTGATATACTTGTCTTGGCAAAAGAAACCCACACAATCCCAAAAGATGCTATGGCAGACATTTTCAGTTTTGGATGTCTAAAGTTAGTCACCTAAATAAAAGAGGCCCAATGCTCAGATTTACTTTGCTAGTGCACAAAGACATACATGGGTTACAATAGGAATCGGGGCTCCCAGATACTATGGTAATAAGCATAGTGTAAAACCCTCAAAACTGGACAGATAGATTAATGAGATGGGGAAACAAATGCCATACTTTTAGAGTAGTGTGATCATAGTAAGAAATGGACTTCTGTAAGCTGCTTACTTTTCACTGACTTAACTAATTCACCAACTGTGTAATCTACATTATGCTTTCTAAAAAATGGGAAGTAAGTTTAAATTAAATACACACATTTCCCAACATTCAAGGTTTTTGTCTTTGCTCTGCATATTTTTATTGGGAAACTATACTTTTCCTCATAAATTCTTTTTGGCTTCTTTTGTCCATCATTGTACAACACTCCCTAAATAATTAGAACAGAAAGAATATCCTACAAATATCCCATTAAAAAGTTACAAAACTTTCTAAGTCATGGAAAATAAATCTCAACAAAAATCCTTAGGAGTCTGTGAGTTTACTAGCTTGTTTTGACCAGATGCACATGATATTCCATTCTTTGTGATATCCATTATAATATACATAACTGAAGATCATGGGCTAAACTGTGATCTCAGTTACAACTCGGGATCCCAAATAAAGTCAGTGGAGCTGAGAGGAGACTATTTGGCTCTGTACCCTATATTCATGTAATTCAATTTGGCACATTACACTTCACTTTACTAGTACTTGTAACTCAAATAACATACACAAAATCCTCTCTAGACAGTGTAAATATAGGCACAAATATCCTTTGATCATACATTTTAAAATTAATATTAACCACTAGTTCAAATAATATTTAAATGTACTGCAAATGCCCTTGGTACATACATCCCCAAATTAAACTGATTACCTTTCACTCTACGTTTACTGTGCTTTCTGGCTTTGAATTTGGAAGCCTGGCCAGTAGCTTGATCCAGCAGTAGTATGCTAATGAGGAGAAAAATTAGAAGTCCAGTTTGTGCCATGTCTCTTTTCAAAAGCTAATAAGAAGCTTCCAGAGAGTCTCTAAGCAGCTAAGAGAGCAAATCACACAGCCACAGCTCAATATGAACTGACTGAGGTCAGCTTTATAAAACTGTAGTGATAGTGTTGGCTGTACTCCTTGCTTACGAAATGTGTTTGATGCTTCAGCTGGCTTTAGCATAAGGTACCCCCTTGTTCTCATTCCTTCTCTTCAACTCATTTCAGTTGGGACAAATCCATTTTACATAGCGTATACTAGAACTGAACCACTTATCTGTTTTGCCATCAGTGAACTCCATTTTTCAGGAGTAATATTTAAAACTTTGAGGATGAATGTCATGGAAAAGCAACGGATGTTCAAGAAACATTCATCCATGCATTGTCACTTTCAAGAAGATACAGTCAGGTGACTTACAGTAAAGAATAAATAGAAGAATTTAGCAACATCCCCATCCAGCTTCTTGAAAATGGATCTGGCCTAAGCTAATTAAAGCTGGACAATGGACCTGATCCTCCTTCCATTGAGGTCAATGGGAGTTTTGCCACTCAGTTCTTTGGGAGCAGGCCTGAGCTCTGTAGCTCTCCAAGAGGTTTTGGTCATGTTCTATGAAGGGTACATTTATCAACAGCTTCTAAAGGGTTAATAAGTGACTAATAGATGTTACAAGTTTACCAGCATGAGCAGTATGTGTTATAGATTGGGGTAGGATTGGGGGAGGGGTGGAGAAGTGCTGGTACTCTTCCAGCCTCCTCCTACATAATAAGCACTTCTCAGCTGAGTCACCAAAAGTCTCTCAGTTAATTGAGATCCACTGGGCTCTTTGAATCAGGCTTCCCTGGGTGGGGCTTGGCTATGCCCAAGGAATCTACTGTCCTCCTTGGGCCTGGATCCTTCTTGCGTGGAAGGAAAAAAATAAGCGGGGACACCTCCTGCTCATATGTGGTACCAAAATGAGACGTTGCCCACAGGGAATTGTGCAGATTTATGACTCAGCCTCTCCTTTTTTTACATGAATGAAATAGCTACCTGTGTTGAGGTTCAAACAATCATCATTGGGTGTCTGGGTTCTCACCTCAGGGAGATGAATGGGGCAATTCACACCTGTCAGAGCTGTTCCAGACTCACCTAGACGTCTTTGCACTGGCTACATTCCATTCCCATTGGAGAGGTTTTCTTCACAACCAGAACAGCTGAGGGAGTGGGAGAGTGGAAAAAAAGCTGAGGTTCAGGAGAACAAGAGAATAGTTTCAGAGAAGTGCCTGTACAGTGCATAAGTCTGTACTGGCTGTTCCCAAGCCCTGGTTATCAGCCATCAGTAGAAGATGTTATGGATTGCTATAAACAACCCGTTTGACTCCAAGAATCCATAACACTTGATTAATCATTAAAATATTTATTAATTAATTAACCCTTTAAAACCTATTTATAAATGTACCCTTAATATAAAGTATAGTGGGTCTCTCTAGTATCTCTCATCAGAGGATCTAGACACTTCCCAGTTGTGTTAGATCAGCATAATGAAGTCTCTGTAACAGTAATGTTTACTCTAGGGTGACCAGACAGCTAATAGGAAAAATCGGGACATGGGGTGGGGGGTAATAGAAGTCTATATAAGAAAGAGACCCCAAAATTGGGACTGCCCCTATAAAGTCGAGACATCTGATCACTCTAGTTAATTCCTTCGTGTTGTTCTTAAATATCACAGCACAATAGGGTCCATACTTGGGAAAGAAAAAAAAATCAAATGTACAACTACAAAATGAGGAATAACTAGCTAGGCAGTAGTATTTCAGAAAAGGATCCGGGAGTTATACTGGAACACAAATTGAATGTGAGTCAGCAATGTCATGCAGATGCAGCAAAGGCTAATATAATTCTAGGGTGTATTAACAGGAGTGTCCCATGTAAGATACTGAGATAAAGGTTCTGTTCTATTTGGCACTGGTGAGGCCTCAGCTGGAATATGGTGTCCAATTTTGGGCACCCTACTTTAAGAAAGTTGTGGACAAATTGGAGAGAATATACCCATAGTGTGGATTCAGTTATATCAGTGTAAATGTACCTTTTGCTTGTATAGTTTATTTTCCTTCCCCTATAAGAATGCAGTATACTGGTATGAGTACTTTTATGTTGGTATAACTGCATCCATGCGGGGCATGGGAGGGGGGGATGTATTGCTTTAACTATACTGATATAGTTCAAGCAGTTCAGCTTGTGTGTTTAGACAAGGGCTTATGATCACCTCCAACTTGCAAAACCCACAGTCTACAGTATTGCTCAGTGACCCAGCTGGGTTTTTAGAAGTTGTTTTCTCAGTTTGTCTGCACTTGCTTTTCAATAACAGGGTCATTCTGAAAATGAGATTGCTTTAGGTACCTGCAGGTTGGTCCATTGCAGCTGCTCAGGGTAGAAAGTATGCCCTCTTGACAGTTGGATCATAATCAACTGCTGCAAACTGGCTTTGAACAACCCATTCTTAGACTCCACTGTGTATATAATGGGTTTGTGGAGAAACATGCCGTTAAACGTTGAGTAATAAGAGATCTATGTGAAACTAGACTTGGATGCTGGGCTGAGCTCTTGAAATAGGTATCGATGCACAAATTGTTTCCTGTCACATGGAATAAGAAGTTACTGTAAAGGATGGTCATGTCATTCACTTATCTCCTGAGTTGGTAAACAGTAAATAAAACTCAGTTGGTGAATAGACCTTTTAAGATGGTGAATGCATTGATCTGTTCAAAGGAAAGCTGTTCAAATATTTCTTTTTGACCAACTATGTTTTACTGAGGTTTACCACCTCCTCCAGGTTTTGTAGCTAATAGATTACTATTTATGTCATGTCAGACTTGGCCAAAATGTGAAACTGACATGTTGTTGCAATAGCTATTTCTGGAGTTACAGTAAGTTGTTTTCCAGAGTTGCATACTCTGACAAATGGGACCAATCGAGGCTTAGATAGAAAAGCTCTTGCTTTGTGGCTTATTGTCTGTTGTAGAGAGAATCTGAAAGCTGTCAAGAATTACACTGAGTCACTGCCAACCTGTGGAATTTCAAGTGGCACAACCTGAGGAACTAACAAGATAGATAAAAGTAGATAACATAAATCTGAGAGTGCGGTCTCTTTCCTTATCACAGTTCTCTCTCCAAATGTCATTTTATGACTATCCAAGGTGAAAAGCATGGAGTACCCTGGATAATATACACATGTTTCAGTTACACGTAAAAGCGTTGCAAACTCTTCAAATCACTGAATATGTCGTGCTTGGAAAACTGCTGTATGTTTCAATTTTGTCAGTCCCCAGAAGCCTTGTAAGTGCCTTTTTAAAGGATCTGAGCTCAGACAGAGCAGGCATTAGGCGGGATTATGGCTGAAATCCCAGAACTAGGAAGCAGCACACAGATACTGACTAAATGAAGTTGTATGTCTGGAAAAGAGATGGCTCAACCTCCTAGCGTGTGAGATTTTGTAAAAATGTGATTAGCCATATTCTGCATTTGCTCAGGGAGGATGAGATGATTAATTTTTCTTCCTGTCATGTTAACCCATTCTTTCCAAGGGAAATTTTCTAGTTAAAAAGAAGACTGTGCTATGTATTAGAGATAAAGGAGGAGCAGGATTTTTACTACACAAGGTAGTAGTAAAATGGTAGATGCACAACAGGAATTTGTCTGCTCATACACTGAAGACTAGAAAGACCCTGTACACAGACACAGGCTAGATGAAGAGATATGGGCACTAATTTAAAATGAAAGAATCTAAGAGTATTTTAAGTTTCTTGCATGAATATTTTGTGTCGCACATAGGGTCCCATATTCAGGCCTTTTCTAAGGCAACTGTCACTGTCCAATCTATGTGGCCTAGAGTATTGAGTCCTTATTCCTCCAGTTCCCTTGAATAGTCAAAATATAACAGGGACCCACTTCTGACAACAAAAATTACTACATGACTCCCGTGTCCTGTATGACTCTAGATTCTAGAATCTAGAACAGGGATTGGCAACCTTTGGCACACAGCCTGTCAGGGAAATCCGCTGGCAGGATGGGACGGTTTGTTTACCTGCAGCATCTGCAGGTTTGGCCGATCGCAGCTCTCACTGGCCATCGTTTTCCATTCCAGGCCAATTTTTGCCTAATTTTTAAATGTTGCCTAATTTTTAAAAGCCAAATGTGACCATCAAGTGCAATGCACTACCGTGGTGACATTCTACAGGAAAAATATGAATTAAAGAATTAGGGTTAATTTAAATTTGGTTAAGAAAATGGGTTGTAAAGAAAGCCGCTGAGTAGTAAGTAGAGGGAAGGCCTTGAAAATAATTAGATACAAAGACAGAAGGAGTGAAGTAGGGAAGACACCTGGTTCAAAGAATAACTAAAGGGATAAGGGGAAGTTTGTGAAATGAAGATATGTGGTCAACAGGGGTGGCTGCAAATGGTTTTAAATTAGACAAAGAAAATCTGTCTTCAAATAAACCAGCGTGGTCCTTCCAACCTACACACCACCATTGCGGCCTTGTGAACTAGGTGCAATGGAAAAAAAACTATTGGTCAGTAAGAAGGAGGGGAGGAAAGGCCTTGAGAAGAAAGGAGATTGTAAATTTTATCTGGACTAAGACTGGTAATAAGGGTGAACTGTCTCCAACTGGTTTTAAGATGAAGTTAGTATTTGGGAACGACATCACTTTTTTATACCTTGCAACAAACAAATGAACTCTTAAAGGGTTCGTTGCTAATATTTGCCTGACCACCAGTGTGGGTCTAAGCACCCCTGCATTTAAGTTAGCCCACTTGTATGTTGATCAAATGTTCGTAAATGTTGTGTCACTTTTTGGGTGTAGTAAAAAGCTTAATATTTAGGCTTTTTAAAGGCATCTTTAGAGCAACTGTCTAAAATACCATTTGGCCTTTGGTCCTTAAGGAATTTTTAAGATTAAATTAGTATCGTGATAATACCCTGCATAAATAATTCTACCACTTTCCAAACACTTTTAGGCTAAACCCTATAGTGTAATGATAGAAAGAACATATTTTAGTACATCGTGTTCCAGAAGAGATTTCACTCATAAATAAAATGAATATTTTACCATATAAAATGCATTCAGTTATTTCCATAGAACTTGCTGAAATCTTCAATCAATGGCTTCCATTTTCCACTTCAGCCAGTTTTAATGCACTACATATTTTTTTTTCCTGGCTGCAGCAAACATTTTAGTGGTTAAGTCAAACAACTCAGTTCTCACTGGAACCCTGATTACACAATTAAGTGACCATTCTGCAGACTGTCCCTGAACTCTTGTGCTATGTATTTGGAGAGGAAAAACACCAGAAGTAATTTTCCATCAAAACATTTCTCTGCTGATTAATATGTGAAGTATTCAAATGGAGCCAAATACCCAAACAAACTCCTGCAGACTGGAGACCTTATGCACAGGATGTGGTTTGGGTTTTCTGTCCCAAGCCCCCAATTTTTACATTCTGCATTTTTGGGAAAGGGTGAATTATGCCCTCTTTGTTTGTTAATGATAAAATTGAACTTTGTTTTATCTTACTTAAGGAGAAGGGAAGTTAGGATTAAAAGTAAAGCCTCTGCTTTGTGGCATTCCAGGTGCAGTGAAGAAGCTGAAGGGAGTCTTTTAAAATGCTGCCTCTTCTGACTTGGCAAAGATTCCAGGCCTAACTTGGGAATTACTGGCAGCACCAGTTTGTTTAGACCTAGTTTTTTTAAAAAAATTTGTATTTTAAATAAGCAAGGATGACCCATAGTGTAAATTTCTCCCCTGTAATGCATCCTGCTTTTTTTCCCTTCCAGGAAATGATCTGAGAATTTCAGACTCATTAAGTTTTGCTTTTTTCTGTACGAAGATTATCCTGGCCTGGCACTGCAGCTATTCCTCCACAGATAGGCAACTTCCAGGAATGAACGCTTAGCTTCAGTAAGTGAGACAGAGGACAGCCACATTACATATGCACATTTTCATCATAAAGGCTGGTGGGATATTATCCTTGTGAACTTCCCTTCATTAAAACTTATTTAACAGTGCAGCTTTCCTCATGCCAGTAAGTCCAGAGCCACAAAGGTATTTAGGCTCCCAATTTCCCTTGAACACAATGGAAAGGAGAGCCTAATGGCCCATCCAACACCCACTGATGATTGTAGGGAGATGCTGTTCCAGGGCACCCTACTATGAGTTGGGGTGGCCCTGCAGGCACTCTGCCAGTTTCCCTCAAAGGTTCTCAGAAATAAGCCACATAGAAATGAGGGATTCCCTTCCTGTGGGATCTAATTTATTCAGGGAACGTCCTCACTACCGCGGGTAGCTGTCGATCTTTTAGCGATCGATTTCTCGCATCTTGTAAAGATGCGAGAAATCGATCTCCAGCGCTGCCCCCGTTGACTCCGTAACTCCAGCTTGACGCGAGGCGTAAGTTGGAGTCGACAGGGGAGCGTGCCGCTGACTGCTGCTGCCATGAGGACGGCAGGTAAATCGGCTGCAGATATGCCGACTTCAGCTACGTGATTCACGTAGCTGAAGTTGCGTATCTGCAGTCGATCCTCTCCCTAGTGAAGATCAGCCCTCTGTATAGTCCATCCCCCTTTCACCCTTGGCTAGGAGCAGGATTTCCACAGAGCTCTCTTTGAAGTGTGCAGTTTTAGTTCTGGCTGTCAAACCCCACCAGCTGCCTCGGTCTCTTTCCAGGCTCCCAACCACAGCTTTGTCTAGCAACTTCTTTTTGGCTGAGCTTGGAGGCACCCTCCCAGGTGGGTCTAATAACCCCAAACACCTATTTGTGTTGCCTTGGAGATGGGTGAGTCTTGCCTCACCCATTGTATAAGGATTATGGTACTGGAGCTCTTAAAGGAACAGTGGTCTGGGTTGCCCCTGAAGACATTAACTGTTCCCCAGATCCACCTTCCTGTGTCCCAGAGACTTCTGCATTCACTTTCCTGGACACATGGAATGGGGCAGCTGACTTCTCAAGCTACCTCCTCTGACTTTAAAAGGCCAGTCCCCCGTTATAATGCCAATGGGAGGGGTGGGGGGCATCATTAGGTACTGAATCAGACCCTTAGCAGTACATTCATTATTTGAGAACTCTGGCAATTGTGTCTGCAAAATTCTAGAATGCTGACAAATAGATCAGTGAAACATCAGGAATCACATTCCCATTTACCCTAAGGACCTTGTACACCACTCTGTCCGGGGGAACAGGGAATTAGAATGGATGTAAATGTCCCATTTCAAGTCCCTTCACATGGCCAGAATGGTGTAAAGGAGCTCAGTATAAAGGAGAATCTAGCTTGTGATTTGTTCCACATTTTTTTAATAGCTGTTGTTTGGGCTTTGTATAGTGGCAAACGAGGGTGTGTGCTGTGTGGGCGAGTTTCTTTGGAATTGTGGATGCTGATCACGCTTACGCTGGGTTGTTGTGTTGATTTAAGTTGGGGGGCAATGCTAGGTGATCTGTGTGGGTGGCAGTTGAACCTAGTAACCCCGCATCAGTGTAGTAACCCCGCATCTCCCTCATATAACCAGCGAAATTGTTTCAAGAAAATCAGGTGTAGAGGAATGATGGTGATACATTGAGTTATCTTTGATAACACAATGCTCTAGGACTCTTAGCAAGACTCAGTGGGCATATTCCTGGAATCTTATTATGTAGATTACTATAGCTGTCACTAACAGTCCAATTTGTCTGTTTAGAAATCACGTTCCTTTTCAGAAATGCTGCCATCTCATGGAAGCTCAGGTGTATAACATTCCATCCAATTTCCACATCTGCTACAGTCACTATGGACTTTTATGGCAACCCTTACAAGTTTATTTTAAATGCACTGTATATGGAAGGTTCCCAGAAGATTCATACGGTATAAATATATTACATATCCCATCAGAAGCACACCCTCAATTTTCCTGATTATCCTCATGATATAAAAATATTTGAGGGCCTTTTCAAAATCTTGGTGACTTCCCCTTGCTTAATCTAACTTGGGGATTTAGTTATCATACTGGAAAGCTGGGACAGCACTGCCTGGTAGCTCAGCAACTCTTGTGTGGCTGGATTTCCAGGCACCTAAAATCTTTGGTGGTAGGAAACCGGAGAGAGATGGGGCCACTAATTGATGAATAGGATGAGGCTGTTTCAGAAATTCCATTGATTTACAGACCTTAGCATTTATAACAACTCTAGAACTACAAAAAAATGGGGGCTGGAGAAATCTTTGTGACAGTGAATGCAATTGTACATGATAGGAAAGATTCATCTGAAGTTTTAGGAAAACTGGATGTACTCTCAGAAAAAAGAGTGATGACTGACAGAAAAATAATCCCCTTAGGACAAGAACTAAAAGGTGCCCAGGCAAACACCAGGCAGATATAGCTGCTAACCAGGGAAAGGAGGCATGCAGACTCCCTTATCCCCAGCTCCTTCGCCCTTGAAACATCTGTAAGTTTGGTCTCTGTGGAGGAGCTGGAGGAATCCTGTAACAGCCCGTTATTCAGCCATCTCCATTTGCACATAAGAGGGACTGCTCAGTGGGCTGTTAAGGGAATAGGTTCAGGCTGTAGGGATTTCACCAGGCAAGACAAGAATGCAATTAACTCCTCAACGTTTTGTTGGTTGACATGGCATACTTCAAGCAGTAGCTACGTGGTCCACTTTTCTCATTTATTCCTGGGCGTCTTGCACTTCAGATATAATACAACCAAAACCATATTATATGTTGTGATATGCTCTTTTGCATTGCAATTTATGCTTATTTCCAGTAGATGGCTTAAGAGACCTAGGAATAACCGAGTACTCAGACCATGATTTTGTGCTGGTAAACCCATCAAACTGAACAGAAAAGGTCTGATTCTCACTGGTTTGCACCAGGGTAATTCCACGGACGTTTATGAAACCACTCCAGATTTATACCAGTGTCAGTAAGTGGAGTGTTGGGTTTATGCTGTATGGTATATTCTCCAGACAGTTCTTCAGTGCAGAGATAGTCAGAAGGATGAACATCTTCATTTAGCATGGGATCCAGGGATATTTCACACATGGGAATATAAAATAGGCGGGCAATGCTTTTTGTTGTTGTTAATCATAGAATCATAGAATATCAGGGTTGGAAGGGACCTCAGGAGGTCATCTAGTGCAACCCCCTGCTCAAAGCAGGACCAGTCCCCAACTAAGTCATCCCAGCCAGGGCTTTGTCTAGCCTGACCTTAAAAACCTCTAAGGAAGGAGATTCCACCACCTCCCTAGGTAACCCATTCCAGTGCTTCAACACCCTCCTAGTGAAAAAGTTTTTCCTAATATCCAACCTAAACCTCCCCCACTGCAACTTGAGACCATTACTCCTTGTTCTGTCATCTGGTACCACTGAAAACAGTCTAGATCCATCCTCTTTGGAACCCCCTGTCAGGTAGTTGAAAGCAGCTATCAAATACTCAGACATCAAATATCAATAATGTTCCCCAAATGAATGCTTTGATTTCAGTGCTAGTTAATCAACTTAATCCAATGCTGTGACATGACTCCAAGAGTGTTCACGTGTGTTGCAAGTATATGGTAAAATGACAGGCTGGTTATGTTGCCTAACCTTTAACGAGCCCTGTGATTGCTGGATCAAAGTTACTTGTTTGCCGAGCCTCTTGCTACATTGCTATGGGAGAGTGCACACATGCCAAAACTTGATGCAGAAGTTGTTACCCACATTTACAGAAGATACCTTCAATCATTATGAGGCAGGCCTCCCCCTAAGATCCAGGCCAAGCTGTTGGGCTGGATGCTGGGGTCTACCTTGGAGAAAGTAGGAATCCTTAATCAAAACCAAAGGGCTTCCCTGGCCCTGGAATGGGGAAGGAGCTGGAGGAGGCATTCAGCTAGACCCCTTGGTGCTGCCACTCTTCTGGCTCAGCCCCAAAATGCCTTGTGTGCATGGCCAGGCTCCGTACCAAAAAAGGCCACACGGCTCCTGCATGGCTTTCCCCTCCCTGCTATCAGCCTTATGTGGTGGTACCATCCTTGCTGTGCTGCAAGAAGGCCCCTCACACCCAAAGGGTTGCATGGAGGAAGGGTTTGCCCTGATGAGCGAAACCCTCACTGAAGTCAACAGGGGTTTTGACTGAGTGAGGCCAGCAGGATTTAAACCTCTAGTCTTTCTTTTTGGAAACATCTGTGTATCAGACAGGAGTGGTCTTTCTCAAGAGTGTCCCTTTGCAAAACATGCAATTCCAAGAAACAAACCAATTATTCTAGGGAAGGGCTAGTGAATTCATACTCTCAGCATCGAACCTATACCATAAGTATTTGCTGCTGAGCTTTATGTATCTAATGCCTTTTACACTTGGGACCTTAATACAGCTGGCTTGGCTGGCATTTCTGCAGTCTCTGATAGAGCAGAGTTTTGTGAGTCTCTTTAGCACATAGGAACCAATGCAGCAATGATTGCAAAGTAACATCTGTTTTCTCCGTACAGGGATTTTTTGTTTCATATATCACTTACTTCACAATTTACTCCAGTGGCTCCTCAAAAACCAATATCTACTAGTCCAGGAAAATAAGTAGCTTTTGCCGACATCAGGATTTGACCTTAACGCACATTTTACTGAAAAACAGAGAATTAAATAAAATCAAGTCAATGCAATGTTGAATATTTTTCATGGAATTACAGTAATTATTAATCAGTTGTTCCCTGAAGTATAAATACTATAGCTACAACAACCAGGTTAACTTAAAATAGCAATTGTAAGATCTTTGGGGTAGTAATTATCTTTATGTTCTGTGTTTATACAGTGCCTAACACAATGACTGGTGCTCCTAGGCACAACAATAATACAAATAAATAATAATAAAACATAATAATGATCCTCTCTCCAGCAAAGTCAGTAGCAAAACTCCCATTTATTTGAGTAGGAGCAAGACTGGGCCTAATTTACCATCTTATTGGGGATAAGGCAGGAAGCTTAATAATTATTATGATAATTAACTTTTTATTAGGTCTGTGTTTTCTCTGCTGGCTCAATGATTAATAAACAGAGCGCTATGAACACTAGTCAGTGACGGAATGTTGAGCTAGAAGAAAACTCGACCATCTCCACATGAGTCACATTAAATATTATGTGTTAGTCAATTAAAGCGCCCGGTGCCTAGACAGTGCTGAAATAACACCTGTGTCCTGCAAGTGAACTGTGTGCTACTGTCTCACTGTGTGGCTCTGGCCAAGTCCCTTAGCCACCGCACAATAAACTGCCATGGAGTGACTATGCGGAGGGATACCCAGCTCCTGTGTGGGCACAGAGCAGTGCTCTGGTGTGACTCCGTCCATGGCCAAGCAGAGGTGAGATGTGGCTAAAGCTCCACCTGTCAAACCTTCAATGTCTAGTGTGGACTGGCAGCCACAGCTGCTCTAAAAATCATGGCTGCAGCAGCACCTTTAGTGTTATGCACCATTTTGTGGCAAGGGAAGAATGTTTCCCATTGCCCCCTCAGAGATCTCCTGCATGAGGCTTGTTTACTCAGGCTTTTCTCCCTGGAGCAGTATTGGAGTGTTACATACGTGCCAATGGAATGTTCTGCAGCCTCTTGGAAATGCAGCTCCTTTGGGGAAAAAATGAGAGAGAAAGTCAGTTAAACTCCCTTGCAAGAGCTGAATGCTCTCCCTGGAGATGAGGCGAGTCAGATCTCTAGTGCTGCCGTGAAGGAGGTGAGGACAGAACGACTCTGCGACTGCACTGGAGCAGAACAGCCTGCCAGAGATTAAAGGAGACAAAGCCAAACTTCCTCAGTGAATCGCCCTGCAGCCTCCATTCCCCTGCTGGCTTTGGGTTGCAGGAATGAGCGCTGGCTGGTTTAGTTCACACAGATTCACATCCCTTTTAAACATCATATAACTTGCCATTTTAAAAGAGTGAGGCGTGCCACCCTCCTTTGAAAGCCATGGGACCCCCCCACATATAGGAGCCAGATATTCTATCAGGATCTCCATTACTGCATGGCGCAGTCTGGGGGCATCTCATGCCCTCAGTTAGGGTCACTCTAGCTGTGGATGAAGAATCCTTTCTAGCAGCTGGGCTGCAGAAAGGTTGGGAGAGGATGGATAGGAATCCTGCACTTCATCACACCTGCCAATGGAAATTGTGGGAGGCACAGTCTCGTGCTTTACAGCCCTCCCTACTTCTCCTGGCAGAATCCAGCCTGGAGACGTGAAATAGACAACAGGCCACCCACTGAAATTCCAGGCTGAGGGAAGGAACTTAGCCAAAGAGGAGCGAGTGGACAAGCTGGTTAGCAGGCTACTGGAAGCACTGCAAATAATGACAGGAAGTGGTGTAGGGGTGGGAGTGTGCAGTTGCACATTATGGCCGTTGGGGAAGGAGATAGTATAAAGAATGGGTTCCATTTTTTTTAAGTGGTTTTACTCTTTGGTTGACAACCAAAACCAGTGGAGAAAGAGATTCATGGCTTTAATTCTAAGCATCCAAAGGCATTCTTCTCCATCCTTGGGGTTTACTTTCTCCAAATACGCACACAGGATTACATCCCTCCTTAGCAGAGGTAGGTGAATGTTGCAAACACTTATTATTCAAATAATTCATCCAGCAAATAATGGCAAGATTTATGAAATAATTCAACAAATGAGAGGCGGCCAGCTCCACGCTCCTCAGGTGTTGATCTGCCATGATGAACATAATTAATGTAATCTTTGTTCCTACATCACACCTTCTTGCCTCTTAAGCATCTATGTTTTTCTCTTAAGACCTTCCAGTTCTGAACAACTTCTGGCCCTGAGCACAGGGTTGTTCCAGTTATCTGGGATCCAGCCAGCATGCAGATAACCACACGATTAGTAAAAGAAGTAATTGATAGAGATACTGCAGGTATGGCTTAGTTAAGATCAATCAGATGAGATCAATCAACATGACAGCTCAAACTAAGAAGACAACGTCGCATTCACACAAACTCTAACCTGTTCCCTCAGAGGAAAACATTTGCTGAGGAATGTCAGCCTGGATATTAAAAATGACTTGGAACAAAGATGTCTTGTTTGAATACTGGGGATGCAGATGTCAATTCTAGCTGGATGATCGTTTCAGCTCCTGTCTTTGTGAAAAGGGTGTTAACACCAGGGATAAGGCTGGCTCATGCTGCGGGATTTACAGGCTGCCAGTGTAAGAAATATCCCCATTGATTTCTAGGAGCTGGAAGTGTTTTGTACACTGTATGTGTTGGCAGTTAAGTCAATAACCAGGAAAATCTATTCTTAGGATGACCACCAGAAAGAATCACTAAACTCAAAGAGAATGAGGACTTTAAGGGGAAATATTAAACTCCCATCCTATCCACTTTATGTACTACAAGATGAACTTGTATTTCCTTTGGCTTGATGGGATAGATATACTCCCACAATTCCGTTGTAGTATAGCAAGTCCTTGTCTGTTGCTGGATAAGATAATTGAGTATAGATGGCTGAGCAGGAAAGCCTCAAAGAGGCAGAGCTTTGCTGGTAATCACAAAATGTTTACAAAGGGCTAAAGCTGCTTGCTTTTGGCCTACACTTGGCTCCACGATTAGCAATGGATGAGCATTATTTGCTTCTTAAGACTGGAAATCAGAGAGCAGAAATTTGATGTGCTTGCCTTCAAGTTGGCTCATGTGCTTTTGGATTATGGGACGTATCCAAAACCTACTGAAGTCATCAGAAATTCTTTCAATTACTTTAATGAGTTTTGGATCCAACCCTGTGTGACTGAAATTAATCAAAGAGAACCCTACTGCTTTGATTATACATCAAGGTGAACAGTATTGATTCATTTTCTCCCTCCATGCACAAAAGAAAAGAACTTTAATGCCTATATCCAAATGACAAGGCATCCCAGTATGAATTTGACAAGACCACTAGACATGTTTTCTGACAAAAATAGTGGTGGGTTCTTCCTTAGAGAGAGCTAAAGGAAATCCCTCCAAGGCACAGCTGACTGGACCAGTGCACTAAAAGACCGTGAAAATGGAGTTTGTTACTCACCTTTGAATACATTCCATATTCATGAATAGACACTGGAGGCTTTCATTGATCTATACTGTACGAGCACTGAACATTAACAGTGGGGATTCTGAGGCTACTTCTCTCTTCAGTATTATTTTTCATGCTCTTTAGAATAAAATATGTGATATTTCCTCTTGTAGATTACTCCACATTCCTCATAGAATATTTCCTGATGATTATTTGGTACAGGCAGTTTCATTTTGTCTTTTGTTGTTGTGTACAAAATTCACTACAAAACAGAAACTACATATGTTAGTTGCTCACCATACAGTTCAATATACAAATTTGTAAGGTCTACATATCCTTACTTAAACTTACCCTATATAATCAACACAGTTCAGAACACCAGATTGTTCATTCATTAAAATATTCTTCTACTCTATCCATACACCATATTATGATAAAACTTATATAATTCTGACATTAGGAGCCTATGATTATTTTCCTTTCCAAATCTTTATTACACATTAAATTATATATAAAATCAACAGTACATACTCCTAGCAGGTTATTTCCATTACAGAACTTTATAAGGCAACAGAATTGAGGTTGAACATAGTCAGAGATGAGTTATATTGTAAAAAATTAAAAAATCTGCAAATATCCATTCATTTTTTTTAAAATGAATTCACTTAGAATGTCTTCATGTTCCTTTGATGTTTAATTTCTAGGAAAAGTCCAGAAAATGACTTTACTGGCAGGACTATTCATGAAAATAGAGAATTTTAAACCAACATGGGAGAAGTATTATGAATTAATAAGCGTGATTATTCACATGCTTTTAAGAAAGAGGTTTTCATGCCCTGAGTGGAATGAGCAAATCACTTGACCTATTTGTCCACTCAAAACTAAGCAAGAAAGCTCAAAATTTGACTATCAAATATTCACAGTGAACGGCTGATACCCAATCTCCAGACCAAGGCTATTCAGTCAAAATTGTTTGGCAAATAATTTAGAATAATGAATGATCATTTTAAAATGCAAAAAGTCAAAACCAAGGAGAAGTAAAATTCACTAAATAATTTACCACGATGGATTAATTCAGCTCTGAGTCTCATAATTGCTGCCCTCATGCCTTCATAGCCTGATAGTTTGCTCCCTTTGAAGTTGATATGGAGCTTTTGCCTATGGCAGGTCCGAAGCATTGGTTCTTCTATATGTGCCTAGATATCTGTAACCTCCTCAGAAATACCTTCAAACTGCAATTATTAAAGCTTTGGAGCAAGAAGGTGGGATTGTGCATAGTGGGTGTGGGGATGGAGTCCGATGATCTATTTTGCCTGAGGGAGAGAGGAAACTGAGTTCTTTTTTTCTGTTTTCCCATGTCCTTCAAATGTTAGCTGTCTCTGAAATAAGGCACTATGAATCTTTTCATACTCTGCTTAAATGGTCTTTAAATGAGTGTCCTTCATTGCCATATACAATTGCCTCATCACTCTTATTTTCTTTTCGAAGGCTGCCTTCAGCCCCTGCTCACATTTAATTATTCCAAGTCACTGCCTTATCTGAGGTCCTTTGTTCCCCATCAGATTCCATTATGTGTTACTCACAAATCCTGTCAGCAGTACTCTTTTGTCAGACGTGCTAGCAAAACTTTTCTGCTGAGATGCTCTGTAGGCTTAATACCATTGTTTGATCAGAAAATGTGCATTCTGGATCTTTTGAATATCATCACACCTCAGTGGTGAAAGTCAGTATTTTAGAAATGGTAACTTGCAATGTGAAGACTAGCAGCTCTGCTTACCTTTAGAAGTCACTGCACAAGATATGAAATATCTCTTTAATAGGTGTGCTGAGAGGATATATGTGCATAAAGTTATCACTGGTTTATATTTAAAATATTGTGAAAGCCATCAGATCAATAGCACTGGTGTGTGTGTGTGTGTGTGTGTGTGTGTGTGTGTGTGTGTGTGTGTGT